>CM052896.1:92106106-92158640 GCA_028534135.1 Potos flavus | reverse complement strand
TGAATAGCAGTGGAGATAGTGGACATCCCTGCCATGTTCCTGATCTTAGAGGAAAAGCTCTCAGTTTTTCCCCATTGAGAATGATATTCGCTGTGGGTTAGTTATACTATCTTTTATAACCAACTTAAGATTCCAAAACCCACTATTTCAGCTATTACCATTTGTTAATTTATTGCCTGTTTATTTACTGATATACTTCCCTGCTTGTTCCAGAAAGAAATGCACTGAATCTTCAAAATCTCATTCTTCACCTAATCATCAATATCCTAAATGTGAGAATTATCCTAGACTACTCCTTTTTTTTTTTTTTTAAAGATTTTATTTATTTGACAGAGAAACAGAGAGAGAGCACAAGCAGCGGGAGTGGCAGAGGGAGAGGGAGAATCAGGCTTTCCACTGAGTGGGGAGCTCGACTCCTGGCTGGATCCCAGGACCCAGGATCATGGCCTGAGCCCAAGGCAGATGCTTAACCGACTGAGCCACCCAGGCGCCCCAAGACTACTCCTTCTTACCCTCATAGCCAACAGATCACCAAATCCTTTCAATCTACCTCCTGAATCTGTCTCAAATCTTCCCTACTTTCAATTCAACTCTAATGCCTTAGTTAAGGTACTCTTCACATTAATTAATTCAACATAAAAGAAGATAGGCTAAAGTACAGGTTCTAAAACCAAATAACCAATTAACTTGTAACTGTTTATGATAAGCTTTATCTATTTATGAGACTCTGACAGCTAGTAAGCAGTACAATATCAAAAGACAATGAGCTTCACTATTAATAAATAAAAAAGAGAGGCTTTCTTAGCAAGTGGTCACTGTTACTGCAGACATAAAATCATAAACAAGGAAAAGGGAAGAATGTACTGACACAAAGAGACTTTCCAAAAAAAGAGGGCTATGACCGTATTGTACAATTTAAGTGTATAAATGTATAAATCTGATGTTTATTTTCTATTTTTGAACTTTACATTACAGCAATAAATACCACATACATATAAACTTTTCATTTTATGTATATACAGCAGTTGAACACGTAGATCACAACACTACCATAACACTTTCATAACACCATAAAGACAGAATAATTAAGTCAGATTTAACTGCATTAAAAAGTGAACATTAAAAGATAGTACTGTGTATAGCCAACAAAACCAATCATTTTCCATGCTGGGCAATGAATCAAGAATCCCAAACTGTCACCAGCACCTGCATTAAACATAAACCCAGACAGTAAACAACTGTCATTGAAAGATAAATCCATGTGACTGTATCTCTGAAGCTTAAGCAAAACTAGTTTACATGAAGCAAAACAGCTTATTAAATGACCATATCTAAAGCAGTTCTTTGTTTTGACAATAAGCAATTTAATCATTTTTTTCCATCACTGTGGATCTAAAAGGTATGTTAAAATGTTATATTCTGCCAGGTGGATTAATACGGATGTATTAAACTATGCTTATACTAACACTGCTTCCTGGTCATTGTAATTCGAAATTACAGATAATGATAGGTTTACAGAAATGATTCTGCTCAATTACAACTCACCATGAATTCTGAGTTTTCACTGCTTGATAACTGACACTAAATAGGAAAGCAGATGATATAACACATGCATAAACTGGAATTTAAGCAAATGAAAGTTGAAGTCAGTTAGCATTAAGGTCACTAACTTTACTAAAACACAGTGGAGGTAAGCACACAAAATACTTTACGGTCATGGAAGATTAGACAAATCATTCCACCACTTTGTACCTTAGTTTATTAATCTATAAGATAGGAACATGGACTAGATACTCTCTAAGATCTCTTCCAACATAAAAAGTTTATGATTCTAAGAAATTAACATATATGCACATTCTAGGAAAGTATAAGCCATTCCTCTTTATTTATCCATTTAAAATGACACAGGCTATAGCTGCTGCATTCACTAAAATATAAAGTAGTAACCAGCAATGTAGCAACAGTCATTTCATTCATAAATTAACAATTAAAGATGAGTGATAATGATAACAGTAAGAACCTCATTTGAACCTCAGTAAGAAATTTCATTAGCACTAATGAGAACTGTATAAATCAACTCTAGATATTATTTCTTAATGTCACTAACTTATTAGTTTAATTTCTGAGAAAGAGGCCAATCTGAAAGTTTCGGTGCCAGAAAAGCTTTAAAAGAAAAATCTATTTCTCATCCAATAAAAGCAAGAAATTGTACTAGAAGACCTACAGGTTATTTTTGCCTTTAAGAAGTCTATACATGAGAATAAGCTATTTCTATGCAGCAGTTGATAAACCAAACTGCAAAGGCTAGAAGAAACATGTTTCATTTTCTTTTTTTATTTTTCTTATATATATAATACCAGTGCTCAATATAAATTTCTAGCCAAATGATAGTCACATTTTTCAGTAAAACATATAAAAAACTCATAGAAAAATCACTTAAAGAATACCATAACATAGAACTATTTTACCAGAGAAGGTACTAAAATACCTTCCACATTCACTTTCTTGAAACCAACTATAATTTGAAACCAACTATAATCCATTACAAAGTATTAGAGTAAAGAACTAAAAATTTTCTCATAAAGATGAGACTTGGGGCGCCTGGGTGGTTCAGTGGGTTAAGCCTCAGCCTTCGGTTCAGGTCATGATCTCAGGATCCTGGGATCGACCACCCCCCACCATCGGGCTCTCTGCTCAGTGGGGAGCCTGCTTCCGCCTCTCCCTCTGCCTGCATTTCTGCCTACTTGTGATCTCTTTCTCTCTGTCAAATGAATAAAATATATATATAAAAAAAAAAAAAGATGAGACTTACCCAGAAAGTACAGTAATTATACCAAAGAATTCTACAAGACTATTTTTCCTGAGAATTAAGCATGAGATTTCCAAAAGAAAGAGGAGATTATGGTCTTCAGTTGATGCACTACAAACTTCAAGTCACTGACTCAAATTGAACCAGCAATTTGCTATGTGAGAAGCAAGAAGATGATTTACATAAAGGGAAAAACTGAAGAAAAATAGAATCAATAAAACAGAAAAAAAAGGAATATATGAATATTTGAAAAAAAATGCTACAAAATATAAAGTGCCAGAATTAGTATTTATCGACTCACAGATCCAGATGGTTTGATCCCACAATTAGCCATTGGGCCATTTATTTATTTATACTAAAAACTGTCAACCCACACAAGTAAAGGTTAAATAACACATTTAGACTAAGCTATTATTTACAAAAAGCAAGATGTAAGAAAGGAAAAGCAACCCATAAACCTTTACAGTTATATTCAATAACTGAAGAAACCTAATAACCAGAACAAAAAATAGTATCATTCTGTAACTGTGAGTATGCTTGCCACATAGTAGTACTCAGTATGTTTTAAATGAAAGCAACGAAACTTTAAAAGGAAAATATAACCCTAAAAAGAAATGTACCCCCAAAAAAGAAATATAACCTAAATAACATTTTACTGTAATTGTTTGAAATATTTACTAAACATGGACATAAAATAAGCTCTTTGGTGCTATGATAGTTTAAGCTCATACCTTAGTGCTAACAATTGAAAAATAAACAACTTGCAAACCTGAAAAACGGATAACCCCAAACTTTAAAGTACTAAGTACTTTCTTTTCCGCAATTATTAAGGACTCTCAGGTAGATTATAGTTTTCACTCAGAAATCTGTTCAAAGAGTTCTTAGTTAAGATTACTCCAAAATGTTTTCCTTAGCTAAAATCCAAAATGTATTTTAGTATTGTGATATGAGGACCAAGTTATTATCAAATGATTGGTAACCTCAGACGACTATCTAAACTTGCCAATTTCTAGAATCTGGGACATGGACAACCTTCTGCACCAGGGGATCCTTCCCACTCTACTCAACTAAGTTTATGGGCAAGAAAAGAACTTCTAAGTCAACATACTTTGCTTCATGTTCTAAATTACATAAATAGATCATGACAACGGTCCATGAAGAAAGGAAGAGAGAAAGAGAGAAAGAGGAAGGAAGGAAAGGAAGGAAGGAAAAAGGGACGGACGAACGAACTACATATATTACCTACATTTTTCAAAGGAGTCACAGTTCATAAACATCTAGCAAGAAAAAGTACAATAGCCAAAAGTTTAGAAAATTCATTTCTTGCACTCAAAGTGAGAGAATCTGGTTTGTTTTTTTTCTTTGTGCTCTTTTGGAGAATTTGCTGAAACTGTTGCTGAATGAGAACACCTAGACTGCCATCATGAAAACCAATAATGCACCTGGTAAGAGCACAAAAGACTGACTCACCTGTGTGGAATCCATTATCCTCTGAAAAAAACCCATATCTGGTACCAGAGAGCACAATGTACTTTCCACCGGACAAGAGGAGAATGATTTTTCCTTGTCCTGCTTTCCAGCTGCCCAAAGAATAGATCCCATACTAATTGTAATATGACTCTTTTACAAAAATAAGAGGTGGATAAAGTGCTTACAAACAATAGCTATTTCATACCACTGTATTTCTAAATGTTCTTTCAGACTTTTATTACTCATTAAGTCAAATGATTTTAAACTATAACTTGACCCAGTCAGTGCATTTGCTTAAAGCACAAACATCAAGGAAAAAAATACTTTATTTCTGTATTCTTACAATCATATTGGAGACCTGCTGCTCAATACAAATATGAAATGCAATAGGTATAAGTGTGAATATAGTAGATTAAAACCAATTTAGCCTTCATGAAATCCTCAGTGTTGCAAAAGTGTGTGTGGGGAAACAGGCACCTTTATATACTATTGTAGGGAATTAACTGGTACACTTTATTTAAAAAAAAAAAATTTAGAAAGCTATCAAAATTTCATATTTCTAAATACTCATCAATAGGCAAAACTTCCATACAAAGAATTAAGTGCTAAAAAGGAGGTAAAGTAGTATTCGCTAATACTCGAGATCTACCACTAATTGAAAAAAATCAAGGTTAAAGCATACTATGATGCCACTTGTTCAAATTTAAATTAATATAACCATATGAGTTCATTAAGGTATAAATCTGTATTACCTACTTGGAATACATATATCATCTAACTGCATGAAAGTTGTATGCAACTTTAATCTTTCGCATTTCAGTTTATCTTCTCCCTATCCCAACTGATTACAATTTTCTAGTATTTAAAAAAAATCTAATTAGAGGACTTACAACCACATGAGAGTATATTCCCTTAACAGAACAAAATATCTAAATCAGTAGAAATTGTTCTTATAAGTAAACAAAAAAAAATCATTTAAAATCATAAAATGATTATAAAACCTGTGATCTGAAAGTTATTTAGGGACAGTATGGGCAAGACTTGGTGATGTTTGGATATAAGCTATGAACATAAACTGGATGACTTCCACATTTCTGACTTGGATCCTCTTGTATACTCGGTGCCACTATACTACCCACACCCCACCATCTGAATTATGCTGCTCAGATGACTCCAAGACTTATCATAACAATTACTGAACTGTATTGTAACATTTGTTTACCTGTCTACCTTTCATACATAGAGCTATGAGACCTCTGTGCAAAGATTACCTCATATTCAACTTAGTATCATCAAATCTACAAGGAGTAAGTGCTAAAAAAACAGAAAGTTTGAAATAAGCACCAAACTTAGAGCACTGCCTGGAAGTGGGAGAAACAAAAATCTAAAACCCAGGGAATGCATCCACAGCTTCTCCTATTTCATATTCTCCGTTCCTAACTTCTTTCTCAATATATTCCAGGATTAAGGATAGAGAGAGAAGCTCTAAAACTCATAACCAAAATGTCTAAGATAATAAGGGTGTAAATACAGGTATGAAATAAAATCAAATTGCAGTTTATCCCCTATATTTTTCTGACATAATTTAGGAACAACAAAAATGATATTCTAGGAAATAAAATCTTGCCCTAAAACCCCAAACTTACGGCTGCTGTTTGGGTCAAATGCTTAAGAACATTCTATTAAAAATATTTTCTGTGATGCCTGGCTGGAGTTGTGGGTTCGAGTTCCACAGTGGGATGTAGAGAGTACTTAAAAATAAAATCTTTAAAAAAAAAATTTCAAAATATAATACAGCATAACTTTACCAGACCATGCATTTTCTTTTTTTTTTTTTTAAGTAGGCTCCATGCCCAGCATAAAGCCCAATGTGGTGCTCAAACTCACGACCCTGAGATCAACAGTCGGATGCTTAACCAACTGAGCCACCCAGGAGCCCCCTCCTCCTACAATGCCTTTCAATATCATATCTCAACTGACCACTAGAAAATGTCAGTCTAGCATGTGTGTGTGTGTGTGTGTGTGTGTAGACAGTAAAGAAAAAAATGCACAAAAATACTGCAAAATTTGGAACTGCATTTGGATAAAATTTTCATATTGACTTGAATACAGTCTATAAATTGATATAAATTGGAATAATCAAAAAATGAGAAAAGAGCTAAATGAGAGTAAGAAATTAATTGATCAGTGTGAATTTTCACTTTTAAACATTAATTCTTCCAGATATAACAAAAGAAACTACCTCCTAAACAATTAGTTTCAAACAGGAAATTTTCATGTTCTTGAAGCTCTATGTTAGGTGTCTGAACAATTTCTGCATTAGCAGAAAGCTGCACATGATTTCTCAAAACTGACAGATAACATAGACTGATCTCTTAGTGAAATCTGAGAGCCAACTGGGGAATTCACAGCTGATGACAACTTAAAATCAAGTTCTGGTCCAGGTCAAACAGTTATACTAATCCTTTATTTTTTTTTTATTTTTTTTAGTAATCTCTACACCTAACATGAGGCTCAAACTCACAACCCCAAGATCGAGAGTGGCATGCAATTCCAACTAAGCCAGCCAGGCACCCCTTGGAAACAGTTACACTAATGCTTTAAATAAGACAAAACTAAGTTGAAGAGAAACTGTATAATACTTTTTAAACTGTCTACCTCCAAATACAAAAGAGTACAACAGATTTCATCCAAAAATTTGCAAGGGCATTTACACATTTTAAAAGGAAGTTATATGGTATTAAAGTAAACACATCTGTATTTTATAAAACACATTTTTGTATTAATAATTAAAGTTCCCACAAGACTACAGCTTTAGGCCACAGGCCTGAAAGAGAACATGAACGGCACCTTAGTGAGTCAAATTATATCTCCCCGTAATACCAAAAATTTGCATTTCCTTTAATTTTACTTTAACTGATTTCCAATTGGAAGAAGTTCCTACTATTGGCATCCAGATCTTTCCATCCTTTAGCTTAACTGTAAAATGATGAGCAAGCCATATGACATTGTAAAATATAAAAATGTAGTATTTAAAGAAATTCCTTGGTGATCATTTCTGAATATTCAGCCTCTTTAACAATGGGAAAAATCACTTAACTGATCTGCTATATAAGTTCAGAATTTCATGTACAATAAGGTATATTCCAAAAGTAATGACAAATTATCTGACAGTAAATTTTCCAGACAACTGTTGCATACTCCAAAATACAGAAGTTCTATTTTAAACTTTTTTATGTTACTCTTTCTATAATACATGTCTTCAACAAATGTATATCCTGGCTGTGTGCTGGCTGACTATAACTGAAACTTTTCTCGATGACATAGACTCCTCATTATAAACAGAGGTTTCCATACTGTCTATATAGAAATCAACAAAATTTAACCTTTTGTGTCATATCCCACTAAAGAGTCTATCAAATAAAGATCACAATTAATAGTGTACACTTTCCTCAAAAAGAAAAGTGTAAGTTTCACAAGCATTCTGTTATTATACAATGGCAGTACATTATATGCACATTTATATACATAAATTTACTTCTGTGTTCAGCAAAAAGACATTTTTTAAAAGAAGCCTGTATCACCAGCCTTTCCTCTCAATTATAAGAGTAAGCATAAAATGAGAGATGTCACTCAGTTATTCCCTCAGCTGTACCACTTCCCAATACCTCTATCTTAATAAGACTGTATCTGACTACATTGATAGAGAAGTCTTGGGGTGCCTGGGTGGCTCAGTCGGTGAAGCGGCTGCCTTCAGATCAGGTCATGATCCTAGGATCCTGGAATTGAGCCCCACGTCGGGCTCTCTGCTCAGCGGGAGTCTGCTTCTCCCTGCCACTCCCCCTGCTTGTACCGTCTCTCTCCGTCAAATAAATAAATAAAATCTTTAAAAAAAAAGAAAAGTAAGAGGGGCACCTGGGTGGCTCAGTGGGTTAAAGCCTCTGCCTTTGGCTCAGGTCATGATCTCAGGGTTCTGGGATCGAGCCCCACATCGGGCTCTCTGCTCAGCGGGGAGCCTGCTTCCCCCTCTCTCTGCCTGCCTCTCTGCCTACTTGTGATCTCTCTCCCTGTCAAATAAATAAATAAAATCTTTAAAAAAAAAAAAAGTAAGAAAGATAAATCTTTTCAATACAATGCCAAAGAAGAGCCAAATATTTCATCTGACGTTCGGCAAAAACAGTGATTCATATGCTGAAAGAAAAACCGGCTGTGCTCAGCTTAGTGAAAAACAGTTTATCCATACTGACAATTTCTGGTCTTATCAAAGATAATTCTTTCACTATATATAATTTCTAACTTACACAACTTGAGAATTACAATTTCATACAAGATTCAACGCTACTGTATTTATCACTTATAAAAATAAATCTAGGGTGCCTGGGTGGCTCAGATGGTTAAGCATCTGCCTTTGGCTCAGGTCATGATCCCAGGGTCCTGGGATCGAGTTCTGCATTGGGCTCCCTGCTCAGTAGGGAGCCTGCTTCTCCCTCTGCCTCTGCCTTTCTGTCTCTCATGAATAAATAAATAAAATATTTTAAATAAATAAATAAATAAATAAATCTATATGGGCGCCTGGGTGGCTCAGTCGGTTAAGCATCCAAATCGATTTTGGCTCAGGCCTTAATCTCAGGGTTGTAAGTTCAAGGCTGGTGTTGGGCTCCACACTGGCCATGGAGTGTACTAAAAATAAGTAAATAAATAAACAAACTAACTAACTGAAGTATTTTTATAAAGAATTAGCTCCTCAAATTGTTATTTTGTGGATTTTAATAAAGTTTATTCAAGACCTTAGTTAATGATAGGAAATTTACAAAGTTATCACTAAAAACACTGACTTCTATTAAAAACTTAAAGATAATAAATTTTTTACCTTTGCAATTTAATTACAATAAACAGTATCACTGGATTCTCCCTAGATTACTTTACTTCTAAGTCAAAGTAGTTTGTATGTCCCTGAATAAGAAATACTTATCTACATAATGAAAAATGGTTTGTTTGACACAGGACTCTGGAACTCTATCCCCACTATCATAAAAAGAATCCCTAACAGTATACAAGTTTTGGTAATGTGTCATTTGTTTTAATAAAGGTGAAGTGACTATACTGGCTATCTGTTACTGTGTAACAAAATGCCCTCAAACCTACAAACTTAAACATTTATTATCTCATACAGTTTCTGAATGTCAAGAACCCAATAGCAGGTTATTTGTCAAGACATCAGCCAGGGCTGCAGTCATCTGAAGACATGACTGGAGCCAGAAAATCTAAGAGAGCTTACTCCCATGGCAGTTGACAGAAAGCCTCAGTTCTTCACCACATAAGCCTTTCCATATGGCTGCTTACAACACAGAAATTGTCCTTCCCAAGAACAAATGATCCATGAGTAAGCTTCAGAGTCTTTTTAAGACCCAGCCTTGGAAATGACAAACCATCACTTCTATAGTATTCAATTGGTGACCCAAGCAACTCTGATAACCATTTGGGGAGAAATTACACAAGGGCATGAAGATCAGGAGGCAAGAATCATCAGGAGCTCTCCTGGATTTACTAGGCTCTAACAGATATATAGTTGATGAGGTTGTACATATATCCACAAATTCTTTGATACTTCTCTTATCAAAAGGTGAAGCCTAATTCCCCTCCACCCTAAATATGAACTATTCTTAGGACTCTAACAAAAAGAATGTGATAGAAATGACAGGGCCAGACATCCAAGGCTAGTTTATGATATTGTAGCTTCTGCCTCTTTCTCTTGAAAGCTACCATGTTGGGAGGACACTAAAGAAATCCTTAGGACAGCAAAGAACTGAGACTAACCAACAAACAGCAACGAACTCAGGACTTATCATAAAAGTCACAAAAGTAAGCTTAGAAGTATATCCTCCACAGATTCATTCGAGCCTTCAGAACACTACAGCTCATGTCAGAAGTTTGGAAGCTGATCTTTCTCCAATAGTCTACAGATGACTACAGCACCCACCCCATATCTTGATTATTGCCTTGTAACAGATCCTCAGCCAGAACCTCCCAGCTAAGCCACTAAAGAACTTCTAACTCACAAATTGTGAGAAATTGTTTGTGCTTTCACTTACTAAATTTTGAAATAATTTGTTACAAAGAATAGGTAGCTAATACACAATACAACTGGTTTTATGAGGCCATAGTAATTCTAATACTAAAACCTAACAAAGTCATTACAAAAAAATTTTGTAAGATATCCAAGCAAAGATGATTATCAAAATACTAGCAAGCCATATCTAATAGTATATATAAATAATAGTATATCATGATATGTTAGGGCTAAAGCCAGGAATACAATATTGAATTAACATTCGAGGATGAATCAATGTAATTCACCATATTACCAGAATAAAGGAGAAAAAAAACACACGGTCATTTAAATAGATTGAGAAAAGGCGCTGGCAGAATTCAAAATCAATTCATTATTTAAAAAGGAAAAGAGAGAAATTCTCAGCAAATTAGGAACAATAAGGAACTTCCTAAAACTAATAAAGGACATCATTGGAAAACCTACAACTAATATCATATCTAATGGTGAAAGACTGAATTTCATCCTCCCAAGACTAAGACCATTTTCAGCACTTCTATTTGGCATTATCATAGAAGTTCTAGCATTGCCTCACAGCCAAGTAAGTAAGTAAAGAAATAAATAAAGTTGGCATGAAGGAAGTAAAACAGCCCTTCCTTTCCAGACATGATCGTTTACACAGAAAATTGGCAGGGGCGGGGGGGGGGGGGTGTGCAGGGAATGCGCCTGGCCAGTTTAGTTGGAAGAACATTCAACTCTTGACCTTGGGGTTGTGAGCTCAAGCCCCACACTGGGTGTAGAAATTACAATAAATAAATAAATAAGAAAATCTCAGAAAACCTACAAATCAATTATTAGAATAAAAGAATTTAGCAAGATTGCAGGATATAAAAGTTAATATACAAAAATCTATTGTATTCTTACATACTAGTACCAAATGATTGAAAAGTGAGTTTTTTAGAAAACAATACATATAGTAGAACCAAGAAATAAAATTACCTAGGCATAAATATAACAAAAGTTGTCTAAAACCTCTAATTGAAAACTATAAAACACTGCTGAGTGAAATTAAAGACTTATATAAATGAAGAGATATATCAAATTCATTGATTTGAATACTCAATATTGTCAAGATGGCAATTCTTCCCCAATTTAAGCAATCCCAATCAATATTCTAATAGGCATTTTTACCAAAAGTTGACAAACTGATACTAAAATTTATACAGAAATGCAAATGACCTAGAATAACCAAGCAATTTTTAAAATAAAAAACACAGTGGGAAAACTTACACTTCCTAGTCTCAAGACTTACCATGAAGCTGCAGTAATTAAAACAGTTTGATTGTACTTGCAAAGATAGGTGTAAATCAATGGAACAGAATAGAGGGCTCGGAAACAGACCCATACTTACTTAGTCAATTGCTTCTTGACAAAAATGCTAAGGCAATCCAATGAAAAAGGAGAGGCATTTCAACAAATAGTGCTAGATACCCTAGATATCCTTGCAGTAAAAAAAAAACAAAAACTCTTACCTCACACCATACACAAAAGTTAACTTCAAATGGATCACAGATCTAAATGTAAAATCTAAAACTATAAAACTTAAAAAGTTAAATATACACCTACCATGCAAGCCAGACATGCCACTGAGGTATTTACCCAAAAGAAACAAAAGCACATGTTCATACAAAACTTGTACATGAAAGTTCATAGCAGCTCTTTTGTAATACTAGCAACCAGAAACAAACCCTTTAGTAAAAGGATGAACAAGCTAGTGTATCTATACAAGAATGCTATTCAGTAATAAAGAGAACCACTGATGAACCACTGATACACACAATAAAAGAGATGAATCTCAGAATAATGGAGTCAAAGAAGCCAAGCTAAAAAATAGAAAATAAAACAGACTATATGATTTTACATAAAATAATAGCAAATGTAAACTACTCTATGATAAGAAAAAGCAAATCAGTTGCTGCCTGAGGATGGGAGTAGAGGGAAGAACAGATTACAAAAAGGCATAAGCAAATCTGGGGGATGACAGAAATACTTATTATCTTAATTGCAGTGATCACTTCATGGGTCTATTAATATGTCAAAACTGATTAAATTACACACTTTAAATATGTGCATTTTAATGAATGTCAATCCCACCTCAGAAAGTTGAAATAAGTAAAACAAAAAGAAAAAAAAATGGTAATGCCTAACAAAATTTTAAATACACATTTTGCTGTTAGAAATTTACCCTATGGGGCACCTGGTTGGCTCAGTGGGTTAAAGCTCTGCCTTTGGCTCAGGTCATGATCCCAGGGTCCTGGAATCGAGCCCCACATCGGGTTTTCTGCTCAGCAGGGAGCCTGCTTCCCCCTCTCTCTACCTGCCTCTCTGCCTACTTGTGATCTCTCTCTCTCTGTCAAATAAATAAAATCTTAAAAAAAAAAAAAAGAAAGAAATTTACCCTATAGATACACTTGCATACACACAAAGATAAAGATGTGTACTAAAAAACTGTAATATTGAATATCTGGAAACAACCAAAACTTCCATTAATATATGACAGGCTACACAGATCAATGCATTCTCAAAAGATGGAATACTCAGCAACCATGAAAAAAAGGACACATTTATATGCTCAAACATAAGTTATTCAAAATATATTGATAAATGAATGACCTAAGTTGCACAGAAATTCATGTAACATAATCCAATTTGTGTTTAATTTTCAAAAAACAAATACATATGCACAGAAACTATGATTACGTCTGGTTGACCAGTACCCTCAGCAAACTTAAGATTCTGTATTATTACAACTATTTTATAATTTTTCAGAAGGAAACATTACATAACATTAAGATTGACATTACCACTCTTAATAACAGTAAGTGTTCAATAAATATTAGCTGTTATATGCCAGGCATAATAATGCCAAGCAAACTTTGCACAAGTTGTCCTTTACTTAATCTTCACGACAACCCTGTAAATCAGGTAGCATTATTTTTAGTACCATTTTTAAGATTTAGAAATCAAGGGGTCAGTCAAAAAAGCCTTTACTGCAGGTCTCTAGTAAGTGGTAGCCCAAGGATTTAACTCGAGTTTCTTTGATTTCAAAGTTGATGCTTTTAACCACTGCACCAAAATGTCTCTATAAGCAAAATCCAGGAAAAAAAAAAACCCATAAGTGAACACAGTAATTGGGAACAGTGCTAGTAAAAAGAATATAGTCAAAAAGCACAAGTTTATTTCTGGCTCTTCCTTTTGACAGACAACAAAACAAAACACCCTGGTAGTATTTACATAAGTAACTAATTGTCCTCTGTGAGGTATTTTATTAATCAAACCACTTGACCTATATGATTTCAGTAATTTCTAGCTTGTTACATTCTAACTTCTACATATAACACATTAGTTTCTATTCTAATTCCAAATAATATAAACCCAAAATACATAAAGCAAACAGGAGGCACAAATAATGTATTTCCCAAGGGGGAATTACAAGCACTAAACTTATACTAGCAGTAGCAATTTATTATTATTGACACCATTCCTACTTTAAATTGTATGTTTTTGCATTTAGTTGCAACACATTACAAAGATTGCTTTTTGCAATTAACCTCCATAAGGAATTAAATATTAATGAATATGTCAAATACAATTATGAGAAATAAGACATTTATAATCCAAATAATGCAGAGACATCTATTGTAACATACTACAGTTTAGATCTTAGAAATATATTTAAAGTACCTTAAAAGTAAGAATTTTTTGTTTTTAAAACTTTGCTTATTGACCTCAACTTTCTAAAGAAACTCACTCCTTTTACTATGATCTGATTAGGCATAGACAAAACATGGATAAAGAATCTTCATCTGCTAACACAATATTTTATTAAATTTTAAGCTTTCAATTATGTATTCATTTGACTGGTAATATGAGCATTTCTAAAAAATAAAGTAATATGTAGCTCAGCAAATTCCAGTTCTATAAAAACCACACATTATATAAAACTGATTTCTAAGTAGAATCACTCACAAGAATCGGAAGGTAAAAAATTAAATGCTCTGTAAAAATATTATACTTACAACCATTTTTCTGTTGTCACAAATGTTTTTTTAGAAATGTTTTTTAATATTATCTTTTCAATAAACTAACGCAATACATGCTTTAAAATAAAAGAATTTTAAAGTAAGACTGAAAATGAATATAAATATTGAAAGTTATATTCGTAGTATCAAAGAATATAGGAATATACCCTTAAAATGTTCCTCATGTATCCTCCAATAGATCTCAAAAATATAACATCTGCCATGTCACACCACAATCCTGTAACTTTTTAAAAAATTTTCCCCCATATTTTCTATTCTAAGTCCATAGGTCAGTAACAAGAAATAAGACCAAATGACATGTTTGGTAATATTATCTGAAACAGTCCAAAAAAATGATGCTCTCTTTAGAAACAACTTAATTATAGCCTGAAAGTAAACAATGTAGAATTATTTATGAAGAAATTATACTTAATATTGGTAGATTTCAACACATTTATATTTTAATGGAATGAATTGTTTTTAAGTAAATCAGAGTTAGTGCTAGATGCAGTTTGCTTCAGTTACCTGAAATTAGAATAGCAGACTCATTAAATATATATGTATCAGTGATGCAGAGGCACTGCACCATATTGATGGAGCCTTCATTAATTTTCAATGATATAGCCACTATCATATTTGTATTCTAAAGAAAACTGAATGAGGTATACAACCATTTTTCATTTCAAAATTCTGGGTTTTTTTAATATATTCTAACAGTGAATGAAAGAAAACCTAATACTTCAAAACAGTTCTAACAGAGTCCATAAATATTACATTTTCTTCTCTTTTTGTGAGGAATACACTTGTTTGTACAAGTATATATCTTTGATACAAATCAAAAATAAAATATGCAAAGTAAAAATACTATAAAATTACTCTCTAAATCATTTCATTGTATAAACAATACATTTAGGCTTCCCAATTTGCACATTTATGCCTCAAAAGTTTAACAAATATGGGGCAGAGTTGTTAAAGCCCACTTTCACACCTTAATTACAAAGTATATTTTTATAACTCTAACCTTCCCTTTTCTTCCTTGTAAAGAGAAAAAAACTAATTTCCTTTTAATGACTCAAAAGAGTCATTACGTAAGAGTTCAAATACTATAAAACTAATGCAGGCAGGAACCATGTCTGCCACACTCACTGTTTTTTGTTTTTGGGGTTTTTTTTTAAAGATTTTATTTATTTATTTGACAGAGAGAGAGAGAGATCACAAGTAGGCAGAGAGGCAGGCAGAGAGAGAGGGGGAAGCAGGCTCCCTGCTGAGCAGAGAGCCTGATGCAGGGCTCAATCCCAGGACCCTGAGACCATGACGTGAGCTGAAAGCACAGGCTCTAACCCACTGAGCCACCCAGGTGCCCCACATTCACTGTTGTATAAGCACGCCTTGTTTTCTAACACTGCTTGAACACAAGAATCTCCTAGATAGATAGTATAAAATACAAGGTCTCTCCCCCAAAAATCTATGTGGAGCCCAGAAATTTGTAATTTAATTAGGCACCCAAGATGATTCTTAGGATGAGGCAAGTTTTAGTTTTAGTCGCCTGGAAGTTTTATTGAGTGTACACAAGAAAGACTGCAAACTTATATGGAGTCTTTTTTCTCTTTGAAAGCAGACTTAACACATTGAAACGTGAATGAAACCATTAAAATCGCAGGTTAAATTTTCAGTTATTCTCATTCTATTTACTATCACAGGGACCAGCTACTAGGTAAACAGGAAGTAAATTGCCAAAAAGATTGACACTTAACCTAAAAACTGTGTTTTGTACATTCAGAATACTAAAAATAATTCTTTATAGTTCATTACAGATTACGTTTACTCTTAAATTTACCTGAATTCCTAAACTTACTTGAACTGTGTGTAATCCAATCCTCATAGTAATCTTGTGAGGTACAGGGTACTGGTAAACTCATTGTACAGGTGAGAAATCAAGGGCTTAAAGAATATGACTAATTTTCCCTCAATCACACAGCTAATAAGTAGCAAACCTAGGATTCAAACTCAGGCAGACCATCACTGACCACTCATTAGATATAACAGTTTATGCCCAAAGCAGAAAAAAAGCAATGAGAAAATAAATTAGGGGATGCCTGGGTGGCTCAGTCAGTTAAGCGACTGCCTTCAGCTCAGGTCACAATCCCAGGGTCCTGGGATCAACCCTTGCCTCCGGGCTTCTAACTCAGCAGGGAGCCTGCTTCTCCCTCTCCCTCTGCTTGCCACTCCCCCTACTTGTGCTCTCTGTCAAATAAATAAATAAAATCTTTAAAAAAAAAAAAAAGAATTCTGTCTCTGTTTATACTTGTATTCCTAAAGAAAAGTAATATGCTACCATTTCAGGTTCTTACAGAAAAAAATAATTTGTATTTTAACAAATAAGTGTGAACATCTCATAAACAGCTTCATATTACCCATTTGAATCTTACGACACAAATTTGATAATACAACTTCTAAGGAAAGAAATCCTAAAGAATGTCCATTCGTGAAGCCAAGGTTCCTATGCAATTTTCTGATACCTACAGGCAAAATTTCACAAAAGTTTTCCTCAAAACAGGGGGAAAAAAAATACACACACGTGCACACACACAGATAGTAAAACTTAGTTATCATATGAACCAAAAATTATACTCCTAAGTACATAACTGAGAGAAACAAAATCATTTGTGCATACAAAAATTTGTACATGAATGTTCATAACAGCATTATCATAAGAGCCAAAAAGTGAAAACAACCCAAATGTCCATCAACCAATGAAAGGATAAATAAAAAGTGATTTATAGGGGCGCCTGGGTGGCTCAGTGGGTTAAAGCCCCTGCCTTCAACTCAGGTCATGATCTCAGGGTCCTGGGATCGAGCCCCGCATCAGGCTCTCTGCTCAGCAGGGAGCCTGCTTCCCCCTCTCTCTCTCTCTGCCTGCCTCTCTGCCTACTTGTAATCTCTCTCTCTCTGTCAAATAAATAAATAAAATCTTTTAAAAAAAAGTGATTTATATTATACAATGGTATACTACTCAGTAACAAAAAGAAATGAAGTCCTGATACATGCTACAACACAGATGAACCATAAAAATATTATTCTAGAGGGGAGGGGAAGAGTGGGGAGGGAAAAAAATATTATTCTTTTTTTTTTTTTAATGGTGCAGCCACTTTTTTTTTTTTTAAGATTTTTATTTATTTATTTGAGGAGAGAGAGAGTGAGAGAGAGCATGAGAGAAGTTCAGAGAGAGAAGCAGACTCCCAGTGGAGCTGGGAGCCCGATGCGGGACTCGATCTCAGGACTCCAGGATCATGACCTGAGCCGAAGGCAGTCGCTTAACCAACTGAGCCACCCAGGCGCCCAAAATATTATTCTAAGTAAAAGCCAATCACAGAGGGGGCCTGGGTGCTCAGTTGGTTAAGCAAGTGACTTTAGCTCAGGTCATGATCCTGGGGTCCTGGGATCGAGTTCCACATCAGGCTCTCCCTGCTCTGCAGGGAGCCTGCTTCTTCCTTCCCTCTGCCTGCCACTCCTCCTGCCTGTGCTCTCTCTCTCTCTCTGTCAAATAAATAAATAAAATCTTTTTTAAAAATTATATTAAATGAAAAAGCCAATCACAGAAGACCACATATTGAATGATCCCATTTATGTGAAATGCCCAAAATACGCAATCTATACAGAAAGAAAGAAAGATTAATGGTTGCCTTGGCCTAGAGGGGGGCAATGGGGTAGAGGGAGTGTTTGGAAGGTGATGGCTAAGTGATGAGGAGTTTCTTTATGAAGTGGCAAAAATGTTCTAAAGTTGATTGTGGTAATGGAAGCAATCTCAGAGAATATACTTAAAGCCACAAACTCTACACTTAAAATGGATGAATTTTATGGTATGTGAATTATATCTCAAAAAAGATGTTTTTAAAAAGACTATTTTTTAATTTTCTACTTTTCCTTAAAGACAACTGTTTAAAGCAAAAATAACAATACTGAGTCATATACAGAAGTAAAAGATACATTATCAGCATAAAAGATGAGATGGGTGAGTAAACAGAATTACACTGTTCACATTTGTGAAGTTACTAAATGGGAAGTGAAAAATGGGCAATGTCAGATTTTGACTCTAAATACACTTTGATAAAGATATACATTGTTATACCTAGAGAAACCGCTCAAAAAATATTTAAGATGTTAAAATAACAACAAAGAGCTATTGCTAATAGGCCAATATTTAAAATATGCAATTAATCAAAATAAGGCAAGAAAAGAACAAGAACAAAAACCAAAAGGAACAAATGGAAAACAAGTAGACTTAAACCCAACAAGTTCAATAATCACACTAAATATAAAAGGACAAATACTCCAATTAAAAGGCAGAAATTTTGGGGCCAGATAAAAGAGCAAGATGTTATCTACTAATATAAACTGGTTGAAGGTAAAAGGATGGAAAAAGATGCACCATCAAACAGTAAGCATAAGAAAGCTGATATGACTATTTAATTCAGACGAAAACTACAAACAAGACAAAGAATGCTTCAAGAGACAAAAAGAGACATTTCATGATGACAAAAGGAGATAGTCATCAGTAAGACACAGCAATCCTAAATATCTATGTACCTAATAAGAGAACTTCAAAATACATGAAACATAACAGAAATGGAGAAACTGACAGATCCACAATCTTGTTGGAGTAATTGATAAAATGAGTAGACAAATTAAATTTGCAAAATATAGAAGATCTGAGTAACACCACCAACCAAGTTGACCTAATTGACATTTATAATACACTACATCCAGCAGTCAGAGAATTCTTTTCAAATGTATAATGATTGCTCACCAAAATAGACCATTTGCTGGACCGTAAATAAGTTTTCAGAAAGTTTCAAAAGACTGAAATTTAAGAGTATCTTCTCTTACAACAGAAAATTAGAAATTAACAATAATATATCTACAAAGTCCCCTTTTTCAAATTCTTTTACCAAGAATGAGTGCCTTTTCCTACTTTGCCTGCCCAGAGGAGACACTGTTTCCTAATTTGCATAAAGGTACTGTATATGTCCAGACTATCAGTTAGAACAAAGAAATTAATGCCACTTATGAGTCATTTTTCCAACAACAAATAAGTTGAACCTTAACCTGATACAGCTTCTAAATATAATTAAAAATCTAGAGAAAATACAGAGGAACATGTTAATACCACAGAGATACAATCAGCAAAATTTATAGTAGTAACTCTCAGTAACTCATCAGTAGGTGAAAAATAGGAATAGAGAAAGGAAAAAGACAGAGAAAAAAAGATCTTAAGTAAATATGGCCAAATAGTGACTTTTATATATCAGAACATGTTTGTTTATTCTACTACCTTGTGTCTTATGCATGTTTAAAATGAAAAAAGTATATTTAGTAAAATCAAATACATGTAAAGTTTCCAGAGATGAGTTTTGCCAAGAATAGTTGGTATTAAAATTAAATTATTAAAGACCTGGTTAAATGAGAATTAGATATAATTCCATCTAATTTAATATGCCTCCAGAATTCTATGAAAGATTTCTATGAAAGGCCTGTTTCTTAAAACAGGTGATCCTGAAAAAGAAAAAAAATCACCTTTTCTGTAATTAAAACAAAGCTCATCCTTGAACTGAAAAACAAACAAACATGGAATCCAAACTTCTTTCATGTACAGGTAATCAATTCATCTGGGTGTTTGCTGGATTGAACTGATAGAAAAGGGAATATGCTTCCTCAATACTAGCAGATAAGGGAGGAAAGTATTTTCGTAATGTTTCACCTCCTTTCTCCTTTTTGCTCCTGTATTTTCTCCCATAAACAGTACACCCTAATTAATCTTTCCATAATCCTACACTTCCTTTCTTTCATGAATCACTACTCCTACTCTATCACAATAGGGTCACTATAATTAAAACTATCATTTTAACATCTTATAGTCTCTTGAATTCATTTAAATATAATCATTATTGTGCAAGTCCCTCACAGTAGCCCAAATGACTCCTGTTTCAATATCATTTCTGCTTAGCACACATACTAACCACAAGTAAATATGATAGCCAATATATATTAAACAAATACTATATTTGACAGTAGAAACAGAAACTCTAACAAAACACCTCCAAATATTTTACATATATTATTTAATCCTCAAACACTGTAATATAGGTAGTGCTGCTACCTCTACTGTACAAATAAGAAAAATGAGTACAAGAAGTTAGTAATTTGCCCAAAGCCAAAGCCCTATAGGGACTATGCAAAGAATTCAAAATCGCAAGTTTATTCTCTTAGCCAATACTCTATATTCTTTTATTCATTTTGTTCATATATTAAGTCAAAAAAACTATAAAATGTGGTCTATATCTAACAAGTTAGCAAATAAACCAAAATAAATGAAACACAAGAATAACTTTAACAATTTTTTTAAAGATTTTACTTTTTAAGTAATCTACACCCAACGTGGGGCTCAAACTCACAACCCCAAGATCAAGAGTCACATGCTCTACCCAGTGAGCCAGCCAGTCCCCCAATAACTTAAATAATTCTTAACTCTTATGAGAAAACAAAAAGGACTAAGGAAACAACAAAAGCAATCTCTAATTAAAAATAAATTATTTCATAATTGTCTAATAAAAATGCCATTTATTTTACTGAAATCATAATCTTCTCTGACTAGCTAATTTCTACTAGGCAGAAATGTCTGGCAGAAAATTACATTTAGTATCCTTCCAAAAAAGCAAATTCACTTTCCTTGAGCACCAACAAACCTGATACAGGCAATGAAGAGAAACTGAACAAAATCTCTCCAAAAACCTAATAGTCTTTATACATTGTTTGTCTCACTTCCCTTTTCCATGCATTCTATTTGATTACTTTTACCTTATTTCTAATCTTAAACCATTCGATCACAGTTCTACTGCATTTCCTTTACTGGATAGAGAAAAGGAAAATGAAAATAAGAAAAAAGTATCAATTAAGCAAGTTAATAAACCTTATTATAATAACTACAACTGATCATGCAAGTTTTGCTTACCCAAAGACCTATTCTATCACACTGTAGATTATACATCATTTTTTATTTGTAAGACACCGCAGAGAAATTACAGGAATATATGCTCACCATAATATATCACCTTTAATCCCAAAGTGCTTTATGAATCCACCTTTACTGAACTACATGTGACCCTAAAGATGTGGCGGAGAAGGGGCGCCTGGGTGGCTCAGTCGGTTAAGCCTTTGCTTTAGGCTCAGGTCAGGATCCAAGAGTCGAGGGAATCGAATTCCACACCTGGCTCCTCGACTCCTCGCTCAGGAGGAGTCTGCTTCCCCCACACACACACTCCCCGCCCAGCCTCTACCTCTGCCCCTACCGCCTGCCACCCCCGCCCCCCCCCCCCGGCATTGTGCTCGAGCGCGCTCTCTAATAAATAAAACCTTTTCTTAAAAATGTGGCAAGAAATATGTTGACCAATTCCTGCACTTATTCTTCAAAATACACAAACTCAACCTCCCTCTTTCCTGTCTCCTTCCCAAAAATGAGCGTTCTACAAACATAGTGTGTTCCAATTCTAGTAGGGCCCACTTAGTAAGGGACTTTGAGCAGTCTCGCCTTCTTCTCTATGAAATGGGAATAATACTAGTACTTACCTCATGGGGCTGTTGAAGGAATGAAATGAGATTCATGGTAAAAGCTTAGAACAGGGCCTGGCACATAACGTGCCCTCGTTAAATGCCAGCCGTCATTCTCTCTCCAAAATTAACTGCCGAGAATCTAGACTTTCTCCCTTTCGGTGATGAGAATCTAACCAAACTCCATCAAAACAAACTAGTTTACAGACGGGGTTTTCAAATTAACCTACATAATAAATAGAAGTATATATTCACAGTAATTTTGTTTTCATAGCAATTTCGCCCTTGTCAATAAAAACATTTCGCGTGAAATTAAACACTCCAATCCCCCCACGCTTTTACTAGCGACGTGTCTGGACCCCAGTTGTCAACACAGTGTGGAAATACACGGGCTATGAAAGGGGGGAACCTGGCGAACTGCTGGGTACTATATCTGGGGACCAGCAGTCCAAAGCAGGCCGGCGCGGCTCGGGAGCTGGCGGCTACAGTTGGTTCACAGAAACAACGCTCCCTTTTCCCATTTTCCACCTCAGTGTCGAAACTAACGACGCCCTTTTCTCTCCCCCGAGCCAAGGCCAAGCATCTCCCAGCTCCCTCCTCCCACCCCGCGCGTCTCACCCCCACGGAACCCACCGTCTCCCGACTCACAGAGTGTGTCCGCACACATTCACCATCAGCTTCAAGGAGGGGTTCCGGTATTTAGTGGTCTTACACCGGGGGCAGCCCTGATCGTCCATGGCGCCTTCTCTCCTATGGACTCTCCCCGACGCCTGCTTCAGCTACAGCCAGAGCACCCACAAACCTCCACAGACCCAACGCCAAGCGGGGTCCTACCAACAGGCACTCGGCTGAGACGGTCCCTTTGCGAATGAGCACCGGCCGGAGGCGAGACACTGCAGCACAAATGTTCCGGCAGCAAGTTTTCCGGTCCTGCCGCTGGGGCTCGGTCTTAGCTTCCGTAGGCCAGTGCACTACCTTAGATCTCGGGGTGGGGTTATTAAAATAGTAAATTGTACGTAAAGCTCCATCTCCGTGCATCTAGCAGTATTTTTCAAGGAAATCTAAGACACAGACTCCATCTTGTATTGTCTGGAAACATTACCATGATTTCAAAGATTTATGCCCTGTGTACGTAATCAATAATTCAGACTGGCATTTTCTTTTGAACAATTCGATAGCCTATGCTTTATACTCTCCTTTGTATTTGCACAGTCATGCTAGCACAGAAAATACGATGCATTGGCAGATAAAAGTTTGGAAAAGTGATCTAGAACAAAAATTTCTACACCGACCCTAAATATTACAGATTCTTACTAAATGTCAGATACTTCTATAAATAGTATCTGGTATCTGCTCTGCAGACAGCCACTTACTTCAAGACTGTCAAGCATACTTAACCTCCTCACCTGGTTCTTATACCCCTCAACAGCCCCAAGAATATACACTTTATTTCAGCAATTGTAAGATCTGAGAGCCTGAATCTCTTTGGCAATTGTAAGCCACATTCACTGCATTTATCAAGATTGCAAAACGAAGTCTGTAAAGAGCTCTGTTGGATAAACTCCCTCCATAAGGGACACGTGTTCAATGACATAATAAGTATTTTTTATATTTATTGAATAAGTAGAGTGAAGAATGAATGAGCATCAAATACTAGTTTACTGTGAAAAAAATTTTAAGCCAAACATTATTTTGTCATCTGACCCAAATTCCATCAGAAGTAGGCAAGCAAAGTTTTTCAAATTAATCCATACAGTGAATATCAGCTACATACACACATAGTAATTTTACCTTTTCACAACACTTTTGCTCTTTTCAATAAAAACAGAAAAAGGAACATCCCAACTCCCACTTTTTTAAACAGCGAACTCAGTAGAAAACCCATGGTGTGGTAATACAGTTGGGGTTTCCGTGGGTTACAGAGGGGGAACCTGGCGAACGGCTGGATACCACATCTGGGAACCAGCAGACCAAAGCAAGCTACAGCAGCACAGGGCTTATATTAATGTGTAGACATCAGGGATTCACCTAATAAACGATGTCATCTGCTTGATCATAGTATTGTTCGCTAATAGGAGCTAACCAAATGTAAGTTTACTAAAATAGGCAATACAAATGCTGTGCTGACCTGGAGGCTTATTGTGCTGCTATTGTCTTATTGAAAAAGACCATATCCAAACCAGTTACATGACTCAGAGTGAAGCTTTCTAAAAATAAAGACAACTTTTAGATCTTTACATTTTAATAGAACAGGAAACTTCTGGTTAAAGAGTGAATGTGGTCAGTGAGCAAATAAAACTTTTAGCCAAGAGGTGCCTGGAAGGCTCAGTCAGTTAAGCCTCCAACTCTTAATTTCAGCTCAGGTCATGATCTCAGGGTTGTGAGATCGATCCCTGTGTCAGGCTCTACACTGGGCATGGAGCTTGCTTAAGATTCTTTCTCTCAAAAAAAAAAAAAAAAAAAAAGATTCTTTCTTCCTTTGCCCTTCTCCTCCTCCCTTAAAAAAGATTTTTTTTTAGCCAATATTACATTGAGAAGTCATCCATTAAGTTGGCATTCTTGTTTATTACCACCAGGACACCTTTAATCATGTCCTTGAACAGGAGATCCCAACCACTTTGTGAATTGTTTTGCCTTTAGCCTAAATCTTGACACCAAGGCAAAGAAAGCACCGAAGGCTGTGGGAGGAAACATTGCTATCAGCTTTACCCTTTTCCCAGGTTGTAAACTACCATCAGAGAAGGATGGTACCAACAGCTGACTTGGAACTCTTACTGGATGAGCATCATTCATGCAGCTGGAGACAGTAGAGAGTAGTGCTTATAGATTCGGCCCCTGGCTCCAAGAGAGCTTGATTCAAGTCCTGGCTTCATCACTTTCCAGTTGCAGGACTTCAGGCCTCAGTTTTCCTAACTATAAATCGAGGACAATATTTGTAAAGATTAAATGAGTTATTTCATTTAAAGTGCTTAGCACAGAGTAAGAGCTCAGTAACTGTTAGCCATTATTAACAGTACTATAAGCGTTATTGTCGGTAGTGGTATCTAAAAGAGGCAATGTAATGGGAAGAACCTGGACTCTTCTTAAATTAGACCTGTTTTTGAGCCAAATTTATTATCTTCCCTTACCTCAGTTACTTTCCTCCACGTAACACACTTCACAGGGTTGCTACAATTATCAAATTACATGACATGTGGCCCTATTACAATGCTTTGTACATAATAGAAACTCTGAAATGTATACCATTATTACTCGTGGGGTTCACTAAGATAGAATGATCAGAAAGCTTTGAAGAGGAAAGCCCTCACAGCACCTGACTTCTGATTCCAATGGAACTTCTCAGCCTTTGTAAAAACCACCAAACTATCAGGTTTCCTACATTTCTTAAGACAGCAGCATCCCAACAGTGAACCAACTGGCCCATTATTTCTCTTCCCGTATCTGCTCATCTTCTAGCATTCCCATGTCTGTAGATCCTATCTCCCTGGGGCAATGTTTCTCTAATGCAGACCCTCCTTTCCTAGTCCCCAGGCTATGGACCCAGACTGGGCTTTCCTCATCTTCAGGGGACATTTATTTTTTGTTTTGTCCCTTGACTAAAGATAGCATCCTCCCGCTTATGGAAAACAACTCCTCCCCCGCGGCCTTCTGTGGTTCTAATGGGCTTGCCAATCACAGTCCTGGCCCTCTGGCCAAGGGGTTGATACAAGACCCTTACTGGACTAATCAGAGATCTTTCCTAGAATTTTCCAAATTGGCATTAAAGGAAAAGCAGTAGAACCCCTTTAATGAAGCTAGAAAATGTGAATTGAGAACTCCTGGGAGCCCTGGTTCCAACTTTCTGGGGAAAGTCCTTTGAAAGACTAGAACTAACTTGACGACAGAGAAGGGGCAAGTGACACGGGACAACAGGTCTTCTAAGTCCAACCAGTGGCATTCCAGCTTTTCACCTTGTTTGGTATCAGATTCTAATAAATTCATCTTTTTGTCGACCCCAGTTCAAGGGGGGTTTCTGGCTCCTAGGAAAATCCGCATCACCACAAAAAGGCAAGAATGCTGCTACACCTGGGAGATGACTAGAACCTGGCACTCACTAAGTCTCTGCCCAATCTTCTCCCTCCACTATCACCCAGGAGACTCACTAGGTCACCTTCCCTCCTACCTACTGTCATACACATTCTCCACAGGCAGATAGCTTGGTTACTGAGAACTCCCAAGCATTACATCCAAGGCTTCCTCCACCAGTCTTAACTTGTTTCTTCATTAAAATGTGAAAAACCCCAGAAAAGGATTCTGAATGTTTTGGTTTGGGGAAAGTGTCCATCCCTGGACCAATCAACTATGGCTATGATATTACACACAGACTACTGTGGACACGGACCACTGGGTGCTTCACACCACAGCAAAGACCTTCATAATCTGTCCCCAAGATGCCTTTTAAGCTAATCTCCCACCACACAACCATATAAACCCCACAACCCAGACTGACTGAATTACTCAATATATTCAGAAGTACACCACATACTTTCATGGCTCCATGCTCTACTCATTTTATTCCCTCTTCCTCTAACAAACTCTATCCTTGTCCTCTCAAAATTCTTGTCCTTAAAGACCCAGCAAAAAACCCACTCCCTAGGGGCGCCTGGGTGGCTTAGTCATTAAGCATCTGCCTTTGGCTCAGGTCATATTCCCAGAATCTTGGGATGGAGCCCCAAATCAGGCTCCCTGCTCCGCGGGAAGCCTGCTTCTCCCTCTCCCACTCTCCGTGCTTGTGTTCCCTCTCTCGCTGTGTATCTCTCTGTCAAATAAATAAATAAATCTTAAAAAAAAAAAATACATCTAAAAAAAAATCCACTCCCCATTGCCCTCATCCTCCCAAAATTAGCCTCTTTATCCTCACTACTCCCATCCCCTCTACTGTATTTCCTAATGGATGTGTTTTATCTCTCCCACCAGATTTTAAGCTCTTCAGAGACCCCAAAATACTCATCTTGCTATCATCCGGTACCTAATGTAATATCTTGCACTTAAAGAGGACTCAATAAATATTTGGCAAATGAATGATCCTTCAGAAATGCTGACTACATATCATCAACAAGTGGTCACTAAATAACAATAGAACACACCCTCTTACCTGGGAGATTACTTTACAACCTAACTTCTTAATAGTACCAGTACATGAGCTTCTGAAATGGAAAGAGCCCACCACCATACAGTTATATAGGCCTTCCCTCTATCTATCCTCCTATTGAGGCAGCCAAAGTCAGCCTTGAAAAAGGACATCTCTACTCCTGGTGGCAACACCATTAAATACATTCAAACAAAGAGTAAAAACTTGTGCTGAGCCAGATTTCTTTCAATACACTAAAATAGCAAAAGATTTCTATATTCGCTCATCACTATCTTCAGGCAGGAAGGAAAGATCCAGAAGCCAGCAGGTTGTTTTTCGCCCTCACACAATCTCAGCCTCAACTCTGTTTTCCCAAATCACAACACCCCTTTAGACCTCGTATCAATACAGTGGACTCAAGTGTTTACAGACATAGGGAGTAGAAGTATTCAACGATTTTACAAACCAGTTGTAAACCAGTGTTCTGAGATTGACTCCACAGACTCTCAAGTCTGGTGTTCCCTTCCAAAGGAGCTGACCCTGTTGACGTGAGGACTTCCGGTCCCACTTCAAATTGCTGCCAGAATGAGTCTGAGGCTCAGCCTGCTAAAGGAATCCAGAGTCGGGTGTTGCATTTCACTTCTGGTTCTACAGGAATCTCCTCCTGGAGCTATACAATACCACTGTAGCTATAGGCTGCAAATTCATAAAAGGCCACTGCTGCTTCTATATGATCTGTTGAACTTGGTGCTCTGGAGGCAAAAGACATGCTCAGAAGACACGCAGAAACCCAATACATGGTTTTTCCAAATAAACGCACTATATTTAATGGATAATAAGCCTGAAGAAGAGTCCTATGACCTGAACGAGGATCGCCCTATATTATAGCTAAATGAGTTTTCATTAGATATATGCAACTGATAAAGGTTCCTACTTTGCACTATCATGAGGAAAGTAACAAACACTTAACAAAGATTAATTACACGCCAGGTGCTTTTTGGCACACCTTATCTCATTTAATCCTCACGAAAATCCTGTCCACTTTTTAGTCAAGTAGCTAATAAATGGCAGAGCTAGGATTAAAACTACGTCTAGCTAGCTGATCCCCAAGTCCACATTTTTTCCACTAAACCATACTACCTCCTGTCTACTTTGCTCTGATAAATATGCTTTAAAAATTTAATGAATAAAATGCAACGTCATATTTTGGATTGGATTGTGAAATAGAAGACAGACATCAATGGAAAAACTGGTGAATCCAAATAAAGTCTACAGTTTAGTTAATAATATTGCAGCAATGTTAATTTGTTTGGACAAATGTATCATTGTAATGTAAAATGTCAACATTAGGGAAAACTAGGTAAAGAGTAGGTGGGAACTCTACTTTTTGTGACTTTTCTGTAAGTCAAAATTATTCTAAAATAAAGAATATATTTTTTTTTAAATTCAAGGAAGTTATGAATCTCAGATATTGTCCTAAAGCTGGATACCTAACTGCATATTTCCATGGGGTGTAGACCCGTGGTCTTTTCTATGACTATGAATTTTTAAATCAGCCAGAGATTCAGTGCTGGCTTCATTAGGACAGTACAAAAGCAAGTCCAAAATCAAATGACATCTTGGTTGGCCAGCACTGAAATGAACCTGTCCACCAAAAAGAAAATCTCACCAAGTTGATCATGACAGCAGATAACCTAAACAGCTGCTTTATGATATGCTGAAATAGGCAGTTCAGGTAACTGGGAAGCAGAAACAACACAAAGCCACTTGAAGGATGATGTTAGGATGAAGTCATTAAAATGTTGGATTTTGAGAAAGAATACCAGCAGACCCAAAGAAATCAGAAAAGCAGAGATGGGTTCATCCTTTTCTGTGTTAAGACCTCATGCAAACCATGAAAGAGACATGACTGCAAACAGCAGCAGACTCCACCCCCAGGCATTTCACCTCAAACCAGAGGGCAGTCTTCCATCTGTCTATGCTGTTGAAAGGGCTGCTGATCCTGCATTGATCTCCTGGAAGACACCTGCACTTAGAGTTGGTATTTCTACCAGGAATATCACCTCCAGAGAACTATTCATACACTTTCATGAAAAATGTCCATACGGAAGACTTAAATTTCCATACTTTATTATAATCTAAAGCTTAGATATCTTCCACCCTATTCACTGAGATAAACACATTGATTAAATAGCCTATATGCTTAGTTGCACTCTGTTCAACTTTGTTGTGTTGCCAGACCTCCAGGTGAGTGAAGGTTAAATGCCTTTTGAGGGTTTCTTGTTTTTGTCTTTTCGGTGGGCTCTTTATACATTTATTATTTTAAGATATTCAAGTATTTCCCCCCTTTTAATTTACCATAAACGTTTTCTCCTTGGAACATTCCCTAGTGACATTCTATTCTGGACCCTTTTGAATACAAAATCCTTGATAAAGTCATCTTGGAAAGGGAGGTAAAGAGGAACAGGAACATTGAAAATCTTCTGAATCGTCTCCTTTGAAATTTTGTCATCTGGATGCTTGGTCTCTTTGTTAAGAGTTTAGCATCCAGATCTTAAGGCCACACAATTAATATTCCCGCTGGAATCCTAGGGACTCTCTTTGAAAGAGCCCGTTGTCCAGTTTTCAGGCCACATTTAGGTAATTTCCCGCCCAGGAGCATGGCCTAAAAAGAATGTCGATGTTTCCCTTCAGGTATAGGTGCCTGGGGTCAGGGGGAGAAGGCAAGGCAAGGGGTGGAGTGGGAGGCGGGTGATCGACAGGGATAGAAACCGTGTCTCCTCCTCCCTCTGAATGTGAAATAGCCAATGAGGTGGCGCGGCCGGGCCGGCCCGGCCGCCAGTGCCATATAGTATGCAGCAACCCGAGGAGTCACGTTGGGGGAACGGCAGAAAGCAGCTATCCTTTTACACTACTTTGCTCTAGCAGCTATCTTAATGGTGACTGCGTGGCCGGGGGGAAACCTGATCGGCCAGATCCAGCCGAAACCGGGAGGGAGGGAGTGGGCTTTCCGGAGGGGGGGAGGAGGGAGGGAGACGAAGAAGGAGGAGTAAGAGAGGGGGAAAGAAAGAGGGAAAGAGTGCGAGGGAGTGAGGGAGGGAGGAAAATAAACAACAAAAAATGTCCTCTTCCTCCCCCACCGGGCAGATTGCAAGTGCGGCGGACATCAAGCAGGAGAATGGGATGGAAAGCGCCTCGGAAGGGCAGGAGGCGCCCCGAGAAGTGGCGGGGGGCGCGGCGGCGGGGCTGAGCCCCCCGGCTCCAGCCCCTTTCCCCCTGGAGCGGGGGGACGCCACGGCCGCCGCCGCAAGGGTGAGCGGAGAGGAAGGGGCAGTGGCGGCGGCGGCGGATCAGGTACAACTCCACTCGGAACTTCTGGGCAGGCACCACCACGCCGCGGCCGCCGTCGCCGCCGCCGCCACCGCGCAGACCCCACTGGCCTTCTCGCCCGACCATGTCGCCTGCGTGTGCGAGGCGCTGCAGCAGGGGGGCAACCTGGACCGCCTGGCCCGGTTCCTGTGGTCCCTGCCCCAGAGCGACCTGCTACGTGGCAACGAGAGCCTGCTGAAGGCGCGGGCGCTGGTGGCCTTCCACCAGGGCATCTACCCCGAGCTCTACAGCATCCTCGAGAGCCACAGCTTCGAGTCGGCCAACCACCCGCTGCTGCAGCAGCTCTGGTACAAGGCGCGCTACACCGAGGCCGAGCGAGCCCGCGGCCGGCCACTGGGCGCGGTGGACAAGTACCGGCTGCGCAGGAAATTCCCCCTGCCCCGCACCATCTGGGACGGCGAGGAGACGGTGTATTGTTTCAAGGAGAAGTCGCGCAACGCGCTCAAGGAGCTCTACAAGCAGAATCGCTACCCTTCGCCCGCCGAGAAGCGGCACCTGGCCAAGATCACCGGCCTCTCCCTCACCCAGGTCAGCAACTGGTTCAAGAACCGCCGGCAGCGCGATCGGAACCCCTCAGAGACCCAGTCCAAAAGGTGAGCGCCAACTTTCCTCCGCCTCCCCCTTCCTCTCCCCCACCCCCTTCCCAGCTTTCTTTTCCTCCAAGTGCTCGCAAACATGGCGCTTACCTTCCCCACCAGCCTGGTCCGGCTGCCCACCTCTCCCCGCCCCCCACTTCTCCCCGACTGGGGGATGGGGGGGCGGCGGTGGCGAGAGGCGGGGGAACCTCCCTCCTTACCCTCCCCCTCCTCCCCCCAGAAGTTTCTCGTCGCCCGCCTAGGTCTCAGTCCCCGCCCCCACCTCGGCTGGTCACTGCCGCCCAGTTTCCCACCCCCATCCCGCTGGCTTTGAAGTTGCCACTCTCTCCCGGGTTCTGGCGGGGCGCAGGAGCCTGTGTAGGCGCCGGAAAGGCAGCTCTGGTTGCCGCCCGAGGCCCACGGAGATTGCCAGCGCGGGCCGGGGTCCGCACCTCCAGCGGGTCACACCGGCCGGGTGCGTGCACGAGCTCCTTGGCCGCCCCCCCCCCGGTTCGGCTGCCCCCCCGCCGCCCCAACCTGCGTTGGAGGCCGCCTTGGCCGCTCTGGAGGGATGAGGGTGTTTGTGGGGGCTAGCGTTTCAGAAGGGGGGCTGGGGACGTCGAGGTTTTATGTGACAGAGTTAATCATTCACCCTGCCCGCCGTGGTTCCCTTCGCGGCCGAGGCAACGTGGGGTGTTGGTACGGCTGGGCTCTGCCGTGTTTTGAAACCTGATTCTGAACTCCATCGGATCGGATTTCAGCGCCGCGGGGGCTGTGGGGCTGGAGGGCTTGCTTCCTCGGCCCCCGAACCCTGAGTGGCTCCTCCTGGGACAACAATTGGGGGTGAGGGCGCTATCAGCTCCGCACCTCCTAGAGTGCCCACCCTGGCGGGCTTGAACTTTTTGACTGGCAGAGTTTTGGATCCCAACTGGTAGAAAATGACGGGTTTTCCACCTCTTTTGTGCGTCCTTTTTCGAGTCAGACACCTGGAGGGTGTATTTTGTTTATTGTTGAGCGAACCTGGAGAAGGTCGCCTAAAGAGACGGTGTCTCCAGCCACGCGGGCATAGGACAGAAAACCCAAAGCAGCTCAAAGGTTCTGCCCAGGTTAGGAATTTGGGAGCCAGGGAGCCCGTCCGGGCCGAGCGAAGGGGATCACCCGGCGCATTCCAGAGTCCGCCGTGGTCCGCCCTTGCCGCTGCTGCCCCTGCGCCCCTCCCGGGGCCGGCTTGCTCCGGCACTCCTCGCCCGAGGCAGGGAGGGAGGCGCTGTGTCCGAGCCGGGCCTCGCGGTAACCAAAACAAAACGCGCAGTGCGACTTGCGTGCATCTTTCCGCAGACTTGCGGGGAGACCCAGAGGAGGCCCGTTGGTCACCCCGCGCCAGCTTGTGGCAGCGGATCCCGTCGCTCGGAGCTCCGTCGGAATCTTCAGGGCCAGAGGCAGGGGGTGGGGAGCGGGCGTGGCGCGCAGGCCAGCTGCCTTGCAGCCTCCACTCCCCGGCTGGGCGCGTTCCCCGTCTCCCCAGCCACACTCTGCCGGCTTTGCGTCCCCCCCCACCCCGCCTCAACTCCACACCCCCCGCCCCCAGCCCAGTTGCCTGGTTTAGGCCCCTCTCCGGATCTACCTCCCACCTGCACCCCCAGTGAGTCACCCTCGCAGACGGCGACGGCGGCTCAGCCTCAGCTCGTAAATCAAAGCGCTTTCTGCGCTCCTGGCCCCGCAGCCCAAAGCCCGGGTAATCCCCTCCCCTCCCCATGAAAGCGAACCGACCGCCCGGCGCTGCGAGGGACGTGGATCTTCTACGGGGCCAAGTCGCACCACGCTTCCAGACTGCCAACTAACTGCCCCTTTCTCCCCTGCCCAGCGTCAGACCAAATGGGAAATCTCACCACTACCCCTCCCCGGATTTGGTGTTTCCCCTTAAGTGGAGGAGCTGAGGAACACAGTCCCACCTGGAGCAGAAGGAATGAGGGTGCTGGGGAAGGAGTTACAAGGCTGCTGAGTGACCCACACCCTTTCCCTCCCACCTCACCAGGACACTGGATGGTGTATGTTAAATAGGCCCCTATGGCTTCTTTTGGATTCAAAGGAGACTGCACCTAACAGTTCTTGGGTTGAAAGTGCCTTTCCTACATCAAGGACAGCCACTTTGTTGAATGAGAGAGTTGTCAGTCTGGTGGAGTAGAAGTTTGGGAGCAGGTGAGAAAATGATCTCTTGTTAACTAACTGGCAAACAAAACACTTCCCGCCTCCTGCTCCTTTGGCAGTTTCATTTCCCTCCAAGAGCACACTAATCCGAATTGGTTTTGAGGGGAGGGGAAGGAGTTCCTAAACAGAAAAGACTGACCACCTCATCTAGGGAGTTTTTTCTGTGGTATAGGTAGCAGCGTATTGAACAGGAAGGAATAACTTCAATGCTATAAAAATGTATATACAATGCTCATAGTAAATCCTATTAGCTGAATTTACATCTTCCAGATCTCTGGACTTTGCCAGAATTTATTATTGGTAAAATGATCGAGATAGGAGAGTTTATCTTCCCACATTCTCTGGATGGTCCGAATCTGCTGAAAGGTCTCAGCTTAAACAGGACCAAAGACTTCCTGCTCTGCTTTCCTTAAATACTGACTTTAATGGGGTTAGAGGCTGGATTTCTAAACAAATGGCACTATGTAGAACGTCATCCCTCTGACCTTCTGAATGTCTTGGTTTTCCCCCTCTCTGCAGTGAGTCAGATGGCAATCCCAGCACTGAAGATGAATCCAGCAAGGGCCATGAGGACTTGTCTCCTCATCCACTCTCCGGTTCATCGGATAGTGTTGCCAACCTCAGCCTTTCCAGTCACATGGAGCCAGTATATATGCAACAAATTGGAAATGCTAAGATCTCATTAAGCTCTTCTGGAGTTTTGTTGAACGGAAGCTTGGTGCCTGCTAGTACTTCACCTGTCTTTCTTAATGGTAATTCTTTCATTCAGGGACCCAATGGAGTCATCCTTAATGGATTAAATGTGGGGAATACACAGACTGTGTCATTGAACCCACCAAAAATGGCATCAAACATTGGGAGCAATGGTATATCCATGAGTGACATACTGGGGTCTACCTCCCAGGATGTGAAGGAATTCAAAGTCCTCCAGAGTTCTTCAGCTAACTCAGCAGCCACCACGTCCTACAGCTCCAGTGCCCCTGTGTCATTCCCAGGGCTCATCCCCAGCACTGAGGTAAAAAGAGAAGGCGTTCAAACAGTGGCTTCCCAGGATGGAGGCTCCGTGGTGACTTTTACCACACCAGTGCAAATTAACCAGTATGGCATTGTCCAGATCCCCAATTCCGGAACAAACAGCCAGTTCCTTAATGGGAGCATTGGATTCTCTCCGCTGCAGCTGCCTTCTGTTTCCGTAGCAGCTTCACAAGGTAAAAGTCTCATTCGGTACCATAATGCCCCGGGAATGTTTTAGCCAGCTGCTGTAAGCAACGGGTTTGGTGAGAGCTATAGATTGATGTTACTGTTCAGGTACCTCCTTGGCTGCCACAGCTGCAGGGAGCCTTGGTTTGTCTCTCCTCCTTCGCAACACCGGTGTCATATCCAGCTTGTTTGGTTCCCTGGCATCATGGAGATGGGCTTTTATTTTCCTAACAACTGAATGGAAAAATACAGTTCAGAGCAAATCTTGCCAGTTCTACAATTATAGAAATATGATAAATCAATTGGTGCTTACAAAATAACCCATTGCTTGACACTTTAAGATTAAAAATTAATAATATTGCTAAGAACACAAAATTAGTCAAAGCAATTGGTACGAAATGTGTACACTTTACCTAAGCATTTTCTGTTTGACCAAGAAGTGTTTTAGAAGAGCAAGCTAAAAAGACTGAATCAATTGTGTTTGAATCATATTCCTCTTATAATTAAAACTAACAGACCTAAAGGAAAACCAGAGGATTATGTGACTGGGAATCTGTTACTCTGCATGTATGCCCACCCCCCTAAATGTGTGGGTTTATTTAGGAAGGCTACTATAAGCCTTATTATATATATGTTTGTGGCTTTACCAAAGGCAATATGCTAAAGAAAACACCGATCTGAAATTTGGGAAGCCTGAAGCTGTATGCCACTTCTTCACTGACTTTAGGCAAGTCTGATGACTCTGTGTCATTTTTTGAGCATAGAAACAGGAATGGTTAGAATGGCAGTGGATGTGGCAGAGGCCCTTAAACTTAGGAGTAGGAGATGTCAATGCAGGTTTGCCTTCCTGTAAGCAAATCTGAATGTCCAGATTTCTATGAAACCAAAATAAGTAGTTGTTTGCCTTAAAGATCAGCTTCCTGTAAAATGGCTTTATCAAAAAAATATCCATTTATGCACAACTTTTTATGTTTCCACAACGATGATCTACTTCAGTTTATAGGAGGCATTAATGGAAAAAATGTTCTTGAGTACATTTCATTCTGTAGAATCAATTCTTAAGTAAATGGGTAGTAAAACACACCATGTATTTCTTCATTGTTCCAAGTTCTGGGAAGGATTAAGTCAAGTCACTATCAGACCTAAGGCAAAAATATGGAAACCACAAGGAAAGTCAAAGTGCTTCATTTTATAATAATTTAATGTGGATTTAACCCCTTTTATCTCTTCAGGAAATTTCCAAAACAGTAGGTAACATTTTAAAGACAACAAATTTGAGCAAAAAGTATGGTATGTACATTGAGGGAGAAGAAAAGCAGAAATAGTTTTCACATATAACCTAGAAATATGGTACCATAGAAAATTATTACAGGGGCACCTGGGTGGCTCAGTGGGTTAAAGCCTCTACCTTCGGCTCAGGTCATGATCTCAGGATCCTGGCATCGAGCCCCGCATCGGGCTCTCTGCTCAGCAGGGAGCCTGCTTCCTCCTCTCTCTGCCTGCCTCTCTGCCTACTTGTGGTCTCTCTCTCTGTCAAATAAATAAATAAAATCTTTTAAAAAAAAAAGAAAATTATTACAAACTAATAGCTAATTTTTAAAATGGGACATTTAATGTGAATAAGAATAGCATTTTCAGTTAAAATAGCTAAGATCAAATGACAGAGCTGTCAATCCTTAGACTGTCTGGGTGCATTAAAGGCATAAGTTTAACCACTTAGGTCCAGGAAGCAACGTTCCTTAATAGTAATTATGGACTGCAGTTCTCAATAAAGCATGTGGGGATTCAGGCCTTCCCAAAAACGGATACTGAGGCTTGTGTACACAAGGTAGATTATCTTTCAATAGTTAATATTTATATGGAAACACAGAACATCTACATCTTTTGCTCACTTTATAACCTGAAAAAATAAGGGATGTTTTCCTTACTATCATTGCATACTTAGGCTTTTCACCTATGTCCTTTTTCATTTGGATTTTTTTTTTTTTAAGATTTTATTTATTTATTTGACAGAGAGAGAGAGATCACAAGTAGGCAGAGAGGCAGGCAGAAAGAGAGGAGGAAGCAGGCTTCCCGTCGAGCAGAGAGCCTGATGTGGGGCTTGATCCCAGGACCCTGAGACCATGACCTGAGCCGAAGGCAGAGGCTTTAACCCACTGAGCTACCCAGGCGCCCCTCATTTGGATTTTTTTAACTGATTTTGAAATTACTGTCCAATTTATAATTCAAGTGCAGTTACACTTAAATATCAAGTTTTAGATCACATCTGCTTTTCTTCCTTCATTCATATATGTTATAATTTCTACACATTCAAAAATTATTTTATTTATATATTTCAGTAGCTGTTCGGGAAAATGTCCTGTCATATTATTTATGGTTCTCTCAAAAAATAATCATTTTGTTCACATATACACAGGCAAATACTTTCACAAATGCGTAACACATAACAAAATAAGTATTTCAGATGATTTTGCTACAGTTTAGCAGCCAAAAGGAATTTTAAAGCATACTTAAGTTGTAGTCAAATAAAAGCCTTTTCATTTGTTTGGCCTGGAACAAACATTTATGTTAGAGAAGAGCCTAAACATACATAGAAATGTTTTTATCAACACCAATATTTCCATGAAGAATACTTGTTAGGGGTTAAATCTTTTTTAAAGCTTAAATACAGTCTTTTCATTTTTTTCATTTAAAGACATTTCTTTGAATTTAAGGTGCTTAAAAAGTGTTTGGAAGACATATAAACAGCCCTGTGACATTTATTTATCAATGTAGGTAGTAATATAATCACAATTACTTTAATTCAAGAAGGGAAATGTTTTAGGTGAATTATCTTTAACATTGAGCTGTTTTCTCAAAATAATAGTTTACTGACATCTAATCCAAGATCAGGGTAAACAACCCATCTGAATAATTCTGTCACAAAATTCCCTCAGGTCCGCCTTTCTTTCAGTGGCAAGATAATTGCCATCATTTTACTGTGCCTATGTAAAGACTCAAAAAGAAAGGTTTTACTTGATAGTAGGAGTGAGAGGAAGGGTCTAATTCATCTCCATAGTCTGAGTTACCTGATTTTGAACATCTTCTCAGCTTTCCACTTAATGTTTCTTTTTCTACTTCGGGTCTCTGTAGGCCATTATGATGAGAGCCTCAAAATACGAACCTTTTAGAGAAGCATTAGCTCTAGTTATTTACATTAATCTGTAATTTAGAAGTACACTTTATTATTATCATTAATTCTTCCTATCAGTGCAGCCCTGAAAATTCAGAACTGGCACGACAAAAGAAAAAAACTATTGAATATTTTGTTGACATTACTTTATGGTTAATTTGGTGAAAGTTTGGAACTTGTCTGTACAGGTTTAAATGGTTAACTTCAAGCCCCAGAGCAACTCATTTTATGGGGATTTTCTACATTTCCATTTATGTCGGTTACTGAACTTGTCCCAAACAAAGGCATTTTATTTTGCATTTGTGTTTTCTAGTTCTAACTGGCAGAGCTAGCTATAACTATCAACCGATTGAGAGAAGTCAAGTTGGCAACAATGAACCAGAAACTTGACTGAAACTAGAACCTGGGGGAAAAAAAAAGAAAGGTTTTCTCACACTTGGTTTCTAAACCAGTAGTTCTCACTCCCACTGTGTCATCAGACTTACTTGGGAGTTTAAAATACACCTGTCCTAGGACTTACTGAGTCAGATTCTCAGGAGTAGAGCCTGGGAATCTGTACTTTTAAGCGCTCAAGTGATTCTACTGACCCTGAGAAAAATCGTGTGTGTAAAAAAGTATCTTTTTTCCCTTTCCCTATATCAATATAATCTGTACTTTATTTTTTTTAGGTAATATTTCAGTAAACTCAAGCACTTCAGATGGGAGCACATTTACAAGTGAGTCCACCACAATCCAGCAAGGAAAGGTTTTCTTGAGCTCTCTTGCTCCCAGTGCAGTGGTATACACTGTTCCTAATTCAGGCCAGACTATAGGATCTGTTAAACAGGAAGGCTTGGAGAGGAGCCTGGTATTTTCTCAGTTGATGCCTGTCAATCAGAATGCACAAATAAATGCAAACCTGTCTTCTGAAAATATCTCGGGGAGTGGCCTCCATCCACTGGCCTCCTCATTAGTTAATGTATCTCCAACTCACACTTTTTCCCTGACTTCCCCTACCTTACTAAATCCCACCGAGCTAAACCCTGACAGTGCTGAGAGCCAGCCAATGTCTGCACCTGTGGCAAGCAAGTCTACTGTGACATCTGTCAGCAACACTAACTATGCAACTCTTCAGAACTGTTCCCTTATTACTGGTCAAGATCTGTTGTCAGTCCCCATGACCCAGGCTGCCCTTGGGGAAATTGGTCCTACAGCTGAAGACCAGGTGGGTCACCCTTCCCCAGCAGTACACCAGGATTTTGTCAGAGAACATCGTTTGGTTCTGCAATCAATAGCTAACATAAAAGAGAATTTCTTAACAAATTCTGAGGGCAAAGCCACAAGCAACTTAATGATGCTGGACTCAAAATCCAAGTATGTCCTAGAGGGCATGGTCGAGACTGTCTGTGAAGACCTGGAAACAGACAAAAAAGAGCTTGCCAAGCTCCAAACTGTCCAGTTGGATGAAGATATGCAAGACTTATAAACTTGAGTCCCCCCCTCCCTTTTTTCTGGCATCAGCAGGCAGATCTTTTCACGAAGCCCTGAGGACATAAAGCATTTTCCCATTTACAGGGAAACACTAGTTTTGTGAGTAAATGCATTCAAGATACTGGATTGATCTGCATGAAGATCACAGTTAAATATACAGGAGTAGAACTGGATTGCTGCAGCCTTTTCGTTCACATATGTTCTCTTTTAAATGGAGATAAAGGAACAAGATGAAATATATCAAGTCAAAGTGTATCATTTGGTTGACTTAATAAAATTCTAAGGTCAGATGGAACTCGATAGTTCTTTAAATTTAAACTGTATATACCTGACATCGGCATTAGAAACAATAGTTATTTTTGTTTACTTTTACTCCATGGGCATTGATGAGGTTAAGAAGCATAAATGGTACTCCGCACTATTCTGAGGGTTTGTTTTTGAATATATGCAATTCTGTTCTTTAACATTTTTGTGAAAGTCTTGGTTTGTCTCTACACATTTCCAAATGTGCTTGCTAATAGTCCAGTGGGGCTGAGAAAGTTTTCAACTCCACTAAAAACGCTGAAACAAACTTCAGTATGGTGTAAATATATTAGTCCTCTAAGCCAGGATTTGAGGAATTACAGTGAATTTTATTTATGCTGTATATGTTTCTCTTATACTTCAGACACTATGAACTGAAAAGAAAAATGTTTTCTTACTGTTTAATTTATTTTTATTGCTTGAACAGGAAGTGAACATAGCTATTTCCAACAAAGTTTTACTTTTTGTAGGATTTTAAAAGTAATGATTTTTATCAGGAGTCTATTATGGTCAATATTAATAACACTGAAACAGGCAATCTAACTCCCAATATTGGAATTTTGGTACTTGTTTTCACCTCCTTGTTCTTTATTTAGCAACTCTCTGATTCATTTAAATATGTTTTCTATAGAATTCTTGTGCCTTTTTACCTTGTGGCCTTTTAATTATTCTTACTAAGGTACAGAAGTGTCAACAAAAGCACTGATGGCTCTTTTCTATCTAACAGGGTTATTTTCACCACAAAATTGCTTTAAATCTGAAGAATTAAGTTTCACTTATGTAATTATGTATGTTTATGATGTAAATGGACAAACAACTGATTATCGTTAATGCTTTTCATTACAATGAAAATAACAATCATTGATTACCATGTAAAATGAATTCTGTAGACTATGAAAACAGCCATTTTAAACTACAGAAAGAATTATGTAAATTCTCTGGAGCAAAACTCTGCCCTGATGAAACTTAGTTCTAAGTGTTTTGAATCAGTTGTTACATTATGACATACAACTGTTATTTGCACTATATTATCATGTCTTGTTTAAAAGTAAATCTTTTGGGGTTTCTTTGAGAAGCTTGCTTGATAATGTTGTGAGCTGTGGTTATAGTTTTTATCAGGACTGAACATAAAATGGAACAATGCAAATACATTTAGGTAGGGAGTAAAGTGTCTGGTGACTGCAAAGCAAGAAATGTGAGAAAATGATTTCTTTGGAGATGACTTAAAGTCGTCAAACATAAAGCTGTTACCAGTCTTGATCTCTTCATGATCAGAACAAAGAGTGTACTCTTGATCCCAACAGGCCCATCAGCTGAGCATATAGAATAAGGGCCATGGAGGACTTAGCTTTTCTCATTATTGCAAGTGGAACTCGCAGACGTAGATGAAGAGCCCTATCAAGACTTCTTCCCATTGTTTTGTTAAAGAACTTAGATCCCATCTTTTTTATGGAATTAGTGAATGTTCTTAAACTGCTGAAACTACAGTTTTTCATCTTTTTTTTTTTTAACAGAGTCAGGTGTTTTAGAGCTCTCTTCCCCTCCATCACTACTTACTCAGCTTGTTTTTTTTTGTTGTTGTTGTTTTTTCTGTAGGTGTGTGCTGATCATGTTACTGAGATTAATTATATGGTTCTGTAGTGTAGTTTACATGAAAATGATGTTTTTTCACTTGATGGCTGCAGATATCGAGAGTTTTGGTTCATTATTTTACGATACTGATCTAATAAGGGAGATGTGAAGGTTTAAAAAGTTATATACATCATATATATAACTGGAAAAGTTTCATATGTCTTCCAAAAATATAATAAGCCTCTCTTTTATTCACAGTTCTTCCTCTTTTTTCCCTTAAGGAAAGGAAAAGATAGCACAAAACTTAAGACTTACCTAAGAAACCCATTCATACTCCCAACATGATGTAATTAACCCCTACAATGACTCCAGGTAGCTACACAATATACCAGGTAAGAATCAAGGCACATTATAAAGAACTTACTGTTCTTTTCTATTCTTTCAGTAAAATAAGGGCCAGTTGGTTTATAGCCCATACATATGTGAATGAAATAAGATAAACCCCATGATCTCCTTGCACAGAATTGCAAATATTTTTTGCAATGCCAAGGGCCAGACTCAGAACCCTTGGACTTCATGTGGCAGACTTTCTCTTACATAAACCAATGCTTGAAGATGCTGCAAATGACCCTCAAATGATCCCCAAAGAGGAATCAGAATAGGGGTAAAAACTCTCCCCGCAAACCCCAACCCCTGCTGCTGGCTGTAGGATTTTTGGTGTGAGGCTCTCAATGCACTCTATGCCAGAATTTGGCATTTAGCTCTTAGTTACAGCTAGTAAAGAACAGTTTTACCATTTAAAGAGAAGGTGCATTTGTTCCTCAAGCAAGCGAGAACACCTGTGTTGTAGCGTTTCCTAGCTCATGTATATTTATAGTAATGAAAAGACTGACTCATACACATGTTTCAGTGCCTTTCTTGTGTTATGAAAGGCAAGTAGACATTATAGCCGTAGGTAAAAATGTGTAGTTAAATTGCACACTGACCTTAAATCTCCCTGTATATGCCCGTGCATCTTGCATGTCAAAAGTTGGATTATTGGGCATGTGTTGCAGCCTGCCTGCTACATGTTAGGCAAGTGTGCATTAGTACATAGTCAGAAGTTCTTCATTCTTTTACAATGTTTTTGACAGATCGTCTCATCATAAAAATATAAATAATTCAGGACATTTGTGGGGAAAAGAATCACATTTTACAAAAGATGTTTCAAAGTCTTCCTAGAACTTAGATGGTAGAGCCTAAGAGTTATTTTTATCTAGTTGATACATTTCGTGTTAATTTAATATTACCACCATACATTTTATTAATCAAAATTATGTAGCATGTGACTCTTTTGGCTTTCAGGGTTCTCAATTTTTGTTCTTTTGTTGCATGTACTGTATGTTTAGAGGAGACCGGTTATTTACTCAATATGGTTTTACTGTGCCTTACACAAAGAGAAAATCTATACAGAATGTATATCATGGGGTGGGGTGACAGAGTCTCTACTGCACTGTTAGGTGATGGCACACAGAGCATGTCCCAGAACATTTCTGTGCTTAATTACCCAACCAAAGAGATCTAAAGTATGTATGTTGTACTGTAATAGGGGTTTATGCCTGGACAATTAAGTGTTTTATTTGTTTTCTGAAATGATGTGAACTTATTTTTCTAAACACTATGCTAAATAAACTTTATATTTATACATACATTGTGTTTTAAAAAGTTATTTATCCCTGGGGAAAAAAGAAGAGGAGGGAAAAAGAAAAACAAAACCCACAGAAACATTCCATAGGCCGGCAGGTACAAGGACAATAGGAGTCATTTTAGAATAGTCTCTGTCGGTCTTTGTGCAAAATTATGCAATTCACTTAATTACCATTAAGTGTACCCAGAGCTAAATGATTAGATTTCCTCCTCCTTAATGTAAAGAAATGTTTCCTATTCATCTGGATATTCCAAAATCTGACTCTCATACTCTTTAAGGTTTAGTGGAGTTAAATTCAATGATCCAAAGGCCTTTCCATTCCCATCCTTACTGGATGAGCTCAATATAATGCATCTTTCAAACATTCCCAGTAGCCAAAGTCTGGTTACACCGCACTTGGGTCCACCAGTGCACTGACTTGAAGTTATCGACACAGCTGCACCACTGAAGACTCAGCCTTGCTACAGTTTGATCCTACCTTTAAAATTTCATCATCTCTGAAGAGGTGTGCCTCCCACACTGAAATGAAGAGGAGTTTGGATAAGGGAGATTGGTACCAACTGTACAATTATATTACAAAACCAGTTAAAGGCATCAAATTAATTTCAGATATGTCTCAATTTTTTTAATATTCTTATTCACTTCATTTGTTTAGCAATTTTCTAATGATTTCAAATGATTTTCTGATGTAGCTAACAAGTTAAAGTGGATAGTGTCTCAGTGAGTCTAGGGTCAGAGTATTGTGGAGTGGTTACATTTTATAACACCTTAACCAAACAAATATTTTAAAACATTTGACAGGTCAGTGACCTACTTCAAACATTTGTGGCTCTGCAGAATCTAGCAAACTAAATAAAAACCCTCAAGGGGAATTCAAGACTTTCATCCCCCTCTTCCTGCTTCCCTTAAGAAATAATAAATGGGGGGTGCCTGGCTGGCTCAGTTAGTAGAGCATGTGAGTCTTGATCTTGGGGTCATGAATTCAAGTCCCACCTTGGTTGTAGAGCTTACTTAGAAAAAAATAACAAATGCGGAAATTTACCTTGACACATCACATTTTCAAAAGGTAGATAGTAGGGGGCGCCTGGGTGGCTCAGTGGGTTAAAGCCTCTGCCATCGGCTCAGGGTCTCAGGGTCCTGGGATCAAGCCCCGCATCGGGCTCTCTGCTCAACAGGGAGCCTGCTCGCCCCCCCCTTCTCTGCCTGCCTCTCTGCCTACTTGTGATCTCTCTCTGTCAAATAAATAAATAAAATCTTTAATTTAAAAAAGTAGATAGTAAATAAATAAAGACAGATTCAGATAATGGCCAGTAATAAAAAGCCCGTAACAGGGTAATGAGATTGAGCATGGGGAATGCTAGAAGTGGGGACGCACGTTACATTCATTGGTCAAGGAAAGTCTCAAGGAAGTAAACTTTCAACGAAGAGGCGTGAATGAAGAGAGAGAACCAGCCCACAAGACTTAGGGAAATAGCATTCCAGACCTAGGGAACAGCAGGTACAAAGGCCCTGAGGGCAGAGTGGCTGGATCACGTGTTACTCCTAGGGGTCATTTGATAAGAGATCCAGTCAGAGAGATAAGCAGGTAGGTGCCAGATCACAGGTAGAACTTTATTGGTCTGTGCTAAATAGTTTGGATTTGAGTCAGAGAAGCAAGGATTGATATAACACGATTTACACTTTAAAATATCACTATGCCTATTCTTTGGAGAATGGCGTTGTAAGAAGCCATTCTTCCGAGGGAAGGAATGAGGAAATTATGTCATGTTGTCCTAAGCTGTTGGACAGGAAATACTTCAGGAGCTGTTGAAGTGTGTATGGCAGTTTTTTCCTAAATGTCTCCAGAAGTTTGTGCTCACCAAGCCTTCTGTCTACTCTGCCTCTTGCTGTTAGCCAACGCTGCCAACTTCCTGCTATGATTGTCCCAGTCTGAACCTGTGCCCTGAACTCCAGTCTGGTGGATCCAGTTCCCTAATGGATATTTTCAGAATGTCCCAGTCACCTATGACTCTACATATGAAAAATTTAAACTATTATCTTTGCCTTAGCCTGTTTCTCACTCAGTGCTCCTCATTATATAGTAGCACTCATTTAGCCACTGGCCAAATAAAAAATCTGAGACTCACCCTGGAGTCTTCTCTCCCTTTCTTCCCACCTCCTCCACCAGATCACTACATCTCTCCATGGCTGCTCTTTTACCGTCTCTAGAATCAATTCCTTCCCCTCCATTTCTAGAGTTACTGCTGTAGTTTAGGCACTTATCATTTTGTTGTTTTGTCTTGTTTTTTAAGATTTTATTTTTAAGTAATCGCTACACCCAACATGGGGCTTGAACTCACAGCCCCGAGATCAAGAGTCTCCTGCTCCAGTGACTGAGCCAGCCAGGGATGCCAGCATTTGCCATTTCTTGACTGAATTATTACAACTGCCTCCTACCTGGTATCTCAGTGTCTGGTCCTCATTCCAGGCTACATTACAATTATATTTAGATGCAACTTTCAGAATTCAAGACTTATTTCAGCCTTGCTTTCCAGTGTAGAACTTTCAATGGTCTCCATTGTCTATGAAATACCATTTAAACCCCTTAACAGAGGCGCCTGGGTGGCCCAGTCAGTTAAGCGTCTGATTCTTGGTTTGGGCTCAGGTCGTGATCTCAGGATCATCAGATCAAGCTGCCCATCAGGCTCCTCGTTCAGGGCAGAGTCTGCTTGGGAATTTTCTCGCTCTCACTCGCTCTCTAGAATACCTAAATTTTTCAAAAACTAAAAAAATAAACCCCTTAACATACAAAGCCCCCAAGACCCAGGCCCTACCTGTCTAGTCACATCTGTTCCCCAGAGGGACCAGGTTCTTTCTCACCTACCCAATCTCCAAGACTCACTAGATGCCACTAGTGAAGCTAGTGCTCCAGGAAACTCTGTCTCACCCCCATAACCAGAATGGCGCATGGCCCGTTCTGTGATTTGACAGGGATTTATGCCTTCCCTTAGTGTAGCGCCTATCACATTATTATGTGTTTGCTTCTCCGCACTTTCATCTGTTTCTCTGGCACTCAGTATAATGGAGCAGAGCAGGCACTTAAAAAATATTTGTTGAATGAACAGTGACTCTGTTATCCTTTCCTTTAAATCATTTCACTTGCTCTGGATCAAGGAACTTCATTGCTAGGGCACCTGACTGGCTCGGTCAGTAAAGCATGTGACTCTTGATCTTGGGGGTGTAAGTTCAAGCCCCACATTGGATGTAGAAATTACCTAGAAAATGATAAAATCCTTTAAAAAAAGAAACTTCATTGCTAAACTTGTTAAAGCATTATCCCTATTTAGAGCACAAAAAATAAATCAATACATTTGAGGGTAGGGCCTGAAAGTGGTTCTTTGAATCTTCTAGCATTAGTGGATGGTCTTTATGGTAATTATTTTCCTTACCGCTCCAAGGTTTTTTCCACTTACTTCCAAATGGAGGCTGGGTTCCAAAAGATAGAGGTTGGCTAAAGTTTGATAGACAAGTGGAGCATTAGCACAAAATACAGTCACTAAGCCTTTTTAGATCAATGTTTCAAAATAGCAATGTTGTACGGAAAAGCTATTTATACTTATGTATAGATATACTTTCTAAAAATATTCTCTCTGTGGATGTATTCCTATTACTTGTACGCGAACTGAGTAGGTGTCTAAAGAGTCTATGAGGAATAGTAAATGGAACGTAGAGTTTTAAACATCAGGAAATCTGGATTCTAATTAGCTTTTAGATTTGGGAAACATCAATTCACCATTATAGAACCTATATATATATTTTTTTGCTTTGAAATGGGTATGTTGGGTATCCTTATATTTGAGATCCATGTAGCTTTAAGAAAAGAAAAAGGTTAATAAAATGCATTTCTTCCTCCACTGCACAGGTTAAGAAGATCAGCTCAATTACAGAATGAAAATACACTGTTACCTGCAGAGGACTACAAATGTAAGATAAAATAATGGCTACTGAGTCAACGACCTCAACCCTCTAGGATTATTTAGAGGTGTAGAACGAGGGGAGGCAGGTCTGGCTCTATACTCTTCCACCTTCTTCACCTGTATTTACTCTGCTTCCTAAGCATTCTGCCCTTCTCGCACTGACTGCCCTACCTCGGGAAGCACCTTAAGTGATAACCCTGGTGTGGGTGCTTAACAGTTTAAGATATGATGAGCCCAACCCCCACCCCCAGGATTTTGCTTTTTTTTTTTTTAACTCCACTCCTATTCCTGGGAATTTGCATTTTAAGGAAGGCTTTTAAAGACACAAAAGAACCAAGCTGTAATCATAAATGATAAATCTCAGATTAATAAAACTGAGCAAGGTGCTCCCTTTTTCTAAGAGCAGTAGACTTTGTGTGTGTGTGTGTGTGTGTGTGTGTGTGTGTGTGAAGTTGGGAATGGGGAGAGAAGGGTAGATGAGCAGAAGAGAAGAGAGAATGTCTCCATTTCTCTTCTTTGTGCGCTTTACTTCCCTACTGGATATCTAGGACTAGACAGTCTAATTTGAGCTGTTGGATCCTCTGACAACAATTAACAGTGTAGTTTTCTCCACACCCATCTTATCCAGAGCTTGGGATATTTCCTTCAAGAGAATTCCTGTGTTGAAAAGTCATTAGCTATAGTGAAACCGTAAAAATTAGCTATAGAAAAACAAAGGTTGTTCCGAGTTTTTCTGTTTTGTTTTGCTTTTTAAGATGTGAGCTATAGGGGTGCTTGGGTGGCTCACTCAGTTAAGCGTCCAACTCCTGATTTCAGCTCAGGTCATGCTCCCAGGGTCTTGATCAAGCCTGGAATTCAGCTCCGGACTCAGCGTGGAGTCTGCTTAAGATTCTCTCTCTCCCTTTCCCTCTGCCCCTCCTCCCTCACGCCCCCCACCCCTGCTCACTCTCTCTCTCTCTCTCTCAAATAAATAAATAAATAAATAAATAAAAGCTTTGGGGAAAAAAAGAGGAGGGCACCTACATGGCTCAGTTGGGCAACTGACTCCTGGTTTTGGCTCAGGTCACGATCTCAGGGTCCAGGGTTGAAGCCCCACGACTGACATCATGCTCCTGGGGGAGTCTGCATCAGGATTCTGTCTCTCCCTCTGCCCCTTTCCCTGCAGGCTCTCTCTCTCTAAAATAAAGAAATAAATGTTAAAAAAAAAAAAAAAAAAGATGTGCGCTATATAGGCGATGTGCCAAGGAAAACCCAAAACACACATTTGGTTGAAATTAGGGAATTTAATACAAGTTTGTGCCCATGTTTATTTATTTAATAAGTACATTCTTACTGTGTTCTTTAAAAGATGGATGGCCTTGAATATCTTACTATAAATGTAATACTAAAAATGCTATTTTATTAGCATTTAATGAGGGGAAAAGATGATTGAAATCTTGCCTCTGCATGAATAACCATTAGTGCTCTTAATCGTAAAGTGATCAAGGATCCTATCCCAATCATCCTGGATCGATTTCCCAAAATCCCTCCAACGAACACATAATAGTTCTCAGAATACATATCGTATCCAAGAGTCCCTTACCTCTAGTCTCACTATAGTCATATCCTAATGTCTTAACACACATCTGTCTTCCCAAGAACAAGCACAGATTTTCACATCAGCAGCGAATTGATAGTGTTGTAATACTGAGCTCCTAGTAAGAGTGAAGCTATATTAATATAGGATTTGTGTTTTTCCAGAGAGGAATAAATCAGGCTAAAGTTTGCCTTTATTTTATTTTAATGGTGCATATTCACAATGTAAATTAAATGTATGAACAACATTGGATCTCTATGTAAAGTATCTAAGGTGAAAGACTGTCAAACACTTTAAATTCCTTAGAAGAACTCTAAAATATATTAGCTATTGAAATGTTAAATAAAAGCATTTCTCTGTTTATCACAGGAGATCCCCATAAGGAGCCTACAAGAAAATATTTTCTAAGTTATTAAAAGGGCTATAAATAGGGGCACCTGGGTGGCTCAGATGGTTAAGCCTCTGCCTTCAGCTCAGGTCATGATCTCAGGGTCCTAGGATCAAGTCCTGCATCAGGCTCCTTGCTCTGCCGGGAGTCTGCCTTTGCCCCTCCCCCTGCTTGTACTCTCTCTGTCTCTCTCTCAAATGAATAAATAAAATCTTTAAAAAATAAAAATAAAAGGGCTATAAATAAAGCTGCCTTTTAATTTTTTTTCTATACTCCAAAATTTTCATTAATTCACACTAACAGACTTCTTTTCAGTCTTTCTTAGTTAGGTTTCTCCATGAAAACTGTGAGATGTGTCCGTAAACCAAGGTAATTTTTATAAAGAAGAGGAAATAGTTAAGTGCAACCTTTGATATAATATCCTAAATACTACTTTATATGCCCAATGATCATGTTACCTTTCGTGCATACTCTGCAGAGATCTGGGTGAACAGAAGCCATAGATACCCACCGTTCATTTTTACCGCTGTGAAGAATATGGCAACATTCAGCAGAGATTTGTGCTTCCCGGTGCCAATTTGATGAAGCCCAAACAAATCTTGACAATGGCAATTCACTTGTATATAAACATCAGACCAGGCTTGTGATTTGAGCCCGAGGTCCTGTACCAGAGGCCAAAGCTGTGATAAAGGACCACTTTTCAGCCTCCGGAAACATCAGGAACCTTGAAAACCTCCCAAAGCTCTGCTTGAATCAGTTTTATTTATTTATTTTTTTTTAAAGATTTATTTATTTATTTGAGAGAGAGATAGAGCACACAAGCAGAGGGAGGGGCAGAGGGAGAGGGAGAGAAAGAATCTTCAAGCAGACTCCCTGCTGAGCACAGACCCTGACGTGGGGTTCAATTCCAGGACCCTGAGATCATGACCTGAACCGAAATCCAGCCAGACGCTTAGCAAACTAAGTCACCCAGGTGCCCCCAGTTTACCTAATTTAAAGCAAACCCCAGCATTCATAGGTCAAGTGCCAAGCTCATTACTGGGGATTCAAAGATGGAGAGGCCAGCCTTTAACATCTAAGAAGTAAGTTAAGTGGATTGATAGGGACGTACAAATTATCCAAGCTAAAGTACTACAAAAGAGGTATGTAGAACATGTCCAGAAGAGTTGTACAAGGCCCAAAGATCAGGGTGATATCGCATTTTTAAAATGTATTTTAAGGGGCACCTGGTGGCTTAGTTGGTAAAGTGTCTGTCTTCAGATCAGGTCATGATCTCAAGGTCTCAGGATCGAGCCCCGAGACAGGCTCCCTGCTCAGCGGAGAGCCTGCTTCTCCCACTCCCTCTGTCTGCTGCTCTACCTACTTGTGCCCTCTCTCTGTCAAATAAATAAATAAAATCTTTAATAAATAAATAAAAAATAAAAATAAAAATGAGTAAGAGTACTCTGGCAGGGCAGAGAGAAAGAATGTTCTAGGTAGGTGATATAGCTTCTCTAAAAAGGATTTTAAACTTCAAAGGCAATGGGTCATCATGAAAAGCATTATTAAAAAAAAAACTACTCTTTTTATTATTGTAAGAAAGACTACTTCCTATAGAAAACACAAGACACAAAAATCTTACACATAATCCCATCACCTGGAGATAATAATAGCTAACATTAAGTATATATTCACTATTTGCTAAGTATGCGTCGAAGTGCCCTTACACATGTTGCTTCCTTTATTCATTAAAACAACCCTGTGAAGTAGGTATTATTACAATCCTGGTTTTACAGGATACTGAAGCACAGAGGACACAAGTAATTGTCCTAAATGTTCATAGCAAGTAAGTAGCTGAGCTGGCTCCAAAGGATGACCTTCCCTTTTTCTAATTAAAAAATTATTAATTTCTTTTTAAAATTTTTTTAAAGATTTTATTTATTTATTTTATTTACTTGAGGGAAGGAGAGTGAGAGAGAGTATGAGAGGAGAGAAGGTCAGAGGAAGAAGCAGACTCCCTGCGGACCTGGGAGCCTGATGCAGGACTCAATCCTGGGACTCTGGGATCATGATCTGAGCTGAAGGCAGTCGCTTAACTGACTGAGTCACCCAGGTGCCCCTAAAATTTTTAATTCTGGTAAAAAAAATACATAAAATTTACCGACTTCAACTTTTTGAGGAAGGGTCATATTTTTCATTGTGGCTGCACCATTATACCGTCCCACCAACAGTGCACAAGGGTTCCAATTTTTCCATGTCCCTGCCAAACATATTTTCTGCTCTTTTGGTAGCAGCATCTCACTGGGTATAAGGTGCTATCTCACTGTGGTTTTGATTTGCATTTCTCTGATGATTAGTGATGATGAGTATCTTTTCATATTCTTGTTGGCCATGGGCATATCATCTTTGGAGAAATGTTTATTCAAGTCTTTTGCTCCTTTTTAAATCTTGTTATTTATTATTGAATTGTAGGAATTCTTTTCATTTTTTTAAGATTTTATTTTTAAGTAATCTCTACACCTAATGTGGGGCTTGAATTCACAACCCTGACATCCAGAGTCGAATGCTCTACCGACTGAGCTAGCCAGGCACCCCTTGAATTGTAGGAATTCTTTATATATTCTGGACATTAATCACTTTTCACATATATGACTTGCAAATATTTTCTCCCATTCCATAGACTGCTTTTTCTTTTTAAAGATTTTATTTATTTATTTGACACAGAGAGAGAGAGATCACAAGTAGGCAGAGAGGTAGGCAGAGAGAGAGGGGAAGCAGGCTCCCTGCTGAGCAGAGACCCCGATGCGGGGCTCGATCCCAGGACCCTGAGATCATGACCTGAGTCCGAAGGCAGAGGCTTTAACCCACTGAGCCACCTAGGAGCCCCCATAGACTGCTTTTTCATTCTGTTGATTATGTCCTTTGATGAACAAAAGGGTTCTTTCTTTTTATTGGAGTAGAGTTGCTGCACACTGTTACATTAGTTTCAGGTGTACAACCTAGCGATTCAACAACTCCATACACTATGCTATGCTCATCACAAGCACAGCTACCACCTGTCACCGTACAACACTATTAAAATATCATTAACTATATTCCCTCTGTTGTGCCTTTCAGATGAACGAAAGTTTTTAAGTTTGATGTGGTCGCATTTTGTCTATTTTTGCCTTTGTAACCTGTGCTTTCATCATCATATCCAAGAAATCATTGCTCTTCTCCTGCTTTCTTTTAGGAGTTTTATAGTTTGGGGTCTTATATTTAGGTCTTTAGTATATTGGACTGATTTTTGTATAAGAGTATAAGAGTCCACTTTTTTGGGGGGAGGGGAGATCCAGTTTTTTCAGCACTCTGTGATGAAGAGACTGCCTTTCTCCACTGAGCAAAGCTTGCCCTTTTAATATATATATAAAGTGATGCATTATAAGGAACTGGCTCACTTGATTGTAGGGATCGGCAAGTCCCAAGATGGGTAGGGTGACTCGGCAAGCTGAGAGCCAGGGGAGCCAATGGTTTAGTTTCAGTCCACATCCGAAGGCCTGAGAACCCAAAGAGTTGATGGTGTAGTTTCAGTCTGAAGGCCAGCAGATTTAGGTCCCTGGAAGGGCCAATATTTCAGTTTAAGTACAGAAGTAGTAGAAAATGGGGCGCCTGGGTGGGTCAGTGGTTAAGCATCTGCCTTCGGGCACGTGTACCCGAATGTTTATAGCAGCAATGTCCACAATAGCCAAACTATGGAAAGAACCTAGATGTCCATCAACAGATGAATGGATAAAGAAGATGTGGTATATATATACAATGGAATACTGTGCAGCCATCAAGAGAAATGAGATCTTGCCATTTGCAATGACGTGGATGGAACTGGAGGGTATTATGCTAAGTGAAGTAAGTCAATCAGAGAAAGACAATTATCATATGATCTCTCTGATATGAAGA
>CM052896.1:92047460-92105606 GCA_028534135.1 Potos flavus | reverse complement strand
AAAAAAAAAAAAGGCAAGAAAAAAGCCAATGTCTTACTTCAAAGACCATCAATCAAGAGTTCTCTCTCTTTTTTTAAAAAGATTTATTTACTTATTTGAGAGAGAGAGAGAGTGGGGGCAAGGGCAGAGGGAGAGGGAGAGACAATCCCAAGCAAACTCCCTGCTGAGCTCAGAGACCAGACTGACATGGGGCTTGATCTCATAACCATGAGATTATGACCCTGAGATCATGACCTTTCTACCACGATCTGAGCCTAAATCAAGAGTCAGGGGTTTAATGGACTGAGCCACCCAGGTGCCCCAGGCAGGAGTTCTCTGTTACTGAGAGGAAAAGTCAGCCTTTTTGTTCTTTTCAGGCTTTCAACTGATTGGATGAAGCCCACACACGTTATGGAGGGCAATCCTCTTTACTGATTTAAATGTTAATGTCATCCAAAAACACCCTCACAGACACACACAGAATGATGTTTTACCTGGGCATCCCATGACCCAGTCAACATGACATCTAAAATTAACCATCGCAGGGGCACCTGGGTGAGACTCTCTTGATTTCAGGATCATGAGTTCAAGCCCCATCCTGGGCATAGAGCCTACTTAAAAAATAAAAATAAAAAAAATTCATCGTCACACACTGCCACTTAGGATTTGAGTGACCCTGGGCAGATTACTTCCAACTCCCTCTGCATTTGTTTCCTCATCCATAAACTGGGAATAATTATATTACCTACCTCATAGATTTTTTTTTACAAGGATTATACACTATGATGTAAGCAAAGCACATAATTGCTACTTATTATTAATAATCTTTTAACTTACTACATAGGATTCCATTGTTTGAATGGGTGAAAATTTATTCAACTGATTCTCTATTATTACATTTTACTTGTTTCTAGTTTTGTTTTTTTTTTCAATATGAGAAATGCTTTCAAGAATATCTTTGTAGGTGTAACCATGATATACACCTTTGGGTGTATCCATGATTGTTTAAATAATTAGTTAATTAATTAATTAATCCTGGGGTGCTCAGCTGGCTCAGTCAGAAGAGCATGCAACTCTCGATCTCAGGGTTGTGGGTTCGAGCTTCACTTTGGGTGTAGAGATTACTAAAATATAATAAACTTTTTAAAAAGATAAAAATAAAAATAAAATTAATCCTTATAACTGAAATCACTTAGGTAAAGAGATAACCAAAGCTTTTAATACATATATACCCACATCCTTTGCTCTTTGACTTTGCAACATCTTGTCCTTGAGATGACTGTATTTCTTTCTGCTTCACTGATACTGGGTGTTTGGCTATGTAACTTGCTTTGGCCAATACGGAATGTAACCAACAAAAACTTTAAATGTGCCTATTGTGGTTTGACTTATTGTCTTCGAGATTCCACCCTCTTATACTTTTGCCATGACAATAACATGCCCTTGGTACCTGTTGGAATGAAGAACATGTGGTTCAGATCTGAACCCAACTCACAGTCCAAAGTAGAGCTACCCTAGCCAACCCTCAGATCTGGGCATCAGAAAAATATGAGTCTTATAAGTCATTAAGATATTATGGTTTACATGAGAGACTGTGAATTCAGAACAAGGGACTGAGAGTTTTGGAGGGGAGGGAGTGGGGGGATGGGCGAGCCTGGTGGTGTGTATTGAGGAGGGCACATATTGCATGGAGCACTGGGTGTGGTACATAAACAATGAATCTTGTAACACTGAAAAAATAAAATAAAAGTATTTGGGAAAAAAAAGATATTATGGTTTATTTGTTATGCAGCATTATTGTAGCTATAACTGACTAGTACAAAGGGAGATGAGATAATCAGATTTATTGGACATATTCCAGTAACCTAATCAGTTTACAATAATCCCAAAGTACCAAGCCTGTTACCATCCTTCCTCCAAACTATCAAATCCATTTGTAAGCTCACTCCATTTTTAGCGTTACTGTCAAATTAAAAAACTTCCAAAATCTATTACAAAAAATGTTCATACTCGGCGCCTGGGTGGCTCAGTCAGTTAAGTGTCTGCCTTCAGCTCAGGTCATGATCCCAGGGTCATGGGATTAAGCCCTGCATCAGGATCCCTGCTCAGTAAGGAGCCTGCTTCTCCCTCTCTCTCTGCCACGCCCTCCACTTATGCTCTCTCACTCTCTCTCTGTCAAATAAATAAAATATTAAAGAAAGAAAGAAAGAGAGAGAGAGAGAAAGAAAGAACGAGAGAAAGAAAGAAAGAGAAAGAAAGAAGAAGGAAGGAAGAAAGGAAGGAAGGAAGGAAGGGAGGAAGAAAAATGTTCATGCCCAGGAACTCTTACTTTTTTAACCACACCTTAAGAACCCTTAAAAAGGATTCTTGGAATATCATATGTTAATTCCTTTTCCCAAGATGTGTTCAAAGAACATCAGTCCTTTGAAATACTCACAAATTCACAAAAATGGATTAAATTTTTGCCACTTACTATGACCACTTAAATTTTGAAAGTGCTTTTTCTGGATATGTGTTTTTCAAAGAATTATTTTATGCCACTCTTGAATGTTCATAATGCACACAAGCATAAGAAACTCTTAGAGAAAGCTTGTAGTAAAGAAATGTGATAGGACCTTCCCTGTCCCAATTCTAATTTGACACTAGCGCTTTAATTCTAGCAATATCCCAACATCTCTTATTATCTGAGAAGCTATTTTGTGAAAACTTAACTCAGAAAGAAGGTTCTTTAATGAGAAAATTTCAGGATTGTACAGGCCACCTAGAGCAGATATTTTAGGCCCCTGTAGCACCTATCATACTATATTGCATTATCTAAGTATACAAATTGTGTACAGGCCAGTCTGCTGGTCCAGAGACCCAAAATTATAGTGACTTCAATAAGAAGTTTATTTATTTCAGGTAACAATCCAGAGGTGAGTAGTCGAGGTTGACAAGGCACTTCTGCCTCATCAGGTCATCCAGGATCCCCAGTGGCAGGTGGTCTTTGTGACCCTAAACAATGATTTCCAATCCCTATCATTTCTCACCCACAGGAAAAAAAGAAGTCTGGAGTAGGGGCTTCCTCTTAAGAAACAATCAAGATATTGCTTATATCACTTCTCACATGTAACGGCCCAAAGCTAGTCACATGCCCAATACCTTTCTCCAAGGGAAACATAGTCTCTAGGTGAGTGGCCGTATGTCCTAGGAAAAAATGAGATAATCCTATTCCTTAAAGGAAGAAGGTGATAAGAGACACTGGCAGTCAGTTAGTGGTACCTGCCCCTATATTTAGTCCACTTTCTTGAAGCCTATGGACTTTCCCTTCTAGATAATAGAATGGAAGTGGTCATATAAATGAGTCAGGAAATGCCACTTTTCCACTACAGATCCACGGATCCCACTTCCAATCAAAATGATAAACATCATCGGGGCACCTGGTTGGCTAAGTCAGTAGAGCATGCAACTCTTGATCTCAGGGTGGTAAGTTCAAGCCCCACATTGAGTACAGAGCTTACTTGAAAAAAAGAGAGAGAGAAAGAAAGAAAGAAAGAAAGAAAGAAAGAAAGAAAGAAAGAAAGAAAGAAAGAAAGAAAGAAAGAAAGAAAGAAAGAAAGAAAGAAAGAAAGAAAAAGAAAGAAAGAAAGAAAGAAAAAGGAAAAAAAAGGGAATGATAAACAACATTTCTTTCTTTCTTTTTTTTTTTAAGTAGACTCCCAGGGCACCTGGGTGGCTCGGTGGGTTAAAGCCTCTGCCTTCGACTCAGGTCATGATCTCAGGGTCCTGGGATCGAGCCCCGCATCGGGCTCTCTGCTTAGCAGGGAGCCTGCTTCCCTCTCTCTCTCTGCCTGCCTCTCTGCCTACTTGTGATCTCTCTCCTCTCTATCAAATAAATAAATAAAATCTTTGAAAAAATAATAAAATAAAATAAAGTAGACTTCCAACAGGGAGCTTGAACTTACCACCCTGAGATCAAGATCAAGAGTCAGACACATAATTGACTGAGCCACCCAGGAGCCCCAAGAAATATATATATTTATTTATTTATTTACTTACTTACTGATTTCAAGAGGGAAAAGGGGGGAGGGACTGAGGGAGAGGGAGAGGGTGAGAGAATCTTAAGCAGGCTCCAATCCCAGTGTGGAGCCCAACCTGGGACTCAATCTCGCAACCCTGAGATCATGACCTGAGTCGAAATCAAGAGTTAGATGGGTAACTGACTGGGTCACCCTGGTGCCCCAACATCATCTCTAAATTACCATTCTCTCCTGTCTCCTTAAAAACTTGGAGACAATGCTAAATAAATAAATAGATAGATAGATAGATAAATAAGAGACCTCTGGCTGGCTCGGTCAGCATGAGACTCTTCATCTCAGGGTCATGAGTTCAAACCCCACATTCCTTGTGGAGCCTACTTAGTAAATAAATAAATAAAGTTTGAGACAATGCACAATTCCTAGTTTAAAATATAACTTGAAACTGCTCCTGTTTTAGTGTTTAGATTCACTAGGAATCAAAGAAATTAAAGCTCCTAGAGGACAAGGAAAGTGACATTACCATTGTTGTCAGAAGAGCATCTGCACACTGTAAGTGCTTAGATAACAAATGTTGCACGAATGGATAAGATGCAAGCTTTTAATATGAGATACTATTATCTCCTTTTTAATTAGTGAAGATTTATTTATTTATTTATTTATTTAATTTAAGAGGGGTGGAGGCACAGAGGTAGAGAGAGAGAGAATCCCAAGCAGGCCCCACACTCAGCATGGAGCCCGATGCCGGCTCAGTCTCACAACCCTGAGATCATGACCTGCGCCAAACCAACTGAGCCACCCAGGTACCCTTAAATTAGTAAAGATTTGAAATAATGATGATGTTGGCATGCCTGGCTGGCTCAGTTGGTGGAGCGAGTGACTCTTGATCTTCAGGCTGTGAGTTCAAACCCCACGTTGAGTGTAGAGATTACTTCAAAATAAAATCTTAGGGGGCCTGGGTGGCTCAGTGCTTTGGGTGTCTGAGTCAGTTTTAGCCCAGGTCAGCATCTCAGGGGTGTGAGAGTGAGCCCCATGTCAGGCTCCGTGGTCAGTGGGAAGTCTGCTTGAGACTCTCTCTCTTTCCCCCTCTGCCCCCTGCTCAAATAAATAAATTCTTAAAAAATAAATAAAATATTTAATAAATAAATAAATAAAATAAGGATGATGCTTAATGCTGACAAAGATTCAATAAGGCAAATAGTTTCACATATGACAGAAACTTGTTCACTTTTATATCCTTGTAAATTGTTTACATCTTTTTATCATATATCACTTTTTCCTCAAAAGTAAAAAAAAATTTAAAAGTCCCTATTCATACTCTGATTCTGTAATTCTCTTTGTAGCAATATATCCCAAAGAAATAATTTGAAATACAAACAAAAATTTATGCCCACAATGCATCAAAAACTTGGAAATAACCTAAAAGTCTAATATTATGGGAACAGTTGTGAAAACTATAATTATTTATTAAAATTTTCAATGATACCAGAAATGATATAATGAAAAGCCAAAAAGGAAAAGAAAAGTATATTTGATAGAACATTATCAATTATTGCCATTGGGGAGTAGCACTATGGATGTGTATCATTCTGCTTCTTTATACTTTTTTGTTTGTTATCAGTCAGGGCTCTTCTGATTGTAAGCGACAGAAACCCTAATCCAACCAGCTTAATTAAAAGAATACTTACTGTCTCACTGAACGAGTTGCAAGCTGATTGGAACAAGGGACTCCTCCTCATCTCTGCTATCCGCTAGTCTCTGCACCTTGAGGTCAAAGATCTGCCTTCTCCATAAGCCTTATGACTCTATTGCCAATAGTTCCTGGGTTCACATTTTCTAGTTTTGTTACTAGAGAATGTTCCCCCAATTTTTTGGATGTGTGTGTGTGCTGGGAGGTGGCAGGGGGTGGGAGGGGGTATTGGGAGGGGACAGATTCAGCAAAAGCAATCCCAATGAAAAATTCTCATTGACCATTTTAGATCACACGTCCAACCATTGCCCAATCACAGTGGCCAGGGTGTGGATAACCAGAGAATTGGCCAACTGGGGTCAGGCATCTATTTTTAACCCAATCACTGTGGAGAGGGAGGCAGGCTTATGAATGAAGACAGCTCTAAGAGGAGGGGACAGAGTCTGTTCTGTTTGAATTTGGGGCTAGTAAGCCTGTACACCCCATGCTGTAGCAGTTTTGTTTTGTTTTGTTTTGTTTTTTTAAAGACATTGGGGGCACCTGGGTGGCTCGGTCGTTGGGCATCTGCCTTCGGCTGGGGTCGTGATCCCGGGGTCCTGGGATCGAGCCCTGTATCCGGCTCCCCATTCTGAGGGAAGCCTATTCTCCCTCTCTCCCTGCTTGTGTTCCCTCTCTCACTGTGTCTCTCTCTGTCAAATAAATAATTAAAATCTCTAAAAAAAATTTTTTTTAATAAGCAAATAAATAAATTAAAAAGGCATCAGTACCTACCAGGGCCAGATGGTTAGCGTGATGAACCCAGAAAAGAGCAAAGCTGCTGGACCATCAAAATAAGAACTTTTCATTGAACTGTATTTGTCAATGAGCATGTTTTACTTGGATGATCAGGAAAAACATTTTTTTAAGTGAAAGAAAGAAACCGGGGCACCTGGGTGGCTCAGTGGGTTAAGCGTCTGCCTTCCTCTGGCTCAGGTCATGATCCCTGGATTCAGGAGCCCCGCCTCCAGCTCCTTGTTCAGCGGGGAGCCTGCTTCTCCCTCTCCCTCTGCCTGCTGCTTCCCCAACTTGTGCTCACCTCCTAGCTATCTCTCTCTCTCTCTTTCTGTCAAATAAATAAAATTTAAAAAAACAAACAAACATTTCCTTCCCCCACCCCTCCTTGCCCTGCAGTTTACTGGTGCCTCTAGAATACTTCCTTACATGCTTTATGGTCATTTGAAAAAACAATAATATCCATCTTCTGATTACAACTTGAAATCAAACTTGCTCTCCCTGAAATGGCCTGGTAAAATAGTTTTCTGAAACCCAGCACCTGGTTGGGTGTGTTTTTTTCCCCCAAGACACCTTCCAGTCAACAGAAACACAAATTACATCAGAGTCCAATTCTGTGGTTTGAATTTTGGGGTGGGGCTCAATTCTAAAGGCCCTGGTTTCTTCATCTCTCTGCCTCTCCTGAATTGGCCAAGTCTGAATTTATTGACCTTTACAGCACAATACAAAATACCCTTGTTTGCTTTGGCCTGGCCTGAGGAGTAAGGAGTCCAAAATCCTGTTTGATTTGCTAATTCTATTGTATGTTTTAGTCACTTTCTGTATACATCCCTAGACACCTTTCTTAATGACTCATTGTTTCAATGTTTGGGAAAAAAGAGATTATATAATGTACTCTACTTTCTTATGACTTAATTTACTTCTTTCTGTAAAATTATGAGACTAGGTGCCAATCCATAGTTGGAATACTTGTTACAAATTTATTTCTAACTCCAGCAGAAACAGCTACTATTATATTAGATATAAGTTATATATTAGAGGAGCGCCTGGGTGGCTCAGTCAGTTGGGTGGCTACCTTCCACTCAGGTCATGATCTCAGGGTCCTGGGAATGAGTCTCATGTCTGGCTCCCTGCTCAGCATGGAGCCTGCTTCTCCCTCTGTCCTTCCGCGATGCCTATGCTCTCTCTCTCAAATAAATCAAAAAAATCTGTTTTAAAAAGATACATATTAGATATATTAGGATATATATATTAGATATAGGATAAAAATTACCTAGGATTATAAAAAGTTGAAGATGAAACTTTTATTTTTAATTGTGGTAAAAGACACATAATATAAAATCTACGGTTGTAACCATTTTTAAGTGTCTGGTTCAATAGTGTTAAGTACATTCACACTGTTGTGGGACCATTTCCACATTTTTTTTCATCTCGCTAAACGGAAGCTCTGTACGCATTACACAATAACTTTTGGTTCCATAGCTCCTGGTAATTACCCTTTTGTTTTCTGTCTCTATGAATTTGACTACTCCAGGTACTTCATACTAGTGGAATCCTACACTGTGAATAGGCCCTTTCATGTCTGACTTATTTCACAAAACGTCCTCAAGTTTCATCTGTGTTGTAGCATGTGTCAGAATTTCATTCCCCTCTAAGCTGAGTAACATTCCATTGTATGTATGTGCCACATTTTCCTCATCCACTCATTCAACAAAGAACACTTGGGTTGCTTCCATCTTTCGGCTATTATAAACAATGCTGCTAGGAGAATGGGTATACAAATAAATAGCTCTTCAAGACTCTGCTTTTAGTTCTTTGGGGTTTATACCCAGAAGTGGAATGCTGTTTATATAGTAATTCTTTTTTTTTTTTCTTCTAAGTAGGCTCCATGCCCAATGTGGGGCTCGAACTCACAACCCTGAGATAAAGGGTATTGTATTAAACTGTACTAAAGCCTGTACTAAAGCCAGGTGCCCCTATAATAATTCTATTTTTAACTTTTTGAGGAATCGCTATACTGTTTTACATAGAGGCTGCACCATTTTATATTCCTACCAGTGGTGCACAAGGGTTCTAATTTCTCCACATCATCACCAATACTTGATTTTTTGGTTTTTGGTAGCGTCCATCCTAATGGGTGTGAGTGGAAAACTTATCTGTTTTTAGATTCTCATATTGTGCATGAGGAACTGAGATCCAGCCATATAAAAAAAAAATTGTCAGGGTGCCTGGGTGGCTCAGTCGGTTAAGCATCTGCATTCTGCTCATGTCATGATCCCAGGATCCTGGAATAGAGCCCCAACTCTGCTCCCTACACAGTGGGGAGTCTGCTTCTCCCTGCCCCTCCCACCTACCCCCCACCCCCTGCTCCCGCTGGTGCTCCGGCTCTCTCTCTCTCTGGTGCTCTCTCTCACTCTCTTTCAAATGAATAAATAAAAAAACAAACAAAGACAAACCAAAAAAACCATTGGACTCTGGAGCTAGATTACCACTTTTTTTTTTTTTTTAAGATTTTATTTATTTATTTGACAGAGAGAGATCACAAGTAGGCAGAGAGGCAGGCAGAGAGAGGGGGAAGCAGGCTCCCCGCTGAGCAGAGAGCCCGATGTGGGCTCGATCCCAGGACCCTGAGATCATGACCTGAGCCGAAGGCAGAGGCTTTAACCCACTGAACCACCCAGGCGCCCCAGATTACCACTTTTTAATCCTGGTTCTGCCACTGACTGACTATGTAACCTCGGGCGAGTTACTTAACTTCTCTCTGTCAGTTTCCTTGTCTGTAAAATGAGTATAATTTAAGGGTACCTACCTCATAGAGCTATTGTTGTAAGGACTAAACGAGATAATACACTTGAAGTGCATCTTGAAGATGGCCACAGATTTCCTGACACTCCTCCCATGGGGAGGTGGAAGCTGATCCCCTTTCCCTTGAACCCGTACTGGCCAGAGGCACTCACCTGCACTCACGAAATGCAGCTGGAGTGACAGTGCTTGCCTTCCAACTCTGGGTCAGAAGAAGCCTTTCAGATTCGGCCTGGGGCTCCAGAAGCACTCTCTTCCGAGGAAAGCCACCTGCCTTGTAAGAAGTACGACTATCCGGCTGCAAAGGCCCCATGGAGAGACTCAGTAACTACGAAGAGAGGAAGGGGGTTCCATGGAGCTCCGCTGTCCTGCCATCCTGACACAGTGTCAGGCTTCTGAGTGAGCCTCTTTGGACCCTTCAGACGAGACCAGCCATCAGCTGAATAGGAGCGAGTGAACCCAGTCAATACCACATGAAGAAAAAGAATTGAGAGCCAAGTGCTCCCCAAGTATTATTTTTACATAATTAATTTTGATATTAAGTTACACAATTGATCGCTGGAACAATGCTTGGTATATAATAAGTGCCACTGGAATGTAAGCTCTCTAAGGACAGATATTTGCCTTTTTTTCTTTATTGCTATTTCCCCGGGGCTTAGTGCTCTAAGTATATAATACCTGGCATATAATAGATGTTCAATAAATATTTGTCCAATGAATGCATGCAGATTAAGCCCTTGTTTTTATTAGAGGTAGACGGTACTTAGAATTAGTCTATTGATTGGAATTTTGTGTCACCCCCTGTTAACCTAAAAACTGCTGAAGTCCTTTGTATACACACAAAAAGTTAGTGGCAAAATATATTCTCTCTCGCAAAGGTTAGAGACCATCAAGAGAGATCGCGTGGTGTTTCTTATACTAATACTACATACAGTCCCAAGCACTTGAAACTTACAGCTCAGTAATCCTAACAGCCATGCAAAATTTATAATATCATTTCCCCCCCATTCTACACATGAGGACACTAAGGCTCATGGAAGTTAGGTACTTTGCCCAACCAAAGACGAGGAGTGGAAACTTCAAGATTTGAACCCAGATCTGCCTCCACCTTGAAGAGCACCTTTCAGTCTAGAAAACTATTCATAAGGACCACTGGCACATAACAGTGGATAGGAAGGACCTGCTGCTTTAAAAGTCAGGAAGAGCCATTCGAGTTCCCATGCCACTTCTATCCAGCTGTGAGATCTCCAACTCACAAACTCATCTCACTTTCCTCAGCCGGAAAATGAGAAGAGTGGTCCCTGTCCTACCCGTCTCACAGTGCGATTTCGGTGATTCTTACAACCCAAACGCTTCTGCAAACATGCTTCTGCAGAAGGACCTTTCCATGGCAGCGAAGATAGAAAAAGGTGGGCAGAGGTTTTGAGGCTCTAAATAGATCCAACACAAATGTTTTTGACAAAATGGTGAGAATTAGTGATTCCAAAATTGAAATAATCTTTGGCAAAGCAAATTGAGCTCAAAAGAAAGAAATGTTAAGGGGTACCTGCGTGGGTCAGTAGGTTAGGCGTTTGCCTTCGGCCCAGGGCATGATCCGAGGGTCCTGGGATCAAGCCCCACATCTGGCTCCCTGCTCAGCGGGGTGTCTGCTTCTTCCTCTCCTTCTGCCTCTCCCTGCCTCTTGTGTGTTCTCTCTCTCTCCAATAAATAAATAAATAAATAAAATCTTTTTTAAAAAAATGTTAAGACTGTTAAGATACTTCCAAATAAAGCATACATTCACTAAAAGTGAAAATTTTACTCAAAATGTAATTGTCAATGTAGTCAAAACATGAATATCTGAAGTTGAATATTAGTTTGGGTAAGTTGGAGTGTGTGTTAAAATGTAGCTGCTATTTACACTCCAATAGCTTGGGGTACAAATCTAGTTTTAAAATCATTGGATGAAGAAAGGATGAACCACTCCTTCCAATGCTGCGTTCAGCCCAGAACATTACAGGTTTAGGGTACCAACCGTGTTGTTTTACCCTCACATACTCAGTCATTTGTTACTAAACACATCCTCTAATAAAAAATAAAAATAAAAATAAAAAAATAAAATAAAATAAACACATCCTCTGTGTTGAGGGACAATGTCAAGAGGACCATCCAACCTCACCAGCACACTGTACCTAGACCACCCAGACCCTCTGAGTGCGGCTGCTGCACCAAGCCGCCAGGTGAGACTTTCTTGCCTGGGATAACTTACAGTTGGGGGCTGTTGGTGTCTTCTCCTATCGATTGGCCTTGGTCGAGATTATCTCCTCCATACAGAGATGTTCTAATAAAAGAAGACAAAACGAAGATGTTAGCTTTTGGGAATTTCTGAAAATATACTCATTTCAACTCCACCTTCACTCTCCAGGGTCCAACTCTACAAACCTGCAGGCTGCTGGGTAGGAGTGGCCTTTGTCAAGCAACAAAAGACCCTGTTATACACTTTCCCCAGGGGCCCGAGGGCCCAGGGGGCCTACTTGACATACATTTGCATAACTGTGTTTGACTTTACAAGTGATACTTGAGAATAAAAAAAGAACAAAGAGAATCTGCAGCAAAGGGTCTTGCTGTATTTAAACACAGACACTGTTTAAATGCAATTTATTTGGCCAAAGTTCCATCTAACTGGGCAACCTCACACGGTCAGGTTCACATGTGGGTATTTACACACACACACACACACACACACACACACACACACACTCCCATGCACACACAAGCACACGTACTGAGCTAGGTTTAGTACCCCCAACTCAGATCCATAAATGTTTCTATGGCCTATGGCTGTAGATACATTCTAACAGTACTTTCAAAGTAAGTACTACTAAGTACTTACTTAATTAAGTACTTACTTAATATTAAGTACTATTAAGTAAGTACCCCTAAGGATTTGGGGTGCCCGGGTGGCTCAGTGGGTTAAAGCCTCTGCCTTCAGCTCAGGTCATGATCTCAGGGTCCTGGGATCAAGCCCCACATGGAGCCCCGCCTCAGGCTCTCTGCTCAGCAGGGAGCCTGCTTGCCCCTCTCTCTCTGCCTGCCTCTCTGCCTACTTATGATCTCTCTCTCTATCAAATAAATAAATAAAAACTTAAAAAAAAAAGAGTCTAAAGATTTGAACATGTTAAAAATTTTTGTGAATCTCACTATTTTAATTGTAGAATTCATTTCAACAAACAAAATTTAGGGCTATGGGGGTATCAAATTTAATGAGAGAGTTTCAAAAGAGCAAGTCATTGGCAAATTCCAATATCTTTCTGAATATATCATTATTTTGGATTTTCCGCACTTTATTTTTTTTAGATTTTATTTATTTATTCGAGAGAAAGAGCGTGAGCCAGGGGAGACGGGCAGAGGGAGAGGGAGAAGCAGGCTCCCCACCGAGCAGGGATCCCCAACTCGGGACCTGATCCCCGGAACCCTGAGATCATGACCTAAGCTGAAGGCAGATGCCTAAGTGACAGAGCCACCCAGGTGTCCCTGGATTTTCCACACTTAAAAGCTCCATCAAGATTCCATTTGTTTAAAATATCTAGAATCACAATTGCTAAAAGGTAGCATACGGGTTAAAAGATCTGGCTCTGCCCTCAGCCAGCCTGGGCTTCAACACTATTGTAATAAATTTCTAGGCCCAAGATGGAGTCACTCATGTCCAGGATGCCATATGGGGAAACAGAAATTTGGATAACTCTCATGTCTTTGTAAAGGCTCCGCTTGACCGAAACGAAGTATATCCAAACAGCCAATCCCCAAGCATCATGCCAACTCAGGGCTGTATCCTTATATCCTCATTTCTTGTTTGTTTTTCATCTTTCCCTTTCTTGTTCTTTATCCTAATAAAAGTTCCTTGCCTTCCACCTCATTTTGCCGTTCTCTGGACTCTTGGTAATGGAGACTGCGGCTTCATGAAGGGTTAAATAAAGTCCATTTGTGTTACCTAAATTGTCTTCTTTAATCATTTTTAATGAACCCAATCTGTGACTTGGTGGAGGCAGATCCTTCCAGACCTTCTTGGTACACGTTGCATAAGGTCACTGCAAAGATTAAATGAGACAAAGAAAAATAACAGTAGGGCACCTGGGTGGCTCATTCGGCTAAATGTCTGACTTCAGCTCAGGTCATGATCCCAGGGTCCTAGGATCGAGCCCCACTTCGGGCTCTATGCTCATCAGGGAGTCTGCTTCTCCTTCTCCCTTTCCCTCTGCCCCTCCCCCCATTCATCCTCTCTCTCTCTCTCTCTCCCTCTCTCTCAAATAAATAAAATCTTAAAAAAGAAAAAGAACAGTGTCGAGCATCCAGTAAGTTCTTAAAAACATCAGCAATTGGAATTACTATAATCTTTTGCCAAATTTAATGCTAAGATTTTTACTTTTTTACACTTACTCATTTCTCCCACTGAAATAGGACTGGTCTGTCTCCATTTTGACCTCAAACTTTCTAGTTGGGCTCTTCTTTCCAGCTTGTGTCTTGGCTCAGGCAAAAGACCCTGAGGGCAAAGCATTTCCTACTGGTAACAGAAACTACCCACTTGAGCCCTACAGACTGCGCTGAGCCAGTAAGACCCTGTCTGTGATTGACTCCAAGACAAATATCAGTTTGACCTTTACTGTGTACCTGCAGGTACCCACCCACCTTTGCTCCACATTTTCCTTATATAAACCTGGAAGTATTTGCAGCACTTTGGAGACAGTTTTTGAGATGCTAGTTCACTGTCTTCCCCAGTGTTGGCTTCACTGAAATAAATCCCTTTCTTATTTCACCACCACTCATTCCTCTGCCTTTGGATTTTATCAGGGATGAGGGGCAAACCTGGTCTATTTTGGATCCTGGGATCCAGGTGCTTTGCACCCTGTGCCCCAGCTACACCATCTGAGCCACCACCTTCATTTCTGAGACCACAGCAAGTTATTTACATTGTCCTTTATAACAGTCAGTATTTTTCATCTCTCTTCCATAGGTTCATTGTTCCAAAATGTAGGTGGGGCGCCTGGGTGGCTCAATCAGTCAAGCATTAGACTTTTGATCTCAGCTCGGGTCTTGATCTTAGGGTTGTAAGTTCAAGCCCTGCATTGGGCCCCCATACTGGGCTTGGAGCCTACTTAAAAAAAATGCAGAAAGCAAAGAATAATTGAATAAGGAAGACTCAGTCTCTACTTAGCATCATGATATTTAAACATTTAGCTTATGTATTGATTCCCTTTGCATTTAAATCAATTTTAGATGTTAACAATAGTTAATCTAATTCTAGGATCCTACAATTAACACAAGAACACAAATCATGGCCATCAAATACATATTAAAGTCAAATAACAGGTAATTTTTTTTCTCTTAATTCTTTGAGGTTATTGATTACGCCCAGTGTAATTTCTCTTTCCAAATGGAATTCCGGCTCTTATGTAAGAATGAGGAAGTAACAACATCCCCTGGAAAGGGCTATCAGACCTCCCTGACTGGGTTAGGATGTCAATGGAAAGGAGGAAATGAAAATTAAACATCACAGCTGAAGCACAGATGGGAAACTAGATAAGCCGATCTCTCTCTATTTTGTTTACCATTTGTGAGGGCTAAATGTCTATCTCTGTTTGAGAATGACGGTTACTCTGCTAAGAAGAAAGGAAATGAACAATCTCATCAACATTGTGATATCGTTGAGATTTATGGGCGTGAAATCTAACTACGTTTGGAATATTGCTGAAAATCTTGATCTATTTAAAAGCTTCCAATTTAGGGGCGCCTGGGTGGCTCAGTGGGTTGAAGCCTCTGCCTTCGGCTCAGGTCGTGATCTCAGGGTCCTGGGATCGAGCCCCGCATGGGGCTCTCTGCTCAGCGGGGAGCCTGCTTCCCCCTCTCTCTCTCTCTGCCTGCCTCTCTGCCTGCTTGTGATTTCTCTCTCTGTCAAATAGATAAATAAAATCTTTAAAAAAAAAAAAAAATAAAAAAAAAAAATAAAAGCTTCCAATTTGGCAGAACTTTCTTCCCTGTCAGCACTGAGAATAGCCTTTGAAATGCATAGGAACTACAACAAATGAAGGGAGAATACAAATGGACTGAATAAGGCCCCAAACATTTTGTAAGATTCCAAACATCTTTTCCACAGCCACCTTCACCTCCCATGATTACTCTATGCTCATTTTAAGGGAAAGCTATTCAGTGTATCAGAAACTGGAAGATGGTCTCAAGTGGAGCCTACAGCATCTTTGCTATGATGTTAACGATTTACAGAGCCTCTTCCACCTCAGTGTCTCTTCCTTTCCACTCCCAACTGGTGTGGGCCATTAAGTGGATGGAAATACTTAACCATTCTCTCTAGCTTTTCCCTCAATGACCAGCGCCATGATCAGCGATAGTGTTGATTACAATAGGTTCATTTACTGCATCATGCTGTTCCTCATTCCTAACCTCCACAATTCATTCACCACATGCACTCATAAAATGGGCAAGTGAATCACACTTGTCTATTAAAGTGGACAGTTACTGCTTTTGTCCTAATCTTCAGATAAAAGCATTTGAGTCTCCTCTGAGGAATACAACTTCCCTACTTAATCCACAGTGTTATGAGTGCTGATGGCCTCATCTCCACCTCCAAAGATATCAGGACTGATGGAGCCACAGTATGGAGTCCTGCTACCCTTGGTCTTTGGTCCCCTTCTCTTATCTTTCTATGTGCCAATGGCTTCTGCCCCTACTCCAAGTTGGAAACATCATCTCCAAAGAAATTTAGCGTATGTAGGGGAATTCATGCACTAGCAACTCAGCGTGGTGGTTGGAGCACCAGGATTCACTTTTCTTTGGCATCTGGGGAGAGGCCCACCCTGATCACATGTCCCCAGCACCCTAAAGGGAATCATTATTCACATTCCTACTCACAAACCCAAAACCTAGCTCTAATTCAGGGGCAAGACACAGGAAAAATCCATCCCAAGCTACCTATATCAATCAAACTTGTCCTTGATTCACAAAAAGTTAAGTAAAAGATCATGGATGGTTGGAAAATTCTGTAGCTCAAGTGAGACTGACCAAAACAAACACCCAAAGACCTGACCCAGATGGTGGAAGTATAGATAATTCTTTAAACATAATAAGCTACAAGGAATTCCAATCAGTATCCCAAAAAAGAAGATATTGTATTATTCATTCATTCATTCATTCATTCATTCATTCATTTTTATTCAACTACAATTAACATGTAGTGTTATATTAGTTTCAGGTGTACAATATAATGATTTAACAATTCTATACATTTCTCAGCGCTCACCACAATAAATGTACTCTTAATCCTCTTCACCTATTTCACCCATCCCCCTGTCCACCTTCCCCTCTGGTAACCATGGGTTTGTTCTCTGTATTCAAGAGTCTAGGGGGTTCTTTGGTCTCTTTTTTTACTTCGTTCATTTGTTTTCTTTCTCAAATTCCACATATGAGTGAAATCATATGGTATTTGTCTTTCTCTGACTGACTTATTTCACTTAGTATAATACTCTCATGGATATTGTATCCATTTAAACCAGAAGAGACGACTATGAAAAAGGGGCAATTGGAAAACGATAAAGAGTTCATGAAGATTAAAATACAACCAAAAGTAAAAATTAAATCTAAGGAATGTAAGAAAAAGTTGAGAAACATAGAGCAAAAAGACCAAACACAGATTATACAAGGTAAAAAATTGTGAAGAGAGATAGAGTAACTAAGAGAACCAATATCTGTCCAATAGGAGTTCCTGAAATAGAGAACAGAGGAAAAATCATAAAAATAATAGAAGAATATCCCCCAGAGTTGGTATGAGACATAAAACCTCAGAGTGAAAGGGCTTATTAGGTACACAATAGGATGAGTTAAAAAAAGAAAAAAAGATTCATGCCTGGACACATTCTGAAATTTCACAACATCATGAATAAAGAGACACACGAAAAGCGTTTGGGGCAGGGTTGAGGAAACAGGTTGTTACAAACAATAATGATTTCAGGGAGCCTACCACCATGAGAGATAGGGTGGCATGGAGTATCACGGGGATACCTGACATTCCGGGTAGAGGAGTGGTCATGTTGCAGTGGAGTAGGCCAGGGACCACTTTCTCTCAAGACAGACTACAGAGCAGCACCCACCAGATGTGACAGTCCAAGTCACACGTTGAAGGACGGCCTCACTGAGCCATTGAGAGTATTGGTTGTACCCAAGGCAATCTAGCAGCCAAAAGTACCTGTGATGGATTTCCAGATGGAATTGAAACCGGCATTCTTAGCAGAGACACAAAGAGGTGGTTAAAGCAGCACTGGAACATGGAGATAGCAGACTGCAAGGGAAAACCAGACAATGTAGCAAAGTTATGATCCATGAAAAAAAAAAAAAAAAGACAAAGAAACAAAAAAAACACCGAAAAGCAAGCAAGCAAGCAATGGAGTAATGTTTTCAAATGGTTAGAAAAAAAATATTTAGAATATGGAATTCTATATACAGGGGAGCCTGGGTGGCTCAGTGGGTTAAAGCCTCTGCCTTCTGCTCAGGTCATGATCTCAGGGTCCTGGGATCGAGTCTCTGCTCAGCGGGGAGTCTGCTTCCCCCTCTGTCTCTGCCTGCCTCTCTGCCTACTTGTGATCTCTCTCTCTCTCTGTCAAATAAATAAATAAAATATTTAAGAAAGAAAGAAAGAAAGAAATAGAAGATGGTAGACTTAAACCCCATTATATCAATAACCTCATTAAAAGTAAGTAGATGTCAGTTTCCAGAAAAAACTAAATTATATGTTGTTCATTAGAAACACATTTAAACATAAAGACACAGACCATTTGAAAATATAAGAATGGAAAAACGACACAGCATGAAAACACTAATCAAAGAAAGCTGGTATGACTGTATTTATGAGACAAAATGTACTTTCAGGCAAGAAGTGTTACTAGAGATAAGAAAGAACATTTCATAAAAACCAGTAATCCTGTTTGTATGGACATAATAACATAACTCTAACATATATGAAGCAAAAATTGGGGCACCTGGCTGGCTCAGTCGGTGGAGAATGCAACTCCTGATCTTGGAGTTGTGCTGGGTGTAGAGATTACTTAAAAATAAAATCTTTTAAAAAATCAATAAGAGAGAGAGAAAACACAAATGACCAATATCAGGAGTTTCAAAATGTGATGTAGTATACATTCTACAGATACCAAGAAACACAGTGAACAACTTAATGCCAATAAATTTGACAATGTAGACAAATTCTTTGAAAAATACAACTTACCAAAATGGATACAAAAAGAAGTAAATGGTGGGGCACCTGAGTGGCTCAGGCTATTAAGAATCTGCCTTTGGTTCAGATCATGATCCTGGGGTCCTAGGACCAAGCCCCACATCAGGCTCCCTGCTCAGCGGAGAGCCTGCTTCTCCCACTTCCTCTGCCTGCTGCTCTGCCTACTTGTGCTCTCTATCTCTCTGTCATATAAATAGATAAAATCTTTAAAAATAAAATAAAATAAAATAATTAATGTGATTCACCACTTAGCAGAAGAAAAGAGAAAAACATATAATTATCTCAATAGATACAGAAAAATGCATCGATAAAATAAACATGCACTCAGGGGAAAAATTCTCAGCACATTAAGAATAGAAGTGAATTTTATTAATCTGACAAAAGCTATCTACAAAAACCAAAAAAAACCATGTCTAACATATTTAATGTTAAAATATTGAATATTTTCTAAGGTGCTAATGGAATTCTGCAGAAGAAAATTTGTTTGTTTGTTTGTTTGTTTTAACATGTGATGCTGGAACTGTTATATATGCATATGGGGATTAAAAAAAACTCACAAACTTAACTCTTTCCTTAGACCATAGACAAAAATTAAAGATGGCTCACAAGTATAAAAGTGTCAAAATTAAAAGTACCAAAGTGTCAAATTAAAATATTCAAACTTTTATAGATAACATAGGAGAGCATCCTTCTGACCTTGGGGTAGCCAAAGATTTTTTTAAAAGATTTTATTTAGGGGTGCCTGGTGGCTCCGGCTTCGGCTCAGGTCATGATCTCAGGGTCCTGGGATCAAGCTCCACATTGGGCTCTCTGCTCGGCAGGGAGCCTGCTTCCCCCCCCTCCCCTCTGCCTGCCTCTCTTCTTACTTGTGATCTCTGTCAAATAAATAAATAAAATCTTAAAAAAAAAAGATTTTATTTATATATTTGAGAGACAGAATGAGAGTGAGTGAGAGCATGAGCAGGGGGAGGGGCAGAGGGACAGGGAGAGGGAGAAGCAGGCTCCCCACTAAGCAGGAAGCCCAATGTGGGGCTCGATCCCAGGACACCAGGATTATGTCCTGAACCAAAGGCAGATGCTTAATGAACTAAGCCACCCAGGCCCCGCCAAGATTTTTTTTTTAAGTAAACTCTGCCTTCCACATGGGACTCGAACTCATGACCATGAGATCAAGAATTGCAGACTCTCCCAACTGAGCCAGCCAGGCACCCCAAAGATTTCTTATATAAGATACAAAAGATGATAACCATAAAAGAATAAAAACATAATTGGACTTAATCTAAATCAAGAACTTTTGTTTGTTAGAATTATCAGTGTGAGAGTAAAGGAGCAAGTCACAAACTAAAATAGTACTTTAGCTAGCTAGCTAACTAGCTAGCTATCCGTCTGACAAAAAGGTTATATCCAGAATGTATAAAGAATTCATATAAATCAAAAAGACAAAAACAAAAAACCCAAAAACAATTAAAAGAATGGGCAAAGATTTGAACAAATACCACACAAAAGAGAATATCCAAGTAGCCAATAAGAATATGAAAACATGGTCAACATCATTATTCATCAGAAGAATGCAAATTAAAAACACAAGTTACTATTATACATCTATCAGGAAGTCTAAGATATAAAAGCACAAAAACATTGAGAATTGAGAAGGATACGGAGAAGATAGAATTCTTACACAATTGCTGGTGGGAGTGTAACTTTAGAAAACTATTAAGCAGGGGCGCCTGGGTGGCTCAGTGGGTTGAAGCCTCTGCCTTCGGCTCAGGTCATGATCTCAGGGTCCTGGGATGGAGCCCCACGTAGGGCTCTCTGCTCAGCAAGGAGCCTGCTTCTCCCCCCCTCCCGCCTGCCTCTCTGCCTACTTGTGATCTCTCTCTCTGTCAAATAAATAAATAAAATCTTTATTAAAAAAAAAAGAAAACTATTAAGCAGTATCTATTAAAGCTACACTCTATGACTCAGCAATTCTACTTTAGGTATATGACCAAGAGAAATGAGTATGTATATCTAATGAAGGACATGTTAAAAAATGATCATAGCAGCTTTATTTATTGCAGTAAAAAAACTAGAAACAACTCAAATGTCCACGAGCAGGAGAATGGATTACTAATTTATAGTATATTCATATAATGGAATATAAAACAATAACAAAAAGGGCACCTGGGTGGCTCAGTTGGTTGAGTGTCTGACTCTTGGTTTCAGCTCAGGTCATGATCTCAGGGTCATGGGATAGAACTCTAAGCTGGTCTCGGAGCTCAGCAGGGAGTCTGCTTATCCTTCTATCTCCCCCTCTGTACCCTCCCCAACTGTGCATGCATGCGCTCCACTCTCTCTCTCAAATACATAAATTTTTAATTAAAAAAAACAAAACAAAAAAGAATGAACTACTGCTACATACAACAAGGATGAATCCCACAGATATATTGAGCAGAGGAAGACATCATAAAACTGTTTGATTTCATTTATGTTCAATTCAAGAACAGGCAGGGAAAATGAATTGCTGTTGATGGAAGTCAGAGAGTCATTATCCCTGGGATGGGTAGGTGAAGTGGTGAGAAATAACTTTCTAAGGTAATAGAAATGTTTTATATCTTGATCTCGATAGTGGTTACTCAGATGTATCCTTATGTAAAAAGTTATTGAGCTGTAAAATTCAAATTTCTACACTTTCTTATCTAATTATATATATAGTAGACATAATTTAAAATATGCTATACTTTAATAACAACAAGATGAAAATTTAAAAATTAGTCACATTTTCCCAATCAGATTGGCAAAGATTAAATAGTATTGATAGACATCTAAAGAAAAACAGTCTATTGTATCCTGTCAAAGGGAGTGCATACATTTTGAAAGACAATTTAGCAATATACATCTAAATTTTAAAATTTATACCCTTGGGATGCCTGGGTGGCTCAGTCAGTTAAGCATCTGCCTTTGGCTCAGGTCTTGATCCCGGAGTCCTGGGTTGGAGTCCCACATCAGTCTCCTTGCTCAGCCAGAAGCCTGCTTCTCCCTCTGCCTGCTGTTCCCCCTGCTTGTGCTCTCTCTCTGGTAAATAAATAAATAAAATCTTTAAATAATAAAAATAATACATAAATAAAATAAAACTCATACCCTTTAACTCAGCAATTTCACTTTTAGCCCTTTACCCTAATGAAATATTCACACAAATACTCAAAGATATATGTGTGAAGATAGTCACAAGAGTCATTATTTATGAAAGAAAAAGGTTAGAGGAAAAAAAGGCATGTCCGTTCATAAAAGAAAAATCAGATACATTTTTTAAGTTCATGAAATGTCTTATATCCATGAAAAAGTTTGAGGAATATCTACATATTTTTACCTGCTAGAAATGAGACTACAACGTGGGTAAACAAAATGGGAAAACTCAGGCGTCTAGCCTCCATTCTACCACATAGCCAGTCACTTATACACTCATTGTCTGAGTTTCTTTATTTGTAAAATGGAGTTAACAATATTGCGCTTTCTTGTCCATCTCACAAGTGAGGATCAGATCTAAGAAGCCCTTGGAAAACAGAAAGCATTATAAATGTGCAAAGTATTTTTCCTGAAAAACATTCTTTCATTAATCAAAACTTTGTGTTTATCTTAAATCACACTCAGTCCACGTTTCTTTTCCCTATCATGCTCTTAAACCAGTGTTTCTCAAAATGTGAGTAGCAAACAAATCATCAAAGTGGAGAAGTTACCAACAAAATTGAGCTCAGACCCAAATCTACCAAAATTTTGGAACTACTGAGTTAGATGGAAATAGGCATTAAGTCGACCTTTCCCCGTTCCTTAAGAAGAGTGTGGGCTAAATCCCATTCCTGGTAGCAGGCCTTCAGGTTTAGCTTTGATCTGTCTTGGCTAATAGTTTGCTCTCACTGCAGGCATCAAATGGGCTGGTAAAATAGTACCAATGGTGCCCCCATTTACTCATTCCCAACAGGAGCCAAAGAACATTCAATGACAAGAACAATGTGATTGCCACTTTGTAGACAAACGTGAACCCAGTTTAGCTAGAAGGACTGTAGCTGTTGGAAAACACCATCTCCTGGGCAGCTGCTTTGGCTACTGTCCCCAATTAACTTAGCAGAGTCTCAAAAATAGAAGGCAGCTTCTGTTCTGTTACATAATAAACAGTTCTTTATTTGAAATGACAATATTTACTTTTCCTATAGTGAACTCTGGCAGCCTACTGGGCAGTGGGCAAACAGCATAAAGGCCTAAAATGGAAACTGGAGAAAGCAGTTTAGCTAGTACAGTTTACTCTTTCTACTTGGCCAACAAGTAATTAGAAGATCTCCTTCATGTTTCTCTCACATTTTATCTACTTTGTACAGGACCATGGATTCCAAGGGACTTTGTTACCACCATTCATGTCTTTCTTGTTTTGGTGACTCTCGAAACACCCAAAACAGATGTGAGGTAGTGAGTTCTCCATTACTCAAGTGTTTAAGCAGAGTTGGGGTTGTCCCATCAAAAACGTTTTTCGAGGGATTCTACTTCAAGTGTCAGGTTCAACTAATGACCTCTTGGCCTCTTTCAGTGGCGAAGAGTCTAGTATCTGTGTTTCTATGATCTCATTTTCAAATGATCTTTAAAGGAGAAAAATAATGAATTGTGATTGTGAACCTTTTCCAATATTGAATCTCCCTCTTATAAGCAAGAAGCCATGATTTATATGGTTGTGTTATTTGTTATAAAACTCTTCTATACTTTCATAAGCAACAAATGGCCACTATTTGAAGTGTAGACAACCACTTTTCGTTTCCTCCTAAATTTTATTTTCCATTCTTTGTATCATATTGTGCCAACTCTCTAGAGCATGTTCATTTCTTGCAGATCTTAAGGGATTGGGGCCCATTTGGGTTACACTATTCTAAGGGGTCATGCACACTGAGAGATGTTTAAAAAAGCCTTTTGGTTTTTCAGGTGGCATTCAGGAGGCAATAGGGGCTCCTTGTCCTCTGTCACTCTCCTAGGCACTGTTCTTCGGCTAATGAGATTTGCTTTATTTTTGTGACTGGTGCTTAGATTTTCCTCAAAGATTTTTCCTTCCTGTCTCATTCTCCTGGTCGGGGGCCACTTCTCTGATAACACATTCAGCAGAAGCAATCTCTTAAAGAAGACAATGTCTATCTAATTACTAGCTAGAAATTACTAGCTAACACATAGAAATTTCTATCTAATTACTAGCTAGATTGTATTTTTTATTTTTAAACATTCTTTTTTTAAAGATTTTATTTATTTATTTGACAGAGAGAAATAGAGGGAGCACAAGGAGGGGGAGCAGCAGGCAGAGGGAAAGGGAGAAGCAGACTCCCCAAGGAGCAGGGAGCCAGATATGGGGCTTGATCCCAGGACCCTGGGATCATGACCTGAGCCAAAGGTAGCCACTTAACCGACTGAGCCACCCAGGCACCCCGAAACATCTTAATGCTGACAAACTTCTTCAGAGACCCAAAGATCCTTCCCGCCAGCAAAAACCTAATCTGAAGTTCCTCTTTTGAAATTGTATAGAGAGACTAAATTCTGGTTAGGTCAAAATTTGGAGTTTAAGCTTTATTCGTGCTGATAAAACCTTCCTTTTTTTAAAAATACTCCTACCTCAGGTAGAGTGAATGTTTATCCTTAAAGAATAGCCCATTAATCAGTTGCATTAAAATCACCCAGGGCGCTTGTTAAAATGCAGATTCCAGTGTTTCACTTTAAACCTAAGGAATCAGAAACTCTGGGGGTGGGGTCCAGTAAGCTGAATTTTTACAAGTGTGTCAGGTAATTTGCTTGCCCACTAAGTTTGTGAAACACTGCCCTTAAGATTAACTACATCTTTAATTTTCTGGAATTTCTAATATTCTCCTAAATAAGCCAAAGAAAAAAATGATAAGCATTGAAAGTACAGGCCAATCTTGTCATAGAATATGTATTCTATTGTAACCCTGTTTATGAACACTTAATAGTTTCTCTGTGGGACAGTTAAGCTGTAGTAATTACCTCATGGTTCTGTAATCTGTATGTCTCCTCCCACATGACATTTATACCAACTAAGACTATTGCTTGTTTCCAGACAGGATGGAAGAACCACCAGGCCTATGTGGATTGATGCCACTTCGTGTTACATTTTCTTTTTCTTTCTTTTTTTTTTTTTAAGATTTTATTTATTTATTTGACAGAGAGAGATCACAAGTAGGCAGAGAGGCAGGCAGAGAGAGAGGGGGAAGCAGGCTCCCCGCTGAGCAGAGAGCCTGATTCCGGGGCTTGATCCCAGGACCCTGAGATCATGACCTGAGCGGAAGGCAGAGGCTTTAACCCACAGAGCCACCCAGGTGCCCTGTTATATTTTCTTTTTCTTGATAACTTAAAGACATTTGTGAAATTTCTCACAAGTCTGGAATCTGAATTTTAGAGTCTAACTTGAGGAAAATAATATTGTTCAAGAACTCACTAAATCTAAATCACTTTAATCATTGAGCTCTTTCAGGAAAATTGCTTTTTAAATAAATTGGGAAGGAACTGAGATTCATAGCTCTTATCCTCACACTGCTTCTGAATTATAATTCCATGGACAAATTATATAACCTCTTTGCCACATTTATATAATAGGGATAATTACTCTTTGCAATAAGGATAATATCTCCGAAAGTTCTGAGAACATGAGTGAGATCAGGCTTGTAAAATGTTAAAGTTTCTTGAGTGAGGGATCCCATAAAAAATGTAAATTATTCGTATTCCTTTTATAGTCCTTTAATGAAGACATGTCAATGATGAACTTGCCTCTTGAAATATTTCACTTCTTGTTTTTCAGGCTTACTGGGTGACATAATCAGCTCTTAAATTTTCCTGGAGTGCTTTTAGAAGCTTTAAAGTTTAGTCGAAAAAAACCCAAACAAACAGAAAAAGCAACAGTACCTCCCTTCCAAACACATACGCATCCCCTAAGACTATATAGTGTTTACATCTTTATCTTGACTTTCTATCGACTAGATTGATTGAACTTAATAAACCATTTGGGCCATCAAAGCCTCAAGTGCTTTGAGTTAGCTGAAGTATTACAAAGTCCACTAGCTTATTAGCAGTAAACCCTAATGTAGGAAAGTGATTAGAAATAAATTATTCACTTGATGTCATTCTTGGTTATGAAATCATTCTACTCATATAGTTTCAGTTGCTAGTTTGTGGATTGTTCTTTTAAATTTTTGCTCATCCAAAATTAAGGATTTTTGAGAATCTAACTAGAAACAAAGCAAAACTAACACTTATCTGCATATCACAATCATTAAATTCTTTAGTAATGAGGAACCCTTATTTGCCCAAGAGGATGTTTGAAGACAGTTCTAATGTTTTCAATTTGCAGAGTGGGAGAAGAAATTTCTAAAAATTGAGTCAACTATTTGATCCTGAATACCATACATAGTTGTTTTTATATTTTAAAGTTTATTTTATAAGGACAGGGGGTCCCGGGCTGGCTCAGTCAGTTAGAACATGTGACTCTTGATCTCAGGAGTCCTGAGTTTGAGCCCCACCTTGGGTGTAGAGTTTACTTTTTTAAAAAGTTTATTTTTTTAAGGATAAAATATATAAGTTTTATGCAAAGGAAGAAAAAAAATTGAAAAGCAACCCAAATCTGGGATCTATGATAAACAGACTCAATAGATTGAGAGATATAAAGAAAAGTAAGTGAGGAATGCATATATTGGTGTGGTAGGGCTACTCCTCTTGGACAGTGGGTCCATATGGAGAAAAAGTTTCTGGAACTGAGTCACTATTGAGAAGTTACTTGCAGAGTTACATGAAAGAAAAATATTTATATCCACTTTGACAGTAACACAAAGAGATCTGGGTATAGTTCAGTGGCTTGGGTTTGGTTGACTTCACTTCTTGAACAAATCTGAGGATTAAACACTCACAAATGTTCCTAATATTTTCTGAACAAGGAAGTAAGATATTAGCACTTTTTTTTCAGTGCTGTATCTACCATTATAGCATCTGTCAGTTAGCCTTAACTTTAAGCCTTATGGAAGAATCAGTACATTCTGATTTGAGAGTTTCCCCCCACATGGTAAAAATAAAATGTGAAATTTCAGTAACTGGCATGAAAAATTTTGGTAGTACCCAGGAAGTTTTCAGAAACTAGAGCTTTTACATAATATGGAAGTTTTAATGTTTTGAAGGTTCAGTAAATTATGTAGTGTATAAGAGTGAAGTCTAAATTACCCACCCGGAAGAGTAACCCTATACACACATGTCTGGATCCATGTATGCAGATGGACCGATACACTTCATTTCTCCTGGGAAGTTGAGTTCTAAAAAGCTATCACTCAGAACAGACGGTTTTATGATTACATAAAAAGCAAAGGAAAGATGACAGGGTTGCTATAAAAATGAAAGTCCTTTTGGAGTATTAACAACCGAAAACATTACGACTTAAATGAAGATGTGAAACAAAAATCAGCTTGAAACTACAAATTAAAAAAAAAAAAAAAAAAAAAACTAGTGCAGAAGGTTTGAAGCATATGGACACCCACCCAGTTTGTGAGGAGGGCAATGGGAGCCCCAGACTTTAGCTTATTAAAGATGACCTTTCCCCTCTCTAAAATTTCAAAGCTGACGTTTCAAGTGCAGAGCAGACTGTGAGCCATATGTAACATGACCTCAGCTCCACTCTGCCCGAGCACTGATGCCATCACTAATGAGAGGTGAAAGGTCCTTTTCTTGCAGCTTTTTCAGAAACCCACCAACTCTTGCCTGTGAAGTAAGACTCCTCCCTCTCCCTCACCATCCCCTTGCTTTCAAGAGAACTGCATTTAATACACAAGCCTCAAAACACTTTTATTACCGGTCGATTTGCTTATAGTCACAGCCAAATGGCAGGATGTACAATCATATGCAGAAGAAAATATTTATTTTGACTCAGAAGGCAAAGGGATTAAGAGAACATTGTATTAACCTTGCCTTTCATCTATGTTTTAAAGGGAAATTCTCCAGAGGCGTCTATTGAAGTTCTATTTTTTTTTATAAAGACTATCAAAGACGTTTAGGAGGCCAGGTGTGTGTTTATCTGAAGGGAGGAGAGAAAGGGAAGAAACTATATGGGGGGGGGAGGCAGCTTCACAAAGCTGTTTCAGACTGCAAAGACGTCTGTGCAGAAATCTGTTACAGGCATTTCTAACCAGCCAGCTCCTTCTCTCCGCCCCCTTTTCCCCCCTGCTGCTTGGAAACAAAGTAGCTTTTTTTTTCCAAGCAGGTTGTTATCATATCCATGGCATGGTCAATTTCCGTTTGCCAAGAAAATATTTAAGCTGATCAAAGAAATTAGAAAATCGGATGAATAGAAACAGACGTTCCCACAAGAGAAGCGTTTCTCAATGTGAAGAGGCAGGCGGATTGCAGCCAGCCCACCCAGTTACTCCTAGGAAATTGCTCTCTTGCCAAAGGCGGAACTACAGGGCCACCTAAATTCTTCTGGAAGGGCTATGGAAGAGTTGATACTACCCAAGAAATTCACATGGAGACAGGAGCTTGGGACTCTCTGGTGGCGGACGTGTAAGGAGAGGTTCGATTCTGGTCATCTATGTGAAAACCAGGAGGGCCTTTTAACTATTACATCTGTTAAAACTGTGGGACCTCTCAAATCAGAAGTTGAGGGCATTTGGGATCCTTTTGGTTTGCTTTGCCTTCTTTGTTACGAGCACGGAAAGACAACACATTATCCTTCGTAGATGACAGAGAAGTATGTACTTTTGGAATGGAGGGATAGCAGTTTCTCTTGAATTCATATAAATTCAGTTTTTAGATTTGTGGGTTTGGGTGGGGAACGGTTGATAGCAGTTGTCTTCGGGACCCCCTGGCCTCTGAGTGTGCGCCCCGGCTACTTGGTGACAGTAAACAACAGGGTCTTCTCTTCGTTGTTCGTGGGCAAAGCGCGGCCAAACCAGGTGAGGCCACTTGCTGCGGCGCTTCGATAGGACGATGGATTGGCGTCCGGGTTTCCTTCTGGAGAACGCTGGAAACCGAAAAGCCGGCCCCGCTCCGGGCAGGGGATCCGATTGGCTCCGCTCCCTGCTCGCCTCGGGGAAACTGGGGTACCTCAAACGTCAGTGAAGCCTGACCAACCCTACCCAACACCTCCAGTTCTCTGAGGAAGAAAGCGAGGGAAGGATGGCCCTGAAGGAAGTCGACTGTGAGGAAAGCTAAAGGAACCCCAGACAAATTCCTTTCCTGCGAGCCCGGCTCGGGGCTAGTCGGCGCTGGCAAGTCCAAGGAGGGCAGGCGGTTCCCGGCGGTGGGCCGAAAATCCGCCCCGCCAACCTAGCCCCTCCCCGCCGCGCGCCCCTCACCCCGGGGACTCAGCCGGCAGATTTTTTCTTTTTTGTTTCAGTTCCTGCCGGCCAGCCCGGGGATCCTTTGCCAGGAAGACAGCGCCCTCTCTCTCCTGCGGCCGCGCCGGTCTTCCGCCTGCACCTCCTCCCTGCTCCGCTGACCTCCGCGCGCCTGCTTTTTGCCCCTGCCCTTCTCAGCCCGGTCCTCTCCTTCACGACCCTGCGCCTCTCCGGCACAATAATCGCCTCGAGGAACAACCCAAGACAGCGGCGCAGTCCGAGGCCAGCGCTTGGCCGGGCAGGAACGCCCGACCTCTGGCTGCAGCACTAGGCGGAGCGGTCCCCGGCGCAGACGCGGCGCGCGAGAGCTCTCGCGTGGCCCGGGGGGGGGGGGGTGTTCCTGGCGCAGGCGGCGGGACCTGGCGCAGGCGGCGGGAGGGAGGCCTGGCTCCACTGCCTAGGCACTGCCCGCCGGCGGGCGGGGCTGCGAGCTCTCCTCCGCGCGCGCGCGCGCACCTGGAGAGCGGCTTATCAGTGTCCGCAAGATGCGCCCGCCAAAGGTGGACCTGGGCCTGCAAGCCGGGCGGGTGGCGAGTGAGCTTGAGTGGAGGCAAGGAAAGTTCTTACAGCTTTGTTCCAAGCCCTAAACGCGTCCCTCGAGGTCTGCTGGCTCTGGAAACCTCACCCTGCGGGCTTGCAGAAGGGCACAGCCCCGGTGTCAGAAAGTTGTTGCAAAATCCAAACCCAGGCGGGTGGGCGAGACGCGTGGAGCAGCCTGAGTGGGCACCTTTCCAGCTCCCTCCACCCAGTATTTCTTTCCGCACAGCTCAGAGGACTAGTGCTTCAGACAAATGCCGCTCGGCCCATTCGGGAGCAGAGGCAGTCAAGCTTCTGTCCGCAAAAATCTGGATCCTTTAGAACCCAAACAATGTATTCTTGTGGGACTGCAAAAACATTTCCTATGGCGTGGGTTTGCACCGACGCAGGTACAGGCCTGAAGTACTTTCACCCTCCCCCTACCCTCAACGCCTTGCGCCCGGGAGCCACAGGGGTAGTTCCCCTCGAGCTGACCCGGCTCCAGAGCGCAAGCTGCTCTCAGAAATGCACTAATTGAGTCGCAAACCACCGGCCTCCCTAACAAAGCGATCCATCTCGGCAGCTCAGCGCCCAATTTGTCCACAGCACTTTCTTCCGCAATTCAGAAGCATTATCTTGTTTTTAGAAGTATCGCGGAAGAAACGTGGCAATTATCCTGGGCTCGGGTTACGCTAAATGGCTTTAGGCTGAGAAATGGAAGAATACAAATGCCGAGAAGGTGCTGATCACCTCGCTGCGGGGCCTGGACCAGGGTAGGGGAAGCTAGCGAGATTTCGTAGGGGAGAAGGAGGTCCGGCACAAGTTCCAACCCTTGGTTGTCTCTCCCAATGGCATCAGCCAGAAAGAAGTGTCGGGCCTATGTCCCTAGAGGTTAAAGATTCTGAGTGATGGAGCCTCAGAGTTTGGGAGAAAAGAGGGTCATATCCTGGCATGACCGCGCCTCGGCTTTAGGTCAGCAACCGGTTGAGAGTTTCAGGCACTACTGGAGTAAGGAAGGCAAGACCCTCATCGAGGGTCAGCGAGAAAGATGGGTAAGACTCCTGTTCCTCTTAGGGACAAGTACACTAAAATTGGGAAGGAGGGAATTGCACTGAGAGAAAATAACTACGAGCAAAGAGAGTTGGCTCTGAAGAATGGGGAGAGGCTTTCACTCCTGAGCGGGGGTCAGGCCTGGCCTCGGAGCCCAGGCAGACGCTGCATTTTGGGAACCCGCGGGAACTGTAGAGGCCCAGAGACCGCGAAGCATCTCCCTACCAGGAGAAAAAAAAAAAAAAAAAAGCTTTTAAGAATCTTCATCTCTGTCCGCCAGGGTGAGTTCGGGCCTGGAAAATGGGGAGAAAAGAAAAAAGAGAGTAGCAAAAGGCGTCCGGGTGCCGGCGCCGGGTGTGCAGCCTCCTTTGCTCGCTCCAGCCGCCCAGCCCACAGTGGTAGCCACGCTGTGCGCGTGTCTCTTTCTCGTTCGGCTCAAACCAGCCCCCACATCTTGAAGTAATCAGCAGCCTAGAAGGGACTCGTCCCCCTGGCATCTCAGGTTAAAGGAGGAGGTCCAGGAAAATGTGGTAGAGCCATTACAAGAAACCCGAGCCGCAGTCATCAGGGACTCCAATTGCCATCGCATTAGGATTGATTAGAGACCAGCAGTACCGTAATGACCCGGAAAGAGGGGCAGCCGGGGATTATTAATATCAGAATGTGCCGGGGAGTGGGGGCTGAGGGGAGGGAGAGAAGAGTAAAGTGGGGAGGGAAAAGTTTTAAGTTACTAGGATTTATATATAAGTGCAGGCTTACCTGAAGAAACCGGATAGTCAGTGAATCACGCAAACAATAAATCTAATTGCATCTTAAATTTCACGAAGCCTGATTTTAGGAAGGAGGGAGGAGTAAAACCATCGTGAAAACCAGGCCAACATCTTCGTTTTTATAAACATGTAGTTATATAAAATTGTGAGAATCTAAGTGAAGAGATGGAGTGGGGAGGGGGGCTGGGTGTTGACTTTCCTTACCAGAGGGCCTCTTAAAAAAAGGAAAAAAAGGATTTGGGGAGTGCAGTTTTGGGTCACTTTGGGTCTTCTGTCCAGGGCTAGGGGGTAATGGAGTGGACATTTTCTGCAGAGTCTGCAGAGGTGTAATAACCCAAATTTTAATTGAAATAGTGATACCTAAGTAGTGGCTTTTGTTTTTTGTTTTGTTTGAGACACCAGTGATCAGGATCCCTAAGAGATGTAGAGAAGAGAGTGGTTTGTCTCCTTCCTCGGACTATGAGCCAAAACAAATCAGCCCCTGATGGTCTGGGCTGAAACACAACTCACTGGATAATTAACTCCATCTTTCCAGTCCACCCTAACTGTTTATTTAGTGTCACCCTGCATTACCGTCACTAGCACTTTCCTCTGAACAGGAGGAGCTGCAGGCTTTCACCTCCCAAAAGGAAATTCTTCTTAGCTTAGACAGATGCGGTATTCAGAATGTACATTAGTTGAGAAAAAAGTTGATTGGAAATTCAATGGAAGATAAGGACTCGAGTATTTTTTTGTAAACGTGCACTAAGGCGATATTAATAAAGAGGTGACAAGTGTGTCTTAAATTCTTAAGAATGGATTCTCATAACACTCCCCTTCATTTTCTAGAAAAGCGCTTGGCATCTGATGTTGAGTGGCATCTTCTGACTTAAATATGGTCATTGGCGAGTCCCCGAGCCACAGCCTTCTCAGAACGCAGCTAAAGGAGGCTCTTTTCCTCCAGGTGGCCAGCCCGCCTTATTCTGCCCTACCCACGGGCTCCCCCACGTTTTTCCGACGCCACCGCTCAGCTTAGCTGGTCTCCAGGCTGAGCGCGACGCCCCTGCCCGGACTTCAGTTTACTTGTCCCGCTCCAGCACCCTCTGCCTGTGAAACCTCAGGTCCGCCGCAGAAAGAAGCAGGCGCAGGCGCCCAGAGCCTTGCGGAAGGGAGGGGACCGGGAGAAAGAGAAATGCAGAGATCCGGAGAGGGTGTGTGTGTGTGTGTGTGTGTGTGTGTGTGAGAGAGAGAGAGAGAGAGAGAGAGAGAGAGAGAGAGAGAGAGAGAGAAACAGGAGAGACAGGGACAGAGAAAGAGACGGGGACAGAAAGAAACAGAACAATGAGATTGAGGCTGTGAGGGAAAGAGGGAGAGAGGCTGAGAGAGATAAGAGAGAATGAACGAGAAATGAGAAACGAGGTTGTACACAAAATAAATGAGTTTCCTCTTTCAGAATGAAAAGAGAGAAGAAGTCAGAGGGACACACAGATCAGACGTGGGAGGACACACACAGGGGAGCATGGGCTCTCCAAACACACACCCCAGCCCTGCCGTCCGCTTTGAGTTCCCTCGCAGCGTTGTCTCTCAGTGCTGGTCTTCCTCTCCCTTCCCCGCCCCTGGGACAATGTGGAGCCTGTCCTTGCAGGAGTCGCGCGGGGCGGCTGGGTTTTCAGCAGTAAGCGCGGCTAGCAGCGGGCTCTGTTTGTCCAGGTGTGGGCGGGGGGCGGCGGTCTCCCGGCGTCTTGGGCTGGCGCTGGATTTTCTCACCAAGGAAGCAGGAGGCTCTGCTCGCAGCTTCCCGCTTCCAGGAGAAAACTCCCTCCTTCCATACATACATAAATATATTAGGGGAACAGACAAATCTTCATTGTTCAGAAATAAGCCGAGGAGGCCCGCCGGCTCCCCTTGGCCCCGCTGAACGAGGTTGGAAAGGAGGGAGGGAGAGAGGCCGGGGCCGCGCGGACCCGGTGTCACGTTGCAGATTCCCACTAAAGATAACGAAACGTGATCTATTTTTCAGAACAGCAAGTGGATGGGAAAGAACCTTGACAACACAAAACTCATTTACTAATGGACTGGTTTTGAGTTTCTCTTCTTGGGGTCCGCAAATCTCCCTGCCTGAGTCCTCGGCCTATTCAGACCTCGCGGGGAGCACGGTCCCCCAGGAGGCAGGTGGGCGGCTGCTCCGGCGCCGCGCTGGCCGTCGGAGCCCGAGATCCCAAGGGTCGAGGGCACCCGGAGTTTCCAACCAAGCAGAGGAAAAGATGAATGTTGTCAATGCAGCCAGGATTTGGGGAGTCTCCGCACTGCCCTAGAGCGACGACGCTAATTTGTTGAGCAAACACCTCCCGATGCTCTTCCCTTCCACATATCTGTAGGTGTAGGATTCCCGCTGTAGTTCTTGATGGCGAAGGAATGCCAAGAAAGCTGGCCGGGAGCCCCAAAGCATCTCTCTATAAGCCAGAAGGGAAGCAAGTGGGCTCCACACAGAGGTTTTTAAACCAAGGCCTTATACCGACCCCGCCGAGAAACCCCGCCAGCAACTAGTGCACTGGCCTTCTCCATAAACCAGTTGTGCGCACCCGGCGGTTACCTGCACAGAGGAGGCACAGAAGAGCCGAAACCTGGCGTCGGGCGCGGGTCGCCAGCCGCGTTACCCTCGGGAGCCGGCGAGAAGCACCAAGGGCAGCAGCTATAGTTGCTCGTTCCCTTTAAATCTCCAACGCATCTCTGTTTTTCGTGTGATTTGCATTGACAGCAAAGGTTTTAAGTTACTAGAACAACTCAAACCTTTCTGTGTGCGATTTAAAATGGATCATTTGGTTTATGTGGTTTGTAAATTCATGTCATTTTACCTCTTTTAGTGGTTCGCTGAAAGGCTCCATTTTGGGAAACCTTATATATCCGAGCCAACAATTAACATTTATAACAATTGGTTTCCCTAACCAAGGGATCGAAATAGTAGGTAGGCTCATTGGTACAAAGCGGATAGCACTTCTCCTTTCTAGTTCCGCGATCTATTGGATTAAACGCAAGGAGAAACGGGCTTCTGAGACTAGCACCACATCTCATCAACCCGGTGCCCGCGCTCGCGGCACCCAGGCGGTCATCTCCCCAGTCGTCGCCAACGTCTCCCGCGTCCTTGTTCCTTTTGAAGAAAGATGAAAAAAAGTGGGCAGAGAGGTCTGGAGGAAGCAGAAAAAAGGTGGTCATATTGGTGTCTAATTGCCGTCTTTCTGCTCCTTGTCATCCCCTGTAAATTTATACCTGCCCTTATTTGTCCAAGCTACGCCTCATTTCCTTATACAAAATTGTTAATTATAAAGTACACCCCATACTCAACCGTTTGTCTTTTAAGAGACGTGGCTGTACGTACAGACCCTCCACCCCCTACACACACATTTTAATTCTGCGCACTTGCTCCAGACTTGAGGGTATTAACTGATTTTTAGAGCGGAGTCTAAGCCTCCGTTAAGGTCTTCACACAGCTGCCATGTCAATAAGGACTACTCCAAGCAGAGACGTTCCTTCTGGCAGGACACTGCAGCTCCTTAAGACTTCATTTGAAACATCATGAGCACTAAAATAAGACGGCGAGGGAAAATTACCAGACACATGGGCTTGGGCTCAGCCGTGCCAGGCTTCCAGTTTAGAAAGTAAGTCACTGTGCACACCATATGGTAGGGGCTCTTTTGAAATAATATGCACCGAAAAGAGAGCGAGCGAGAGAGAAAGAAAGAAAAGAAAGAAATAGAAAAGAAGAAAGTGAAGAAAGAAAAGAAATACTATGCACCCATCAAATGCATCTAAAAAAATAACTCTAAAGGTAATAAAATATCAGCATCTATTTCCAAGGTCTAATTGCATGGGATACTGCAGAATTTTAAGGATGCAAAAATGCATCGTGTGGGAGTTCAGGGGAGAAGCCGCTTTTCTCTACTTGGAATCTCTGGAGAGATAGCCAAGAGGGTGAAACCCTTCATGAGTTTAAAATGTACGTTGCTGGGTGCACTGAACTGGGCACATTATTGTGAAACCATATAAGTAATACAAGGGAAAACCTATGCAGTGCTCCTTCTCCCACTTACGTCGTAATACATAAATGGTTCTGTGGAGCTGGGCTCTGGTTCATGTAATCAAAACATATTTGAAGAAGACAAGCAAGTTTAAAGAGCCTAGAGTTTGTTCTTTGCATTCACTAAGGGGGTGCATTTAAATCAAAAGCATTTTTGAAGTGTACTTAAAATTCTGTTTTGAACTTATCTAATCAGAGATAAGTATAGTTATAAAGTCACTCTCCTTCTACCATTCTGCTTCCCTTATCTTCCCGCATTGTTCTTATCTGCTGCCAGTCTCAGCTACTGACAATAGATTATCTTTGTTTAGAGACGCTAATTGTTTTCAAAATCTTTTTAATAATTGCTTTGGAACAAGGTGTGCAAATGAGGCTTAAGATAATTACAGCTTCATTTGTTTGTAGTTTTACTAAACATTCTCCACATATACACAAAATAACAGATGATGGGACTGAAATTGCAGGACATCTCTCATTCCCTGGCCATATAATAGGCCAGCATTGCAACACACACACACACACACACACACACACACACACACCCCTCTTTATTTAATCTTCCCGGAGCCACTGTCGTCCTGGCTTTGAGGGCAGTGTCCCTCTCCGAGCAGGGCAAGGATTAGGTTACAATCAGATGGCTATTGGAGCCGGACACAGTTTTATTTAATTTACACCCCTTCTAGCGCCTTTCGTACGAGGTTCCCAAAGCATTTTTGCTAATAGCAAGTAAAGCTTCTCGGCATTCCTCAGTAGCAGAGGTGGCCTTGGGAAATGCAAACGGGCAGTGGGGAAACTGAGTCCAAAAGGCTGCCCGCTTAAACCACAGAACGTTAAGATACCAAAACACAAATGAACCCTCAGAATCTTTATTTGCTCAGCAACAATGCTCTAAACAGCTCTTCGCATGGTCCTAAATAGTCGTGGCCTCTTGAAAATGAGGGAAGCTCTCTCCAGCTGGGAATACTTGTGCCCTTTGGAGGGCGGTGGGGCGAAGGAAGAACGGCGGAGGAAATTAGGCTCCTAGAGCTGAAGTCAGCCGAAGAGAAGCCACTCTTCCAGAGGCTGCAGCCCGGAGCCCAGCTCTGATCTTGTATTATTTATCGCGTTCCCTAAGCTATTCATCAATCCATTATTTATTCATTCCAACATTAAGGTAATTAAATATGAGCTCACCGGGAAAGGGCAAGTCTGCAAGGGACAGGGACAGGGGTACAGAGAGAGAGGAGAGGAATTATACGGTCTGGAGTCATTGATTTGTGCAGAGATGTGCACGGCTGCCCTTAGGTGACACTGGAGAGGGGCTCACGTTGCAGGGTCCTGACGCGTTCACCCACTCACACCCCATCCCCGCCCCTGGGCAGCGCGGCTCCCTCCTCCCCCCTCTCACGGTGCTTCCCACCTCTCAGGGTCCTTCTCCTCCCACCACTCCCTATCCAAGGCTCCACTGCCGCGCCCTCCCAGCGCAGGGCGGCGCGGCCTCGCTGCCTGGCCCGGCGGCGCGCGGGCTGGCCTGTCCCGGATAGGCGCCGCCCGCAGCCAATCAGCGCGCCAGGGACGCTGCGCGCTTTAAGGCTGCTGCGGGGAGAACAGAAACCAAGTTCCCCGGCAACGAGCAGCATCAACCCGGCGGGAGGCCGGAGCCAGAGAGGCCCAAAAGGCTGTGGAGAGAGCCGGCCGCTCGGTGTCCAGCGCGCCCCCCTCTTCCTTCTTCCTCGGCCGCCCAGCCCTAAATTTCGACCAGCTTTTTCGCCTGCGGAAATCCTAGGGAGGGGGTTAGAGGCAGCTGCGCCCCCCTCCCTGCAGCTGCCGCCCCCTGCTTTTTCGGCGCTGCTCCCTACCGCGTGCGCCCGGGCAGTGCACCTCGGCAGGCCCCAGCCATGTCGATGCTGCCGTCGTTCGGCTTCACGCAGGAGCAAGTGGCATGCGTGTGCGAAGTTCTGCAGCAAGGAGGGAACCTGGAGCGTCTGGGCAGGTTCCTGTGGTCGCTCCCGGCCTGCGACCACCTGCACAAGAACGAAAGCGTGCTCAAGGCCAAGGCCGTGGTTGCCTTCCACCGCGGGAACTTCCGCGAGCTCTACAAGATCCTGGAGAGCCACCAGTTCTCGCCTCACAACCATCCCAAGCTGCAGCAACTGTGGCTGAAGGCGCACTATGTGGAGGCCGAGAAGCTGCGCGGCCGGCCCTTGGGCGCGGTGGGCAAGTATCGGGTGCGCCGAAAATTCCCGCTGCCGCGCACCATCTGGGACGGCGAGGAGACCAGCTACTGCTTCAAGGAGAAGTCCCGGGGGGTGCTGCGGGAGTGGTACGCGCACAACCCGTACCCGTCGCCTCGTGAGAAGCGGGAGCTGGCCGAAGCCACTGGGCTCACCACCACCCAGGTCAGCAACTGGTTTAAGAACCGGAGGCAAAGAGACCGGGCCGCCGAGGCCAAGGAAAGGTACGCGGCGTGCTTCCCCCTGCTCGGGCGACCCCGGGAAGCCTTCCTTTCCCCTCCGCCCCTTCTCGCCCCCGCTGGCACCCGCCACCGCGTCCTCCCAGCCGGCTGGAGCCCGTCCGCGGGGCGGCGCCCAGGCTTCCGCGGTACTGCAGCGAAAGTTCATGAACTCTGAGATCGCTTGCTAGAGATGGGGAGTCATTTGATTTGATCGCCCACGCGTGGGTTTCTTGGGGTGTGAGTGTCATAGGAAATATTGGCTCTAGGCTTGTTTTCATGCCTCCCAGGTTGGCTGGGGCGACGAGTGGGGGTGGGGGGTGCGGAGTGAGTTTCGAGATCCACTACAAGGGAAGTGTTGATTGGTGTCTCGAGGAAAGGGGTTCGGTGGGGGCTGAAGGTAGCGAACCTCTGTCCTCTTGCTCCCCAGAGGGGTGGAGCTGGCCTGAGACATCTGCTCTGCCCCCACTCCCGCCGCGTTCTTTACTCGCTCTCTCCTGGTAGGCTTTTGGGCAAGAGGTCGCCGCTTCATTCCGAGCTAGCTGTGTAAAGGGAGGAGTCTTTCAAAAGAAATCCACAGAGAAGAGGGCTTTGGAAGAGTTGGCGCTGCATTATCTGGCGCCCCAAGCCCAGAAAGGATTGCTCCTCTCCGGGCTGCCTCGCGCGTGTCCCCGGGCCGCGGCGGGTCCATCTGGCTGTCCGCGCCGCCGCCTGGATGAAGAAGGGGTCTCCAGTCGCAGACTTTTTTCTGGCGCTCAGAAGGCGATCTTATTTTAACCTGACTCTGCCTCCGCCCTCGTCGCGCGAACACCCGCGTCCACCTGGCCCGGCTCCATCCGTTTGCTGTAAAGTTTCCGAACGAGATTCGGAAGAGCGTGGCAGGCGGCGGCGGCGGCGAGGGCGCTCCGGGAAGCCGAGGAGTTTTGGGGAAACCTGAGCGCCTGGGAGGGCTGGGTTTCCTTTGTTCGCTTCCGAGCCTGGGGGCCGCAGATGTCGCCTCTGCGTTCCCCTCTGGGTGGAAGAGCACGGAGCCTGGATCCTCTCAGCTGCAGTGGGCGAGAGACTGCGAGAGCAGGGCTCTGAGAGCAAGGGGGAGACGGGCGGGCGCTGGGGCGGAGGAGGACGGGCCAGCACTCTGAAGGCGGAAGCGGCCAGGGCTTCGAAATCCTCGAGTTTACCAGCACCGAGCATCCGGACCGACACCCGGGCACGCCGCACCGGCTCTCGGGCTGTGCGGGCTCTCTCTGCTGGGAAACGGTGCGCTGTCGTGGATGTCCGACAGGGGCTTGAGAGGGGGCTGTGACGGACTCAGGACTGAGCGACTAACACGGGGGCAGGGACAATACGGTTCCAGTTAGACTTTAGTTACAAAACGGCCGTCCTATAAGCCAGGCCTACGGGCCCACTCCCTGATGAAATCGGAGAGACTGGCTGCGCTCCCTGTGTTTACTCAGGTCATTGGGCCGCTCCGGACACCACTTCCCATGACCTGTCCTGTGCCTCTGAAACCACAGCCTCCGGGCAGGGGCAGGGGAACTCGACATTTAATTGTTTCCTCAGATGGGAACAGGACAATTGACTTGATTCACCCTAGACATCTGCGCGTGGGGCTCTGTTTGTCCTCTGATCATTTTCTTTATCACCAACAACCATTTGTTGGAAGTCTTTCGAACTTAATTATTTCTAAATGTAGTGCTAATTGAGAGGTATTTAAAAATAACTGCTTGAACAAAATTTTGAAAATATTTTTTGTGTTTCAAATAAGTCCTACTGATCTGGCTTTCTAAAATCTGGAAGTGGAAAGGACCTGGCTCCCCACAAGCTCTGTCCGTAGTTCCCCATTTCTCCAGACTCCTCTGCCTCCTTACTTCCTCCAGGACCCTTGGAATGGGTGGGAGGGCACAGCTCCTCCATTTGGGTATATGACTGATTGCACAATGGCCCTTACCTCCTTCCAGCTCCCCTCCCTCCACTCACACTTTTTGTAACCTACTTTTTTTTTTTTTTTAACCATATGGTGTTGTCCTCTATTTCTTAGGGAGAACACGGAAAACAATAACTCCTCCTCCAACAAGCAGAATCAACTCTCTCCTCTGGAAGGGGGCAAGCCGCTCATGTCCAGCTCAGAAGAAGAATTCTCACCTCCCCAAAGTCCAGACCAGAACTCGGTACTTCTGCTGCAGGGCAATATGGGCCACGCCAGGAGCTCAAACTATTCTCTCCCTGGCTTAACGGCCTCACAGCCCAGCCACAGCCTGCAAGCCCACCAGCATCAGCTCCAGGACTCCCTGTTGGGCCCCCTCACCTCCAGTCTGGTGGACTTGGGGTCTTAAGTGGGGAGGGACTGGGCCTGAAAGCAGTGACTAGGGACACCTGTAAATAGAAATCAGGAACATTTTTGCAGCTTGTTTCCGGGGTTCTCTGCGCATAAAGGAATGGTGGACTTTCACAAATATCTTTTTAAAACTCAAAACCAACAGCAATCTCAAGCTTACACGCCTTCTTCTCTCCGACTCTTGCATTTCCCATCCCAGTGCAGAGATCAGGAAAACAAAAAACAAAACAAAACAAAAAAACCCAAACAAACAAAAGCACCCAGTCACCCAGTCTCGGTTCTGGGCAATCCATGTGCCAGCTTCAGTAGCCTCTCTTTTTTTTTTTTTCCAGTGAATGGGAATTACAAATCAACTGGATTTTAAATATTTCTTTTTATTTATGGAAAAGTCTTTTTGGAAAGAGGAAAAGGAAATGAAGAAAGAGAGAGAGAAGTCAAAATAGTGAAAATAAGACCCTCCAGCCAGGAGGAACTGGTTGCATTCTTAAGGTGAATAGAAAAAATATGATCTTATAACTTTTTGGTGGGGAAAAATTAAGTTTACATTTTTCATTATTTAGTGTTAAACACTTTTATGTAGATTAAAATGAAAGAACAGTATTAGGGGGAAAAAAACAAGTGCCTAAATGTCTTAATGCTCTCTGTGTAAGGCAGTTAGAAATAGCAGTGACCATTAGTAATACAACTATTTTTGTCAAATTTAGTGGGGGTTTTTGGTTGTTGTTTGTTTTCTTGGGTTTTTTTAATGGCAAACTTAAGAAATGTACCAGTGTGAAAAAACACTTTCCTGAATGCCATTACTTCTCATGACCTTGAAGCTTTCATATCTGTAGCCTACTCCTGTTAAGGGTTTCTCTTGTTCCTAGTTTCTAGCCTGCAAAAATATACGACAAATCTGGCAACCTGGTATTTGTTACTAAAACAGCATGTGTTTTCAGGTTTCTTTTCTATTGTACCTAAATCAGTCTAAATTAAAACTTAGTAGAACACCAGGAGTATGATTCTGTTTCTGAAAGGTGAGTTGTGTATTGCTGTCATTCGGCCCTCTTTTTTTTTTTTTTTTTTTTTACGTTTTCTTGCTTTCTTACTTAATGGTGGTTGTGAATTGCAGGGTACTTTGAAAGCCACCAACTGAACCAAGAGTGGTGACTGAGTTGATTATGTGACAGAAAAAGAGTGAAGTTAGCTTTGGGGTATTTATTTATTTTTTTTTATTATTTAGAAATGCAGTTTTGTTTACCACTAGCTCTTCTCCACAGCGTTCATATGTTAACTCAGCTCTTTTGTATTAATGAGTTTATGACAAGACTGTGAAAGTAAAATAATTTATCTGCTTGGAAAGAAAAGGGGGGGCACTTGAACAAGGATAACAACATTGTGAATTAATCTGTATAAATAGAAAGCAGACCAGTAGGACAGGAGCTCTTTGCACTGCTGCCGGGTAGTGTCCAGAAAAATCCCAGTAATCATGTAGGCTCCATATTATTTTTGCCTGGGGCAAAAATGATGTATCTTTGTATTTAGCTTTTAAATTTAGTGAAACAAATGGCATTATTTATTAAAATTCTACTCAGGATAACAGGATTGGCTTGCTTGTGCTTTGTAAAAATATTGCTCCCCAGAGAGAGTCTATTTATTTTCTGACATGACAGTTTCATAATTTTGATTTTTCCCATCCGTATCACTATTAATATATTCACTTCTTTCTCACTCTTTCCTATCTTTCCTGTCCTGATCTAGGAGAGTGAGGTGTGTATATGGGGTGGGGAGTGGAATTTAGGCCTTCTTATTATGAGGTTTTTTAAAATGTTAAATAGCTTTGACTGAGTTCAAAGGAGAAAGGATCACTGTACTTAACTGTAGTCACTTTTACTTATAAAGTCATTTTTCCCCCGCAGTGATGGACAGATGTGCACACAGCCGCTGGGAGACCATCATTTGGATTGGGAGCTCAGGGTCCCAATCTCCCTTGTTAGTGTTTTGGATCATTAAGTTGGTGTTTATTTAAGTCACTAGGGTGTTTATTCTCCACGTCTTGGGCCACGGAGAAATGCCACCCTCGGCAGGAGGGGCTCTCACAGGGGATCGCCACACATTCTTCACATTCACTCCCCAAAACAAACACCCTGCACAAAGATAGCTTTCAATGACCCTGACAAGCTTCAAAGGACACCGCGGAAATCTCCCTGGAAAATAAGGAAGGGCCAATTACTTTAATTTCTTACATGCCCTCTCTTCCTACTCTGATGACTACCCCCCACTCTTCCAGCTCTGCTTGGTATAATTTTAGACTCGTGGAAGATCTGTCTCCCAGGGCGCCTGGGCCCACTTCCTGCCCCCTCCATTGGTGAATCTTGGAAAGAAATGTCTGCAGATCTGGTGAGGAGCAGAGTGGGCCAGTCCTGTAAAAACCCCTGTGATTACTGCTTGTAAACTCGTTAAAAGGACAATTTTCTGTCGCAGTCATAAACTCTTTGTAAAATCCCTGGCATTCGATTCAGAGTGCACATATTCCAGATGTGTTTAATAAGAAATTGCACAATATGCCTTGCTCCGCCATCCCTGGCTCAGTCTGGCTAAACTAGGGATAAGCAGGAGGAGGCGAGAAAGCTGGATATTGCTGTGAGTTTTCTTGGCAATCATTTTAGAGAGATCATTGGGGGAACTAACCACATTTTTCTTTCCTTGAGGAAATCTTCGAGGACCAGCTGTTAAGGGACCTCCAATTTATCTTCTCTGCGTTGCAGTTTAACTGAATCAAAAGCCACTTTTCGTTTCTCCCCTGCAGTTTTCTTAATGATAGCCAAAAGTAATGAACGACGGCTTATAAATAGTGTTTTTAGGACGAAACCTTACAGCGTTTTGCCAAGTAAAATGGAAAAAAAACAAAACAAATACTAGAGGATTTTTTTTCACTGACGTTTTAAATCTGAACACAATTGTTCGGGTCCCAGCTGCCTGCTCGCTTTGACCTCTTGGCTGAGAACGAAGCTTCCTAAATATTCGGAGGCAAAGGGACTTGGCCGGCGGTTAGCGCTCAAAGCCCCATGACCTGCGGGCAAGGAGACTGGTGCCGCCGGGGCCGGGCGCTGCGGGTCTTGAACCAATTCTCCAGGCAAGGACAGCTTGGTCTTGACCCCGAGCTGAAGTGGAAACTTCCAGGAAGGGGCATTGGCGTTTATGGGCGAGCTCTGTTTGCTGAGCGGTGACCCTCGTTAACGCCTCTCTCCCCGGCATCTTGAGGGCCAGTCGGGCACCTGGCACTGAACCCACGCAGAGTCGCCCTTCCTCTGTTCCGCCGCCGCCGCCGCGACTCTGGCTGCAGCTGAAGGGGGCTTCACTCCTACCGCCTTCCCCGCCCAGAGGCCTTTGGTCAAGTCTGCAGGCAGAACTCCAGGTCCTGGGAATCCAAAGGCTTCCATGCCGCGCGACTCGGGCTGCAGAAAACTGGGGGAGCTCCTCCCGCCACCCGCAGACTCCAGAGACAGTTCTTGCCGCTCTGCCCTCCCGAGGCGCGGCGAGTCGGGGCACCGCTGCTCTCTCCTCCCAGCCCTGGTCGGGCCTCTTCACCAGTTCACAGAGAATCGCGCGCGGGTCTCGCATCACAGCTCAGCTCCAGGCGCGGGGCCTGGTGATCCGGCCCGCGGAGACCTTGAGAACAGACGCTGCGAGACTGTCCTCGAAGGGCCAGACGAGGAGGCGGGAGCCTGAGCTTCACGGAACAATGAGCTGCCATCGCCTTGTGTCCCCAGAGTCACCTCCCCGGCCCAAGTCCGGGTCTCACGCTTTGAGTGGTGGAGCGGAGCTAAATTCTGGGCAAGGCACGTAGGTGGCCCGGGACGCACGCCTGCGGGGTTGGAGCCTGCCGGGTGCGGCGGGATGAAGCGATCCTGGCCCGTCGCGGAGTCCGGCGGGGCAGCAGGTGTGAACGCTCTCCAGTTCTCCGACAATGCACTTTGGGTCCACGGCAGCTGCCTCGGGCCTCAGAGCCCAGTCAGGAGGCGGCCTAGGGCCCGCCGTCTGGTCCCTACTGCCCTTCTTGCTTCAAATACGTCCCGTCTCCTTTGCTTCCTGAGGCCTTGGCCTCGGCTTTCGGATCTGCTCTTTCCTTTGGCGGAGGAATGCCAGCCAGAGAGGGCGTCTCTTCCCTGGCTTGTCGCTAGAACGGCGACGGTCGAGGAGAGCGGCCCTGGTTTCTAGAGTCTCGGGCCGGCGGGCCCGGGAGCTCCCCTTCTTCGGCGGGGCCTGGTCGGACGTTTTCCCCTTGGCCGGTGGCCCTGGGCCGGGCAGCAGCCTCTTCGCCACGCATGGCCCGGGGCCCCAGCAGGGAAGGCACCAGCTGAGGCCTGCGCTGCTGTTCGGGCCGGGTTGTCGCCGCGCGCATTCTGACCTTCTCTGGTGGGGTAGGTGGTGTTGACAGGGACAGTGGGGTAAGGGTTAAGGTGAGGAAAGTCGCTGGTGGCCCACGTACTCCCTCTGAGCTGTTTCTCCCTTTTCTGAGCTTTTCGCAGGAGGGAAACACTAAAAACTCTCTCCAACTACCTCCTCCAGCCGCCTGAAGCCAGCGGAACTGGTGCCTGTGCCCATTTCGCCCCCAAAGGGCAATTCGCACCGAGGCTACCAGAGCGCTCAGTCCCTTAGCCAGCAGGTATGCTCTGCGACCTTAGATGGGAACTTCTGAGCCCCTCAAGATCATAGTGGCCCCTCCCCCAGTCTGGCTGACTCCAGTAGCTCCACCTGGAAGATTCTCCAGAGAGGTGGATGGGCCAGCCAGGAACAAAAAGAGTCAAAACTCTTGGGCGAATTGTTGGCTTTACTGTCCGCCCAGAAAAAGCGCTGGCCTGGGAAGGCCGCGTTTTCTCTGGTGTTTTAAGCCGAGTATACACACACAATTTCATTCCAGCTGATGAAATTGGAAACCTGTTCTCCCACTGAGGATGACAATCAGTGTTTTAGACGCTGTGGTCCTTTCAGACAGCGAAAAACAACACTACAGTAGCGTTTAAAAACAAAGAGAAAGAGACTGCTTGAGGCGCGTGGACGCTGGGCTCTCCAGTTTGAGTTTCAGCTTCTCTCCTTTTAACTTGTTAATAATGGACAGCTGAGACCCCTTTCTCAGCAGGTAGAGCACAACCAACCAGAAGTTGCTCCCCTCTTTACTAGATGGGAGTCTTTTTTTTTTCTCCCTCTCCTTTTGGGGAAGTGCTCATTTATTGTTTTCCTTTGCCATAACATTAAAATATGCTTAAAATCACATCTTTTCTGGATCCAACAGGAAAATGTAGAAAGAAAAACAAAGCCAAAAAACTGAAAAATCAAACCTCAAACAATCTTAACTTTGAGAGAAAAAAAGGTTAACTTCAGATTTAACAGAGGCTTAAGCTTACCTGAAGTGGCTACCCAACTGTAATTAAAATACTAATAGGTGATATTGGTTGCTCTCCTTTCTTTACTGCCATTACTGGTTGTCATTAAAAGGACAGGTAAGTAGAAAGATGGATTCTGGTCCTTTACTTATTTTAGTAAGGAGGCACGGAAATGCATACTAGCTCCCTCAATCTGGTCCCCTGTTCTTCCTATGCTAACTTAGAGATAAATTTTTTATAGGACTGATATAGGCAGACCCAAATAGAAGCACTCATGAATTAACACAAGTCAAATTTATTTTAATTTGCTATATAATTTATTTTAATTTAGGATTTAAAATTAATTATGGCTTTTAAAATATCATGGCTTGTTTATAACAGATACATGGGTTTTTTGGGGGAGTGGTGATTCAGGACCCGAGCTGATATGGATGTGGGATCTTAAAGGAAAGAAGAGCCCTAGACCAAAAATTTTTACTACACATAGAGCATTAAACTGTTTTAGGATTCTTAAAGGGCACTGAAATCGTCTTTAACATTTCATACAGCTGGTCAGTCAGCTTCCCTGATACAAAATCTGCAGATTTTTGTCAGCAAGCCTGCAAAACCAACTTTCTAGGTGTTCTTTACTTTATATTAAGTGTTTTTTGTTTTATTTTTTTACAAACTCAGCTACTCCCTCTTTTGCTTCCCTACCCCAGGCTGACTTTAGCTGCTTTGCAACATTTCAATTCTAATTTGAGTTGCCACTTATCCAAATAATCTAAATACCAGGAAAAGGGAATGAGACTGTGAAAAAAAAAAAAAATAACAAACCAAACCCAACCCACATAGCTGTGACATCTTTAGTTAGCCCTCACACAGATATTATATTTAAACTGGAAGCATCAGTATGTAGTAATGCTCCCTTAACTTTTGGAGCTTGTGTGTGTCATATGGGGGTAGTGGTAAGGACTGATGCGGTTGGTGGAGGGGAGCAAAAACTTACAGTGCGTGTACAGAAAATGCCCATTTTTGAGGGGAGGTGGCATAGTCTGCAATACCTTGCAAAAGGCAACTTTACCTCTAAATCAAGGGAATAGTTACATGGAGGAAGCATTAGCTCTTATTTATTTAGAATGCCATGAATGTGAAAGTAGGCAACAAGCTTAAAAAAATTAAGCCAGATAGAAAGTCAATGTGCCTTAGTATCTGCGAAGTGGAAAGAACATTTAAACAATTGAAGCCTTGTCTATCTGCAGATATGTGTGGTGAATATTTTCTATGCGTTGCTGATGCTATATAAACATAACATGCTTCCTCCTAAAGTCAAGTTCTTCATTTTAATTGAAGAATAATATTGCTCAGGGCTCTACCTCTGAGTACAAATAGCTAATCTAAGAAAATCAGTACTGGGAATCTGGAACCAATGGCTGATTTCAAAATAAACATACAAAATCTTCATAAAGAAAGCCAGAAGGATTATTTTTACATACAATATATCTCCTGATTTCTCACACAAAAAAATCTCTTATGGAAAAACTAAAAGCCTGAATGACAATGCAGTCCCCTTACCATACTTCTGTTTTAGAAAATCAGTCTGTTTAAAGACTCCAAAGCTGACTTTGTTAACTTTTCCAATATTAATGTATCTTAGAAGCAAATCTGTATGGATTTCTTCTTTCCTTCTAATTAAAAAATTTTTTTTCCAGGGAGGGAAAGAGATATAGGACAAAGAAAAGTAGAATGAAATAGAAAATAGAGGCGCCTGGGTGGCTCAGTGGGTTAAAGCCTCTGCCTGCGGCTCAGGTCATGATCTCAGGGTTCTGGGATGGAGCCCCGCATCACATCGGGCTCTCTGCTCAGCAGGGAGCCTGCTTCCCCCCCTCTCTCTGCCTGCCTCTCTGCCTACTTGTGGTCTCTCTCTGTCAAATAAATAAATAAAAATCTTAAAAAAAATAGAAAATAAAGATATAATTTAAAATTTGTATTATAATATTTAATAAGTAGCAATTAAACAGTATCCACACACACAACAAAGAACACTAGTATGCTAACTTTCTGTTTTTGAGCAACTAAGGCAATTTTTAAATTAAATTTTTAAAAAATTACTTCTGAACTAAGATGGGAATAAAATAAATGGGGGAAATTTTGAAATAATTTGGATTTTCTAATACAGAGTCCAACATGGGTGTCAACAAGGTTGACTTAGGAAAGAATCTGGGAGAGGGAAAACACCCATTTACAGATATTTCTTAGAAACCTGTGGTAGGGTAAAGGTTTTCTTTTAACTAGAGTTAAGCCCAACTGCACTGACATCAGGAAGGAAGGAAATGAATCTCCCTAAGTTCAGAGACCACACCTGCGGCTCCTTTCAGTAGGTAGAACCAGGTGACAGGAATATGCCCCATTCTCTCCTGGTTCCTTCATGGTCCAAGTTCCACTAAGATGAGAACCCCACAAACTAAGAAATAAATTGCCATGTTGAACCAGATGTAAAGATGTTCCCTCCAATTCTCATTCGGGTCATTTGATGTGAATGTGTTTTGGGTTTTCTGAAAATTTATTTTTAGTTCCCCTGGGGGACAAGAAAGAGTTAATTAGCTTTCTGACAGGTTTCACACTGTGGGCAGGTCTGCCAAAAGGAGAGGAAACAGAGAACAGCCCTATGATTAATTCTACCTGTTTTTCCCATGAGCGATCACCTGCTCCAGGGGTCATGAATAGCAGGTAGCACTCCCTCTCCAGGGCTCTGAGAGCTTCGTTTGTTTGGTGACAGCTGAGTGACAAGGCCTGAAACCCGAGCCCATCGCCCGGCCTGATGGGGGGATAAAAACCCTGGATGTTCCCTCAAACATTTCAGGAAATGAAAGTTGTAACGCGATCCCTCCTGCGCCCACATCTCCCCCAGCAAACACAAAAGCTCAAAGGAGCCTTCCCGGATTGAATTCGGTCTAGAGTTGATGGAGGGAAAGCGGAGCCCGGCGCGGGCTTGGGGGAGGAGAGAGGAGAGGGTTGGGGCTCCGGCGGGCAGGCTTTCTGAGCTGGGGAAGGAGAGGTGAGCGGGGAGAGAGCTGGGCGCAAGAGGCCCGGGCGTCCCCCCGGGGAGACCGACTTCCACGCCGCGTCCCAAGCGCCCTGCGCCTCCAGACCGCGTGGGCTGCCGCCGCCGCCACGATCACGTCTGTCTTTAGGGTCAACTCTGAGTGAGAAGGGAAACCCGCGCCCTCAGGCCCAGCACAGACCCCTGCCTTGTAGCGCGGCCTCTGCATCGGGGCCTAGAGCCTCCCGCTGGCGGCTGCGCAGGCCCTGGCCCAATATTTGGGCCCAGGCAAGCCTGGGCGGAGGCTCTGGCACCTCGAGTCTGCTCTTGGGCAGAGGTGTCCCTTCCGACCCCACCCGGGGCCAGGCAGGGTGAGCTGCCGGGATCCCGAGGCCGAGCGGCGACAAGGCCCGGGCCTCACTCAGCGCCCTCGCGCTCGGCCGCCCCCATCAGTCAGCAGCATCCATCTGCCTCCTGGCCTCACCCGCACTGGCAGTGGAAGCTCCCCAGCCGCGGTTAGGAGATGGGGTGGGGGTAATGAGAGAAAAGGGAGCTGAGAAGACGCTCGGACTCCCATGCGGCCTACCATCCTTGGGTCTTACTCTCCTGTCAATCACCGCGCCCTGTGCCCGCGCACCCTCAGGGTTGGCAGAAGGAAGTAAACCCGAGGCCCCAAAGACGCGTTTTTCTCCTTAACCTGGACAGCTGCGACTGCTTGTTCTCTTACAGAATTTTCTTTTCTCTCTGAGTTCAGACAGCCTTATCAGTCCCCATCTCTCTCTCCAACCTTCATGGAGTCTAGGCAGGTGGTTTTGTTTTTGTTTTTTAAAGTAGAAAGACATTACAGAGAGAACTGAAATAGGAATCAGAGTGATGCACTGTCACAGATCCATCACTGAGACGTGCTTGCAAACTGTGTGACTTTGCACCAGTTACCTAACTGCTCTGATCCTTAACAGGGAAAATAGGAATTATGATACTTACCCTGCCGGGGTACTGGGAAGCTTAAATGAGCGGAAGTATTAAGCGTGAAGTGCTTGGCACAATAGACATTTAATGAATAGTGCCTATAATTATAACATGCTTGAAGCCTCCTTAAACCTGCACAAAGCCACCTGGGAAAATTCCCATGATGCTAGCGTTTCCAGTGAGGGAAGATTATGGTCCCTTCCTCCTTTTGTCTGAAACACTGAAAGAGGCACATGTTACTGTAATGGAGACCTAAAGTCTGATTAGCGTTTGGAGGTAGTCAAAGCTGAAAATTATTTCTTGAAGCTCTGAGTCTAGAATCTTCTATTTTAACTCCAGTAATTTAATTCTGGAATGATATTTATATCTCCAATGATTGGATTTTGTCATCTGTACTCTTTATGATTTGAACACTTATGTAGATGCCATCATATATGGTAGAATTCCATTGACAAAAAATAAAATCCACTTAAATGTGCCTGAAAATGACAAATTACTTAGAGGGGAACTAAAGCATTTAGCTGAGTAGAGAATTTAAGGCCCCACCTAAATGTGTCAACATTAAGTGTAGAGTAGAAAGTACTTTGAAGATTTAATGCTTTGCTGATGTTAACACAGTCCTGGATATAATAGCACCTGATAAATATTTTTTGAGTAAATGAATGAGCTGCTGAAATGACAGAGAGTCTTTAGATAGAACACAATTCCCAGAGTTGGAATTGTGTGGGACCCTCTTGGGTACATTTCTTCTCTTGTGACACTCTCTAATAATCACCAGGGAAAAATAGCTCATTTTGACATATTGCACATCCTTCTCTGATTTCAAGGACTTTCTCATTCAGGTATTATTGAAAGCAAAGTGCATAGCGAAATTTGCATGGGTAAATGAGAGAGAGAGAGAAAAAGAGAGACAGAACTTTTTTCTGGGATTATGTTGGGATTTACTTTTACTGATAGGTGGAACGACCCCAAAAAAATAACAATAAAGCTCAAAGAGTAGGTGAAGCATGCATGTGGTAGATGTCTTTAAGGATGGATACATACCCCAATCCCTTCACAATGATTTCATCGTCATTTATTGGAAGAAGCATTTTGTATTCAATTCTTTAACACTACCTTTTCCTCCAGCATTTTAATTTTTTTTTTTTAAGATTTCATTTATTTATTTGACAAAGAGAGAGAGAGATCATAAGCAGGCAGAGAGGCAGTCAGAGAGAGAAGAGGAAGCAGGCTCCCTGCTGAGGAGAGAGCCCAATGCGGGGCTCAATCCCAGGACCCCGAGATCATGACCTGAGCCAAAGGCAGAGGCTTTAACCCACTGAACCACCCAGGTGCCCCTTCATTTTTTTAAGTATCCTAGCCAACTAAAAACTGTACATATTTAAGTTTATTGTATATTTTAGTTTAGGGAAGTTGATCAATTTGTAGTCAATTACTATACACACTCAGGAGGAGTTCAACACTTTTTTGTTTGTTTAGTAATAAACCCTGTATTACACTCACAATTTCCTTGAGGTAGAGGTAAGATGAGTGTTTAGGAATTTACCGAAAAGGTGTTATATACATGTACTCTACCTTATGCCTGCAGAATTGCACTTGTCCACAAAAATGCTTATTTTTGGCAAATACATGTTCTAACATTACTTTTATTTGCAAAGTACAGATTTGGATGTAAGCAGTACAGAGACAGAAACCAATAGAAAAAGTGAGAGTTCAGACCCATCACTTTTAAGATGTGTCCCATAATCAGAGAAACATTTGGTAGAAACTATGAGTACACTGCTGCTAGATCATTTGCATATTATGAAATGATTTGCATACTGCCGGGGCCAGGAGTTCTCAGAATTATGCTTTCTGTCACTGCTTTTAACATGAATGAAAGAAAGAAATACGTACGGTTCTTTCTAAATTGTTTCAGCATCTATGTGTTTAGAAACAAAAATATGTCCATGTGCTCACTCAAAAAATAAAGAGAAATAAGTAAGAGCATTTTATGCCAAGGAATAAGTTAATTTAAATTAAGTTAAACTTCTCAGAGGGTGCTTTAAGGAGGTTTGGGTAGATTCCAAGCTTTAGCATATCATTCAAGAAATGAAAGGCCTCAGGGCATTCCAAAAGGCATGTCCGCTCTAAATCAGCTTTAGTTCATTTCAAATAAAAAAATATATGACTGAATTTGAAGGCTGGATAAAGAGTGGAGTCTTATTTCTGCTTTACAGATGTATCATCGTGGAATAAAATAAGTGTGGAAATCCAGGGCCCTCGATTTTAGAACTTCTCTAAAGGATTGATATATATGTGCTGAGGCAGTACTTCCTGTTCAACCACTTAACCTCCATGAAGCTGAAAGACTTATTTGTCAATACGCTCAGAAGTATAGTAACTTTCTTTCCCCTGGAAATTAGTTATAGCTAAAATGAATTAGCCCGCATGGAGTACTCAGAAGATAACATGCTGGATGTTTTCAACTATATTTCATGATGTGTGACATTTTATGATTTTAATTATAGGTCAATTTCAAATACCTGACTGGTCCTTTAACTCCTGAAAGCATTATTTTTCCTTTTGATTAAGGCCAAAAACATTGGAAAAATAAGTAAGTTTCTTACAGAATTTGAAGATTTTGGCATTAGTTAGCTAAGCTAAGCAAGGAATGAAATGAAATACAAATACTTCATTTTTCAAAGTTCACGTTTTTAGCATTATGTGGTGGCAAACTTACTGTAAAAACAGGCATATGACAAATGTTATAATTTGTGATCATCTCCCCTTAAAAACAAACAAACCATGCGTGACTTTGGACTTATAAAGACTTGAATTTGAATGATTTCCTAAAAGAGATGGATAAAGTATAGTAAAACAAAAGTACCAAATTTTTGTGACGGTATGAACAAAACTCACAAACAAGACTCAAGGTTGATTCTAATCTTCGATTACACTTCTTATCAACAACACAAATGATTAAGAAAGACATTTTCTTTTCTGGTGCTCTCAGCCATAATTCCCTTGAGAAGTATACCAACGGAAATATGGTAATGAGGATTAGGAGAGTCAAATACTGCTAGTCAGTGGGGGTACCGTGGATTGTATTACCTGTAGGAGTGGAGGTGAAATGCCCATAAAATAGCCTTTCAGATTCAGTTTGTCTCAAGGTATGTTGTGAAATTCAGTGGTTTTTGGTACAGTTATATATACCCATTGGCTCTCAAGAATTAAACAAAGTTGGGGTGGGCCAACTCTTATGCAAAAGGACAGGTGGTACCAGAGGTTTTGGGGTTTGTGGTTTCCCATGGGAAATTCTTTTGGTGATTGCATCCCCTTCTAAAGAGTGGGTACAGAGGTAGAAGATCCCGAGCCTAATCTATAGCTCCTTGTTGGTTCACAGGCCAGTCTATATCGTGAAGGCTAATTTGATGCAGATTTTTATTTGTAATTCTAGCACTGGCCTTCTTTGACTAAACATACCAACTGGTTAAAGGTTGAAATTATACCTTTCATCCATTAAGAGAAGAGAGTTCTAACATGCCATATCTCTTAGCTAAGAAAACCTCAAGCTCTGACCACATAAGTCGCCTTAATCTTCTTTAGTTCTCTTGGAAATGGTATCAACAATCCTGGTATCCTGGCTGAAAATTCAAGTTTAAGACCTCCCCATACTCATTTATGTTCCAGCCATAACTGGAAGTGGTATTTATTCCTTACTTCCTGTTCTAGACTTTAGTGTGGTATTTTTAAAAATTTATTATTATTATTATTGTGGATTGCTGTTAAGCTGAAAGCTAAGGAAGCTTTGAAGACTTTCTGTTTAGGTGTATTTTAATTGATTTAACCTCTTAAGACTGAACAAATAATTCTAATAACTACGAATTCTTTTTATGGGAGAAAAATTTAAAAACTTTCAAATTTTTGGTAAATAATTGAGACTATGATATTAATGGCTACATGTACATAGGTATATCTATAAGTGCTACCAGATTGGTAAATTTTTTTGGTAAGAAAAAAATCCATTATTGGATTTCATAGAAATCAATGGATCATTAGGATGAATGAAGTACCGTCTCAGATAAAGTACATCCATGTCTCAACTCAGTGTGGAAAAAGATCTTAAGCTGGATCAGCAATTGAGAGAAAATAGACAAGACCAGCAGTGAATTTCTAGTAGTAATGTACGGAAAGTGAGAGATCACTGTAACTTATTTTCTCAGCAATTTGACTTATGTAGTCATCTCTTAAAACCTGTATCCTTTTCATTATCTCTTCCTTTTGTACACATCTTCATAAACATTGCAGGTAGATTTGATGCACTTGCCTTTACAAATGGAAATAAGCACTATCTTTATGAAATGATTGATTCATTCATCAACAGTGGGTAATTAATTAAGGCTGGTGGGAGGAGACATTGCAGTTGGTAATGAAGGTGGATTAAAAAGGATAAGAGGAAATATTTTCTCTTCTTTCATGATAAGGTTGTGCCTCTAATTAGCCAAAGATTTAAAAACGGAAAAAGATAATGCTAGAAGGGATTAGATGATTGAGTGCACTTTTCTGGGCTTGTGCTGCTTGGTTGAGCCAATCACTTTGCATATAGAAAGCAGACATGTCAGCACAGTGATCTCTGCTAAATGTCTGGCCCCTTTGCTTTCACCAGAAATGAATCCAAATATTTAGATATGCTCTCAGTGTTACAATTGAATTAGAAAATTTGCCTAGAATGAAATCTTAGAAAAAGTGAAATTTGTAGCCATGTATATACAAGAAATGATAATAAAAGTAAAGTTTAAAACAATAAACTTCTCATGAAATTTCAAACTCAGTACTGTCTTTGTTTATGATGGATGCAAGGTTAGGGGGTGGAGGGATGTACCTTTAGCTCTCATAGGAAAGGTTTTCTACCTGGAGAATTTGGCAGTAGTTAGAAAACCACCATTGAGAAAGGTCTCTCTCCTGCTAGTAGTATGATTTAAAGTGGCTGTCTCAGAAAGAATCTGCCCTTGGCCACCAGCTAATTCATAGAATTGAGGTCACATTTACTTAAAAGAGTTGACCAGTTAAATACAAAGAAAGCTTTTCTTTCTAACAACGAGTGCAGAATTATGGTTAAAAATGTTACTCATGAGCAATCCACAAAATGGTTCTTGAGTCAAATGTACCCTTAACGGTGGGATTTGGCCTTGGACTCCAGATGCAACCGTATACAGGACAGCCTTATCTCCCTGCCCAATCTCTCTGATGAGATTGTGCTGGAGGAAACTGAAAACTGTTCAGGTAGCTGAATGACTGTCCTTGAGACAGACTGTTCCTGAGAAGTGGGAAGCATAATCGCTTAGAAAAGTGTCATGGTAGTGTCACATATTTTATAACAAAAGTATAGACTGGTTTCACTGAGTTGCATATAACCTACATTAGCACTCATGTTTGGAGGATAAACATTTTTATTCCAAAAATTTTAAAAAGAGGATCTTTGTCTTTAGACGTGACTCTAGACTTTTTCTAGGAATGGTTTTCATCAAAAAACAACAACAAAAAACAACAACAACACCCAAACAAAAATGCTGCCAGGGCACCCCAGGAAGGTGTTAACCATAGTAAATATTATAAAGTAATGAGAAAACGATTTTTATCTAACTAGATTTGGTGAATTTATTGGTAAACTGTGTATTAAACCAGGAAAATAAATCTAATGTCAACAGAGTATCTTTAGGGAACAACTGTAGTTGCATGGGTTAACAAGTATAAGCATGTGTATGAGCTAGTTACACATTTAAAACCAGATTCTTCCAAGTGCCTAAGATTGTGTGTACATAAAGCTAGCATCACAATTCTGTAAAAACAAACAAAAACAAAAACAAACCAAAAAAACTACTCCAAACCCAGTGAAACTGGCCATTTGGCAGCCTAGAAAGCAAAATGCTTATTAAACTGAATGCTCCAATTTTATAAATAGTTTGTAAATTTAAATTAGGCAGGCAGTTTCCTTGCCCTCTTTCCCCCACCCCTCAGTAAGCCATAGATGTGTTAATGCTGTTTTAGGCTGCCAGGGTTCCATTTCTCTATTTTTATACTTTTATTTTTATCTTCAAAAAACTTTTTTTTTTAAAAGTAAACTCTATCCCAAGTGGGGCTTGAACTCTGGACCCCAAGATCAAGAGTTGCATGCTTTCTGGATGGAGCCAGCCAGGTGCCCCCATATTTTTATACTTTTAAATTTCTTTCTATATTTTATCTTTAAAGATTTTATTTATTTATTTGATAGAGAGAGACACAGCGAGAGAGGGAACACAAGCAGGGGGAGTGCGAGGAGAAGGAGGCTTCCTGCCCAGCAGGGAGACGGACGTGGGGCTGGATCCCAGGACCCTGGGATCATGACCTGAGCGGAAGGCAGAGGCTTTAACCCACTGAGCCACCCAGGCGCCCCGAGATTGTAACTTATGTACAATACATAATTTCCTTTATTGGAATTGTCTAACCTATTGTTTGTCACCTTGTTAAGAGATCAGAGTGGCTAGGAAAAAAATATAGGGTTCTAGATAACTCATGAGAACAAGCTATTACTTACAGAATGATTGTTGTTTTTAAGGCTCTTGGTGTTTAAAGCTTTATTGTCACCTTTGATGCCTATTCCAAACAACTCAATATTTATCCTTTAGAAAAAATTTCTGGTATTATTACTAGAAGCAATGATTATGCTCTCAATAAACCCCTTCTTGTCTTATTTAGGAGAGGGTTAGAGTCTAGTATATTAGACATCAAAGGGTCTAGGACTGGGGCTAAAAATCCCAATATATCTCATGGATTCTCAAATAGTCCACCTTTCAGATGGCATTGGCATGCAGTGATTTGAGGACTTCGTCTTGGACAACTTCAGAAGATGGCATTAGGGTTCCTTTTTGTTTCTTCTTCCCCTTGACAAGAAAATCTTGACCCTAGTGATTTAAAACAATCTAGACACATCATTTTCCTTCTGAGTATTCAATCCATGTCTCTAGAGTGCTCTCAGATTGTCAGATGCTGTCCTGATATCAGAGGCTGTCTGTTTTTTGTTTAAGGTTCAGGTAAGATATTCATAATAAGACCTGATCCACATGCGGGATCTGAGGACAGTCTCATCAGTCTGTACTTTTCCAAAGTCTTGTTCTTAACTATTCCCCTGCTCCTGTTTTCTACTGAATCTAATTTCCCTTTGTGTTCTTTCTTTCCTCCTTCATAATGCTAAGTTTTATTGCACACATGGCATCCAAGGGAAGATAGGGAAAATGATGAACATCTCTCATATAAGAGGGTGCGTTTTATTTGTTTTGGTATGACCAGTGCCCAGGTTGGGGCCAAACACCTAGATGATGCTTAATAGATGCTTTTTGAGTGGATAAAAGAATAATGTTCAGGAATGTAAAGGACAGTGAATGATAGGAACATTTCTATGTACGGCACAAGAGGGAACAGATAGGCTCTGCTGGGCAAGATTGAGGTGATCCTATAGGAAAAACTATGTGACTCAAGGAGTTTGGGACATAAGAACACTTTATTTGGGGAAGCTGTAAGCCCTTATATTGAGATCATTTAAAGAATGGGAGATGGTTATATTTGGTAAGGGGTCTTATCTAGAGAGTCAAAGGTCCAATGTTTCTATATTGGTGTTCCACTCTTGTGCTTCCTTGTATTTTAAACAAATACAATGAGTGATTCTTTCACAAACTAAAATTTGAGATTAACGATTCCAAATAACATTTCCATTGTAGAGCCAGGCCATCATCATCTCTTACCTGGATTCCTACAATAGCCCCCCCCATCTCCCCAGACCTATACTCTCTCTAGTATATTCTTCAAACAGCAGCAGCCAGAATGAGCTTGAATCATGCCACTGCTTTAAGTCCTTCAATGACTTTCCATTACACTTAAAATTAAGTCTAGGGGCATCTAGGTGGCTCAGTTGGTTAAGTGTCTGCCTTCAGCTCAGGTCATGATCCCAGGGTCCTGGGATTGAGTCCTGCATCAGGCTCCTTGCTCAGTGGGGAGTCTGCTTCTCCCTTTCCCTCCCTCCTCCCTACCATTTGTGCTCTCTCTTGCTCTCTCAAATAAATAAATAAAATCTTTTTAAAAAATTAAGTCTAAACTTCTCATTGTTGCCTTGAAGGTCCTGCATAATCTTTTTTGTAATCTTATCTTATTTCACACTCCCCTTCAGTCACCATACTTCAATCCTATGAACTTTTAGTGTCTCGAACAAGCCAAAGTCACTCACTCTTCAAAGACTTTGCAGACATTGTTTCCTCTAACCATTGGGATCACCCCTCTCCTGCCTAATCCTTCCTGCCACTTGAGTGTTACCTTCTTTGAGAGGTCTTTTCTCTAAGTATAGCCGCAGAATTAAGGTACATATGGCTGCAAATGTCAGAAAACCACAATCCAAACTGGCTAAAACAGTAGGGCAGGCTCCAGGCAGGACCCTCCAGGAGGCCGGCTCACAGCAGTCCTGCTGGGCAGGTCATCTTTTCCGTGTCAATGTCATCCATCCCTAGATGGGGTTGCAAGATGGTTCCAGCAGTTCTAGCCATCTCATCTAGGTGCAGCTGCAAGCAGAGGGGCCAGACCAATTTTCTCTTCTTCGAGCCCTTGGGAAGGAGGAAGCCTCTCCCTAACAGATTTTTCTTTGTCTCAGTGGCCAGAATTGGGTCGTATGCTAATTTATAAACCATTCACTGGTGGGGGAAAGTGA
>CM052896.1:92033425-92047360 GCA_028534135.1 Potos flavus | reverse complement strand
GACCTGAGCCAAAGGCAGAGGCTTAACCCACTGAGCCACCCAGGTGCCCCTGATTTCTTTTTTTTAAGATTTATTTTTTTTGAGATATCTGCAGAGCTGATGAGTGGGGGGAGGGGTAGAGGAGAAAAACTCCCAGCCTACACCAATCACCTGAAGATTCAATGACATAGTAATGTATGTAAAGTGCTAAGCATAATGCCTAGTACGATAGATGTTGAAGAAGTGATAGCTTAAAACACAGACATACACAGAAATCTTGGGAATACAAAACCCAAAATAATATAATTTAAATGGATTCATTTTATCCTTATAAACTAGGGATGGGGTTTCAGTGCAACATATTAAAATATACTACTCCCAAACAGTTTCACATATACATTCAAGGCAGTTAGAAGAATGGCAAATAAGGGATGCCTGGGTAGTTCAGTGGTAAATAAAATCTTAAAAAAAAAAAAAAGAAGAAGAAGAATGTCAAATGACCGAAACTAACTTGGTGGATGGCCTAGAACCATATCAAGAAATATTCAAAAGCACACCAAGCTTATATATATTATTTATTTGACGGAGAGAGACAGCAAGAGAGGGAACACAAGCAGAGGGAGTGGGAGAGGGAGAAGCAGGCTCCCCACCAAGCAGGGAGCCCAATTCCGGGCTCGATCCCAGGCCCCTGGGATCATGCATGACCTGAGTCAAAGGCAGATGCTTAATGACTGAGCCACCCAGGCGCCCCAAGCTTATATATATATTTTTTAAGATTTAATTTATTTATTTGACACAGAGAGAGAGAGAGAGAGAGAGCACAACTAGGCACAGTGGCAGGAAGAAGGAGAGGGAGAAGCAGGCTCTCCGCTGAGTGGGAAGCCCGATGCGGGGCTCCATCCCAGGACCCTGGGATCATGACCTGAGCTGAAGGCATCCACTCAGCCGACTGAGCTACCCAGGCACCCCCCAAGCTTATATTTTTTAAAAAGATTTATTTATTTTATTTGAGAAAGAGAGAGAGAGCATGAGCAGGGGGAGGGGCAGAGGGAAAAGGAGGGAGAGAATCTCAAGCAGACTCCCTGCTGAGCAGGGAGCTGGTCCTGGGGCTCTATATCAGGACCTTGAAATCATGACCTGAACTGAAATCGAGAATTGGAGGCTTAACTGACTGAGCCACCCAAGTGCCCCCACGCCAAGTTTATTAATGTTACTAGCCAGAGAACTTGTCCTTTAATGCCATGGTTTGGCACCACCCACTCTGATTGATATGCCTGGATTATAGTTAACTCTGCCATGTTGCTGATACTGGATGAGCCAGGACCAAGACTTGGCTCTGCATCCTATGGTGTGGTCACCTTGGCTCAGTGATGGGTAGTTCTGGTTACACCAGTCATGGTTCTTCATTAAATTTTAGTTCCTCCCTTAATAGGAGGATGTAATTTTATGACCATTAAGATATCATATTTTGGTCAGAAAGATAAAAGGTCATCTTGACCTACAGGATGATTTGGGGGAGGCAGGGCATTTGCTTGTTCATGTGTGTGTTTGGATCTGAAAGGAGAAACTTGAAGAGATGGTGATGGTTCTTATATATTCTCTCCATTAAAGGGAGGAATTTCCATATTTCCAAAAGTGTTATTTTATTCTCAGAATTACCCTGGTTTAGTCATTCAAAAGCATTGCCTTCTACATACTAAGCACCCAAGTTCTGGAATCAGAAAAGACCTGAGCTCAAATTCTGACCCTGCCACATACTGTCTGTGTGACTCTGAACAAATAACTTCAATAATAACAATAACAATAATAATACATTAGTATAATACAGAATATTAATGTAATTAATACTATATGTAATATGTATAATGAAATAATATAACATATATTATGACATAATAGTAGTAAAAGCAGTAATCACAGCAGCAGGAGTAGTAGAATAGCAACAGCAACAGTGTTAGTAATCACATACTCAGGATTTACTCTTACGAGGCTAAGTACTTTGTATGGATTCTTTTAGCTGATTCTCACAACCCTAAGAAATAGCTTATACTTTCTTTCTCACTTTGCAGATGAGGAGATGAGGCAAAATGGGTTATGAAATTTGCTTATAAACTTTATTCGTCTTTCCTACAAAGTGGAGATAATCGTGCTACCTACCTCATAGAGTCGCTGTAGAGATTAAATTGCCGTATGTTGCAGGTTTTCATTGTATATTTAAGTGCTCAGCGAGTGGCATTGTTAGGTAGTATTAGTCTACCCAATCTTATGCAGCCAATAAGACTTTTTAAAAAAATATTTTATTTATTTATTTATTTATTTATTTATTTATTTATTTATTTATCAGAGAGAGAGAGAGAGAGAGAGAGCATGCACAAGCAGGGCTAGTAGCAGGCAGAGGGAGCAGCAGGCTCCCTGCTGAGAAAGGAGCCTGATGACCCTATCCCTGGACTGGGGATCATGACCCCAGTGGAAGACAGATGCTCAACTGACTGAGCCACCCAGGCACCCCTCTGCTCAATTCATTCTTATTCAAAATGGTTTTGGCTTGCTTTTTTAATATTTAAAGTGGTATGCAGTTCCTTAATCCTTTTCCAAATATCGTCAAATCAGGAAAAGGTCAACAGAAATATCTTAGGCCAAATTATCATAGACTGGGTGGCTTAAACAACAAGAATTATTTCTCACAGTTCTGGAGGTTGGAAGGCTGTGATCAGGATGCGAACATGGGGGCCGAGGGGATGCCTGGGTGGCTGGGTCGGTGAAGCTTCTGCTCAGTCATGAACCTGGGATCGAGCCCCAGGTCAGGCTCTCTGCTCAGCGGGAAGCCTGCTTCTCCCTCTCCCACTCCCCCTGCTTGTGTTCCCTCTCTAGCTGTGTCTCTCTCTGTCAAATAAATAAATAAAATCTTTAACAAAAATAAAAGAATTGCATGCTCCACTGACTGAGCCAGTCAGGCACCCCAAAAGCTCTATTCTTATAACCTAATTATCTCCCAAAGGCCCCACCACTCAATACTATCGTACTGGGGCATTAGAGTTTAATATGTGAATATTCAGGGGGCATAAACATTCAGTCCATAATGTCTACGAAGCTATATTTTCAGTATGGAATTTCTCCAGTCTTGGATTACTTTACACATACAAAAGAACACATAAATTGACTAGCTGCTTACATCCAATGTCAAAACTTCATTTAAGAAGACATTAGGAGTGAAACTCATGGTCTTTTATTAAGAAGCCATCTTTCTACTATTTACTGAGTAGTAATGAACCCATCTTTTGTGAACAAAGATTTCCCTGGCCTCTAGGAAAGGTCCCTGTATCCTTGGATGTGAGCGCCACCTGCTGGATGCTGTACACAAAAACTTTCCCGTACCTCAACCCAAGAAGGGCCAAACATTTCAATTCTTAATGGGAAAATGCCCAGGCTACACCCCTTTTGATTTTAGGTCACAAGGGCAGCTGTAATGACTAACGAGCAATGTAATCTTTGAGTAAACATGCAGATTTTATAAGAAAAACACACTCAGGAAACAAATCCAATGCAAAAATATTCCACTGAGCTATTGTTTATAAGCTTGCCCGTGCCAAGAATATAGTAAATAGTTCTCTGTTTATATTGTGAGCTCATTGAGTTTTATACATTGGTGACATAGGCAGTTGGTGGGTGGCTTTTTACCTTAAGGAGACTGTACCTATATCTTGCAGAAGGGTAAGAAATTAGGGACCCCTTGACTATGCCCATGTGTTGGCTTCAATACTAAATACATAACCTCATCAATTTTAGTTTTGGTGCCATACTCACTGCTTGGGGCTTAGGGGAAAACTGGTTTTTTTTGTTTGTTTGTTTCACTTTAATGAGCTCTGCGACAATAACTTCATCTGTGACTTATGGACTCAGTAGATGGGGGCTCATAGTAGCTTTGGGACAACTTGTGATTTCCATTGAGGGCAAGAAGGTAGAAATGGCTCTTTAAGAGAAATAAATACATGTCTTGGTCTATCAAGAGCTTCATGAAGTTTCTGCCAGATTGATCTTTGGGAAGGACGTGAAAATTGCAAAGCATTGTTTGTGTGGTAGCTACCTAGGGGAGGTAGGGGGAAAGGAACAATCATCTAGCCCTCTTCTCTTTGGATCATTTGTGATGACTTTTGCAGAAATTTCTGCAAAAGTCATCACAAAAAGTTTTGCAGAAAGTTTTTAAGTTGGGCCTTTCCTCAGTTGCCGCTAAGGTGGTCTGTGCTTCCGAGGAAGCTCAGGCTGCACTGGGGTGAGGCCCTCATCTCATCCAGTGACTAGCACGGTGCCCCACAGCACCCGCTCAGCACTCGACAGGCCACGGCCTCTGTCTAGGAGCTCGCCTGCATGATGATGAGGTGACAGACACAGGGGATAAGATCAATGCCCTCATTAAAGCAGCAGGTGTAAAGGTTGCACCTCTCTGGCCAGGCTTGTTTGCAAAGGCCCTGGCCAAAGTCAACATTGGGAGACTCATCTGCGATGTAGGGGCTGTTGGACCTGGCCAGCTGCTGGTGCTGCACCAGCAGAAGTCCTGCTCCTTCCACCACTCTTACCCCAGCTGAGGTGAAGAAAGTAGAAGTAAAGAAGAATCAGAGCAGTCTGAGGATGACATGGGCTTTGGCCTTTTTTTTTTTTTTTTTAAAGATTTTATTTATTTATTTGGGGGGGAGAGAGAGAGAGAGAGAGAGAGAGAGAAAGCACGCACAAGCAGGGGGAGTGACAGGCAGAGGGAGGAGCAGACAACCCCCTGAGCAGGGCTCTATCCCAGGACCCTGAGATCATGACCTGAGCTGAAGGCAGATGCTCAACCGGCCGAGCCACCCAGGTGCCCCAGGTTTTGGTCTTTTTGACCACACCTCTTCTGTAACCTGTTCAATAAAAAGCTGAGCTCTTCGAGAAAACAAAAAAAGTTGTCCCTAGGTTATCACTGACACAAAGATTGTTGTTAGTATATTCTTTTTTTTTTTTTTTCAGGTTTTAAAACTTTTTATTGCATATTAAAAAAATTGTGCATTCCAATAATTAAAATCATTTGAACAAAAAAATGGCACTCTGATTAAATTGCGTTTTACAGCCTGTAGGACACCTTGGACCAACTTTATTTTTACTCTACATTTCCCTGTCGTCCCACCCAGCTTCTTTGTTAGTATATTCTTGACATAAGAAGACCAGTCATCTGCTTTCAGGATTTTACAAAAGCTGGTGACATATACTTCTCCTGCCCTGGTTCCCTTTTCCTAGCACTGAAAAACATCATGCATAATTCACAAAAGAGTCTTTGGGCTAAAGCAAAAATTCTCTTTCTTTGTTGCTAAGTTGGTTAATGGATTTTTGTGGCTAAAATTTCTAAAACTACAAAATAGGATTCAGATTTGGAAGGGGCTCAAGGCAGATAGAGCTTTCTGTTTTTGTTTTTGGGTATGTGCAGCTCAGGACCATGATAACACGATGGTGTTGGAATTCAGTATTTTATGGGAAATAATGGATCCTTGACAGGAATCTATGTTGTGGATGTTAACTAAACTTATTTTTGTAATACATATGATTACAGAATCATTATGTTGAACACCTGAAGCTAATATTATATGTCAAATATACCTCAATAAAAAAAAGAACTATAGTATATGAGATTACATGACATTTAGCACTCTACATCAATCTCAAGCCAGAACACAGAATGGAGACATTACTTCTTAAACCTACAATGGTACAGTCAGCTCATGAAACTGAGGTATTCTGTCCTTGCTAATGATTGCATGTTCAGATTTTTGGTTTCTCTGGACCTCTCAAGATGCTGTACCAGCTCTGTGTTTCTTTCACTCCTAGTCTGGGACAACATTTATCAATGCTTGGGTTTCTGTCATCTAGCAATTCTACCCCATGATATGCAACCCCTGGAAGTTTTTTCAAATGTGACTTTCAAACTGAGTTGTTATTGTTGGTCTAATGGTGCTAGCATGTAGATATGCATCATATCTTAGAATATTCTTGGTTTTACACTAAATGGATTTTAGGATTCTCTGCTTTTTCATCATTGAGTTCTCCAAAAATGTTGCTGGGCAGAAATTTGGTTCTGAGCCTCTAGTGGAACAGAAGAGAAATGGCAGATTTACATAGTCATATGCTATAGAAGTCATCAGACTTTGCAAAAAGAGTTTGAAACAAGACAGGAATGGAAGTGCAAATCTCAGTGGGTCTTAGTGTTTCATCACAAAGTTTTGTGGTAAAACCAAGATGAAACCACAAGTTTCACTGTTAGCCAGACCAGCACTGGAAGAATGATCGATTTCAAGGTTAGCTAAGGTCAGGCGGAAACTTGGCTTGTTTTATTCATATGTTCAAACCCCAGACCTACTGAATTTTGTATGATTTGGGGTTTCCAAAACAGAAAGCACTTTGGGGCCCAGTCCAAAGCTGAGACCTAGGGACTAAGCATAAGGGAAAGTTGTTCTGTGTTGGTTTGCACTTCAGCGATGCCAAGGTGAGGGATTTTTATCTCCAGTTACTAGCTGAGCCTTATTTACTTAAACTGTTCTTTGGAAGTTTACAAAACCAAAGTATGTCTTTTCTCCCTGTCTTCCTGCCTATTAAGAAGACCAAGATTCTTCTCCCAGAGTCTCCAGATGTTTCTACAGGCCACAAGAAGATTTATTTCTTGAAAAATTTCATGCCTGCATTTACCAGCACTCATAGACTGTATTCAATTTCTTCAGTTCAACATTTGGGTAATTCTCTAGGGGTTAAAGTAGCAAGGTCGCCTACTCTGAAAGAATTGGGCCCAGCCCAATAATCTGAAAAAATCATGCTGTACTTTCAGAATAAGAATTCGAAGAAAACAAAAAAACAGTCAAGCTCAGAGTCTAAGACTTGTCCCCCAGTGGAATTTGGGAAATGTGACACATGAAAGACTCTTTCCTTTGGCAACTTGTGGGCAGACTAAGTTCTGTTTAGGGCATTATCAGTGAGTAATACGAAGCTGGGAGTGACTTTTGTTATGCCAGGACAAAATGTACTAGAAGGTGGCAAATCCATCAAGTTAGTTGGATATGTTTTCAGCTGCAAATTGTGGAAAACCCTTCTATAAGGTTTCAATCTTATAGGGCGTTATTTGTTTTTCTCAATAGGAATTTTGAGACTGGCATAGTGGCCCACTGATGCCATCAGGAACCTAGACTTTTTTCTTTTTTCCATTCCACATTCTTGTTATGGTCACCTTAGGATCTTAAGATGGCTGCTGTGGTTCCAGACATCATGTTTGTGTTCCATACAGGAAGAAGGAAAAAAAGAGCTGAGGGGTAAAAGGCAAAGGCTTAAGGGCAAAATGGTGAAAAGGCCCATTTCATGCAGAAAACAAGAGCTTATCCAGAAGAATACCCCAGCAGATTTTCACATGTGTTGACTGGGTCACCCAGTCAACAATATCTACTTTTATCTCAAGCCAAGTGGTCAACAATAAGAGGATACGCTGTAACTGCACAAAAGAGCAGGTGTGAAGTACTCATCATGAGTACATGCTGAGGCAGGTATCACCTACAAATCAGAGCCCCGGAATAATGGCCAGTAGAGAGCCTTACAGCTAAACTTGAGAGGATTCTCAAAGAGAAGGTTCTCTGTGAAAGTTCATGGAGAAGTCCCGGGGAGATGGTATCAGGAGATCACAAAGTGATTGTGTAAACTACAATAATTGGGCATGGGATGGTTCAAATGTAATGTTATGAGCCATTGTTCACCATTAGAGTTTTCGGAATGAGCAAATCAGCTAAACCCACATCTTTCAGGGTCTTAAGGAAGACTTCTTTCCTTTCTTGCTTCTTTCCTACCCTCCTTCCCCCACTCTGCTTCTTTCTTTCCATTTTTCTTCTTTCCTTCTATTCATATGTTTAAGTTTTTCATCATGAAAAATCTCAGCATACAGAAAAAAAGAATACCCCACATTCCTTCCATTAAGTTTCAATAAAATCTTATTTATGTATTTTACCTTATCTTTCATTCTATATACAATATCACTAAACACACGCTTATGAACATATATATGTATGTACATGTGTATACATGTGTGCACCTACATATATACATATACACATACACATATATACACATATCTATCTACCTCTGAGCTATTTAAGCAGGTTGTAGACTCTTCACCCCTCAATACTTGAGCATATATCTCTTAAGGTTGTTTTTTTGTTTTTTTTTTTTTAAAGCTTTTATTTACCTACCTGACAGAGAGAGAGAGAGATGACAAGCAGACAGAGAGGCAGGCAGAGAGAGAGGGGGAAGCAGGCTCCCCGCCGAGCAGAGAGCCCGATGCAGGGCTCGATCCCAGGACCCTGAGATCATGACCTGAGCCGAAGGCAGAGGCTTTAACCCACTGAGCCACCCAGGCGCCCCTTAAGGAGATATTTCTATGTAGATGTGTAATTGCAGCATAGAGCTATGGTAAAAAGACTGAAAAAAAGACATATGACTTACAAAGAAACTGGCAAGAGGAATCCATGAAGCAAGTATGGACAGAAGGGGGAGTGTCCATACAGCTCCTCCTTAAAGATGATATTACCCTCACAATACCTGCCAAATACATTGTACTCTCTGTAGACAGAGCTCACATCAGAGAGAGGCGTGGCTTAGAAACAGAAACTGAATTTTCTAGGTAGTAATTTTTCTAGCTGTATCCTAACTTTGAGGAAGAAAAAAGTACGAATGTGAAACATTTTCAACTTCTTCTACTACCCTTTTCTTTCCTTTTAAAATTTGAAAACATTCAAAGTTAGAGAAAAGTTGCTAACATAAATATTCATGTACGTGCCGCCTAGAATTTAAAATGGAAATTTAGGGTAACTTTGGCTTTTGAAAAGAGAACAACGAATCTTAATCTTCAAGTGCAAATGTACTGGAGGGAAAGAAATGAAGTACATGTAAGTAAAATATTCCAGAGAAGGGTTGTTTCGTGAATTAAAAGAAGGTAGAACAATGGAGAAAGAAAGGGGTTAGTTTGATTTGTAGAGACTTTAAAATCCTCAGAATAAAGTTCCATGAAAAGGGTGAGACAAAAGAAGATAAATTGGTCTCAGGCACTCTTTCATGCCTACCTCATGAAAAGAGCTGCCATTTCCTTCTGCCCCCAGAGTCAGAGTTCCAGAAATCGCTCAGCAGAAAAGCCCAAATCTCACTGGTGGCCAGCGCTGCCAGCCAGCTGTGGTCAGTGCGGGAGATTATGAGTGTGCTCTCTCTCTCTCACCTCTTCCGGGGGCAGAGCTGTTCCCTCCTCCCTCACAAGGAGCCCATCAGGAGCTGTGAGGGAAACAGCCTACAGCCAGTAGAGCCCGGGCCCATCAGATTCCAGCCAGAGCAAGCTCCCTTCAGGTGATTAGTGGCGGTAAGAGCAAAAACAAAACCCACAGTGGGGTAGATTGAGAATCAAGAGTGGTTCAAGCTCAGCCCACCTGAGGTAGGAATGGATTACAGCATCAGTAGCCAGGATGCCCATGGCTTTGTTCTACCCTTCTTCACGTCATTGGACCCCTTGATCCAAGAAGTTAGCTTGACAGCTAAGGCAGAGGGAGCTACCCCTGTGAATATGGATGTACATCCCTTTCTAAACCACCTTGTTTGAAAGATTAGGTTTTTTAAGCTGCTTGAGGGACAAGCAAAGTTGTTTTCTTTTTTCTTGAATTTTCCTTTGTCACACTTATTTTTCCCAGGTCACCCCACTTGGGTCTGCTTTGGCTACTGTTGGTTTCATCAAATCTCCACTCTCACAGGCAGCGTGTTTGTAGGCTGCGAGGCTAAAATGGTGAAAAAGATTTCCTCCCTGGCACTGACGCCCTCTGGTCTCTCTTTGGGGTTAATATACTCTTGTTTTAATTATTCTATTTCTCCCGACTCCCGAAATCTCCTTTCTTTTCTTTTTTTTTTTTTTAAAGATTATTTATTTGACAGAGAGACACAGCGAGAGAGGGAACACAAGCAGGGGGAGTGGGTGAGGGAGAAGTAGGCTTCCCGCCCAGTAGGAAGCCTGATGTGGGAGGGGGGTTCCATCTGGGGGGGGCCTCCATCCCAGGGCCCTGGGATCATGACTGAGCCGAAGGCAGACACTTAATGACTGAGCCACCCAGGCGCCCCCGCCTTTCTTTTTAATCAGGTGAGACTAACCTCAGGCCTGTACTGATGGGAGAGAGCTTTCAAAAGCAACATTCAGAGTGTGTGCTTGCCAGCAAGCACCCACCTCTTGTATGAGGCCTTATGTTCTCTAAGGGATGGGAGTCTATTAACAGACTTTGCCGCCTGAGGGTTTTTTATTCTTTCCTCTTTCAGACTTAGAAGGATGTCTAAAGTGTTTATTATTAGCTAAACTGAGAGCAAGTGAGTGTCCTTATCATTCAAAAACAAATACACCTGTCTGGCAACAGGAACTCTGCCTGGCTTTATGAACCAGGAAAATCAACACTGTATTCAGAGCTCAGCCAGTAAATCTGAGGGGCTTGTAAAGTCATGTTGGAGAAGGGGTTCTTTGTGGAAGGATCTAAATTTCCACAGGCTCAAGAATTCCCACTGGAAGACCAGACTTGCTAGTCATTTTTCTGTACTGACTCTGTATCCTGCTTAACGTGTCCTATACTAATAAATGTGAAATATAAGCCAGTGGGTGAGGGAGAGGAGGACATGCTGAAAAACTGGGAGGGAAGAAATCGAAGGGATAAAGAGAACTTAACATCCTGTGAATGCTGTCAGATTAGCACTTCTTCCTGATCTCTCGTAAGTGCCCTAGACTTTCACTACTTTCCTTTTTGCTAAAAAAGGAGCTAGGTTAGTTTCAAAACTTAGTCATGGCATTGTCCTGACTTCCTTTGTCTAGAATTAAAAATGAAATTTAAGAATAACTTTCCTTCAAAAAGAAAAGAGTGTCTTGATACTGCCCAAATGCACAAGGCTGTAACACCCAATATTCATTTAGTTATTTGACTCATCTCTGAGTACCTGTGAATTTTAAGGACAAAATAAAGGTGCAGTATGTGACCTTGCCCTCTAGAAGCTTATGATCTAATGGGGATGTAACACCCCATTAGATCTAATTGGGGATGTCCCCAACACCCACATCAGATCCACATATCCATGGCCCCTACTCTTTCATCATCAGCTTCAAAGACATTTTCATATGGGAGATAGTTTCACTCACCCATTGCCCCTGACTCTTTCCCTATGTAATTTTAAGCCTTCTTAGAGTGCACTTAAAGGATTTTTTTTTTGAACAGTATTAGAGTGACCTGAACAGGTGTGGGTAGTATTGTCTCTTTTTACCTTAGCCGTTAGGATGTAGTTTGATGGTTTATCAATGGGGGGAGAGATTTCTTTCTTTCTTTTTTTAAAGATTTTTAAAATTTTATTTTTGCAAGTGCAAGAGAGAGAGAGAGAGAGAGAGAGAGAGAGTGTGTGTGTGTGTGTGTGTGTGTGTGTGTGTGTGTGTGTGCATGAGTGGGGGAAGGGCAGAGAAGCAGACTCCCGCTGAGCAGGGAGCTCCATGTAGGACTCAGTCCCAAGATCCTGGGATCACGACTTGAGCTGAAGGCAGATGCTTAACTGACTGAGCCACCTAGGCACCCAAGGGGAGGGATTTCTACATCAAATGTAGGATTTTGGGTGAGGTGTGGAGGACAATGTCTTTGATGGAATAAAAACGTTCGGGACCTCTTTCAAGAAATGATCCCAAATTAAGGAATGATTGGACATATGGATATTACTACTAATGAATTCAGTCAACCAAATTTAGAAGTCATATTTGTCATATTTTCAAACCTAAGATAGCCTGTGAGAGAGTGTACAGTTTGCAATTAGCAGAATTGTGTTCAAATTCTGCTCTACTATTTTCTATCTGCAAAGCTTTAGACAAAGAACTTGCTAAGCTTCTAAGCCTCTATTTTTACCTCTGCAAAATGAATATTACCAACATTCACTTTTCAAAATGCTGTGAGGATTAAGTGAGACAATGTGTGTAAAAGCTTTTAACTCTGTCCCCTCTCCCCTCCCACCGCCCAGCCGTGCTAATTCTGTCCTTGTCTTTTCCTCCACTTTTCTTTGGAGGATTATGTCTGTATTTTATTTTAGTCCATCCTTTTTTTTTTTTCCCCTGTTCTTGGCTTTTCTCATTGTTTTTGTTCTTATTTTTTCTGGCTGATCTTGTCTCTTTGGTTTCCCTCTCTCTCCTCTCTGTGGATGTTTGTTTTGCCTGTGTTTATTTTTCCATCGTGAACTTTCCTTGAGTTCCTTTCTCATTTGCCTTTTTGCAGGCGTCTTTTGTTTTACCTGGGGCTCTAGCCCTTTGCACATTGATGTCAACACTGACTGTTCATTTTGGACTTTGCTGAGGAAGGGAGGGTGGAAGGTGTGGGAAAACTACTCTTACAGGGCCTAGAGAAAGGCTATTGGGAGGTTGAAGCAGTTTGTTGCTTGGCCATACATATTTTGCAGACATACACTTCAGTTCCTGGCCAGAAGTCTGAGGCTTTTTCCTGTAGGTCCTCAGAATTTTTGAATCTGACTGGATTTCACTCTCTCTCTCTTCCCTGCCTGTTTCTCTATCTGTTGCAGTAGAGCTCCGCTTTCTCCTCCCCGACTTCTGGCTGTTTTGCTTTCTCTGAAACATGTTTTACCTATTACTGCTCCTCTCCAACATTTCGCTTATGTGGAACACCCACTTGGAAGGGGAGATGTTTTTGAAGAGGGGGAGGTCATTATCGATAACAGCAATAAGAATAAGGGTTGCATACGAAGCACCAATGCTCGTTCACGTAGGGCCAAAAACAAGACAGCAGGAACTCATGACCCTGTTCCACTGGGCATAGATTCTTAATAGAATCCAGAGTCCAAAGGATAGAAAAAAGCTAAGGGTGGTGACAGGAAGGAGAAGCCAGGGAATGTTTCTTGCATCTTCATTTCCACAAACATTTATTCATCACCTATGCTGGGCCAACCAGTGTGCTAGGCTTTGGGTATCATTTGATGACCAATATACAGAAAAGTGTTGTCTTTAGCAGCCTTTGAGAGTTACAGTTGTGTTCTAAGGAGTTAAAATCTCCCTGCAACTCATATTGAGTATTTTAAATTTGGACTGAGTTTTCTATCGAGAAACACCATGGAAGGGAGCCTGTGGCTCCAGTGGCAACAGTAGATCTTGCTGTGCTTGCGGGCAATGGTTGGTGGCACACCACGACTACCCATTACGTGTCCCTAAATATTTTCATTGTGGAAATTTTAAGCAAATGTAGGGAGAATAGCATAATGAATGTTTATGACCCATCCCTCGGCTTTAATAGTTATCATCATTTTATCGATCTTGTTATAGCTCCTCCCTCCTCCACTATTTTCCTGAAATATTTTCATGCGAATTCCAGACATCCTGTCATTTCACCTTTACTTCAGTCTGCATCTCAAGTAGGCAAGGACTTTTTTTTTACGTAACCATCTTGCAATTATCACGTGAAACAGAATCAATAATAATTATATAATTTACTTCAATATTCTTTTGACATGCAAATTTTCCCCCAGTTATCTCGAAGATGCTTTTTTATAGTTGGTTTGTGTGGATGGAGATCAAAGCAAAGCCCGCACATTACTTTTGGTCATTCTGCCTTTTAAATCTCTTGCTTTGTCATTGGCCCCTTCCACTGCCCCCCACACCATTGCTTCTTGTAGAAATTTGATGTAGTGGTTCCTGTGGTGTGCTGCCCAGATCGCTTCTTCATGACCAAAATACTCCTTCCCATAGCTATCAGACCTGCAGCATGCATCCATTGACTGACTGTTTAGAGAGTAAGAAGATCTGATTTTCTTGCTTGAGTTTAGGATACCTCTGGAGGACTATTTCAACTCTAGAGCTTCCTGTAGGATTGAGACATCGTTGTGATTATATCACAGCTCAATTTCTTCCTTTGCCCAAAC
>CM052896.1:91930160-92032925 GCA_028534135.1 Potos flavus | reverse complement strand
TTTTTTTCACTCAGCATAATTCTCTGGAGAGGCATCCAGGTTGTTCTATCAATAGTTTCTTTTTTAATAGTTTGTTCTTTTTTAAATTGCTGAATAATATTCCATGCTATGGATTTATAACCATTGTTTAACTGTTCACCTGTTGAAGGATGTCTACATTATTTCTGGGTTTTGGCTATTAGAAATAAAGCTGGAATAAGCTTTTGTGCACAGGTTTTCTGTAAGCATAAGTTTTTATTTTTCTTCAATAAAGGCTCAGGAGTGAAACTGATAGGTAGTATAGTAGTTGTATGTTTAGTTTTTAAAATAAACTGCCAAACTGTTTTCTAGAGTGGCTATACCATTTTACATTCCCACCAACAATGCATGAATGATCTAATTGTTCCACATTTTTGCCAGCACTTGAGGTTGTCACACTTTCTTTTTTCTTTTATCTTTTCCAGCTTTTTTGAGTTATATTTAACAAAATTGCATATATTTAAGGTTTACAATGTAATGACTTAATATATACATACATTGTTAAATGATTATGAAAATCAACTTAATTCACACAACCCTCACTTCGGTTATTATTTTTTTGTGTGTGGTGAGAACACTTAAGATTTACTCTCTTAGCAAATTTTGAGTATACAACATAGTATTAACTATAATCACCTTTCTGTACAATAGAACTCCAGAACTTATTCGTTTCATAACTGAAAGTTTGTACCCTTTGACTGGTATCTCCCCATTTCCCCCACCCCAGCCACTGGCAACCACCTTTCTATTCTCTGGTTCCATGAGACTGACTGTTTTGGATTCCCACATATAAGTGAGAACATACAGTATTTGTCTTTTTGTATCTGACTTATTTTACTTTGCAAATTGTCTATGCATTCATCCATATTGATGCAAATGGCAGGATTGCCTTCTTTTTTAGTGGCTGAATAATATTCCTCTGTGTGTGTGTGTGTGTGTGTGTGTGTGTATGTGTAACATCTTCATTATCCATTCATCTGTTGATAGACCCTTAGATTTTTCCCTATTTCTTGGCTATTATGAATAATGTTATGACAAACATGGGAGTGCAGATATCTCTTTGAGATACTGATTTCATTTTCTTTCAATATATACCCTAAGGTAGAATTACAGGATCATATGGAAAGGAAGCTCCATACTGTTTTCCACAGTGGCTGCATCAATTTCCATTCACACCGACAGTGCACAAAGGTTCCCTTTTCCCCACATCCTCACTAACACTTGTTGTCCTTTGATAAGAGCCATCCTAAGAGGTATGAGGTAATATCTCATTGTGGTTTTGATTTGCATTTGCATTTCCCTGATGATTAGTGATGCTGAGCACTAATCTCATGTACCTTTTACTGGAATTTGATGTCAGTTTGCTAAGTTGATAAATTATTCAGCTATGTTAAATGAAAGGAAGGAGGGAAGGTCTAGGGTCCTCCTTCTAAGGACCTGTTATCCCCTGCATGGTAATACATAGCTGGCATCTGAAGATAATGCTTCACCTTTATTATTCCATAAATAGGATGACTGGAGGGATGGGAATTCATAGAGAGGAAGGGAAACACTTTGGCAAGCTAGGGTGGCAGCTTTTTGGTAGGCATGGTCTTGAGTGTAGTAACTATCAATCAACTCAGCAGGCTGCAGCTTACTTCATTTACACACAGGGCTGGCTGAAAGGCTTATGTCCCAAGGCATTGAGAAAGTGTTCATTTGAAAAGAAAGACATTATTTGACAATGACATCTGATCTGTCTCACACACTGTGTTATAGTCAATGTTGTAAAGTTTTTTTGATTGCCAGTAACAGAAAATAACCTGGAATAGCTTAGCCAAAAAGGAAGAAAAAAAACAAAACAAAACAAAAAACAGATAGACTATGAAATTCAAGAAGTTGATGATTAAATAAGGTTTCAGGAAAGGAAATGACCAGAAGTTAGAAAGCTGTAAGAACCCAGGCCACTATTCCCATTTGTTTGTCTCTCTGTTTATATTTTTAATTTAATTTTTATTTTTTTAAAGATCTTATTTATTTATTCATGAGAGACAAAGAGAAAGGCAGAGGGAGAAGCCGGCTCCCATGGAGCCTGATGTGGAACTCAATCCCAGGATCCTGGGATCATGACCTGAGTCAAAGGCAGAAGCTTAACCAACTGAGCCACCCAGGTGCCCTGTTTACATTTTTTTTCTTTTAAAAGATTTTATTTATTTATCTGACAGAGAGATTGAGAGAGAACACAAGCTGGGGGAGCAGGAGATGGAGAAGCAGGCTCCCCACCAAATAGGGAGCCTGATGTGGGGCTTGATCCCAGGACCCTGGCATCACCACCTGGGCCAAAGGCAGACACCTAACTGACTGAGCCACCCAGATGTCCCCCTGTTTGCATTTTTAAAAAATATTTTATGTATTTATTTGAGAGAGAAAGAGAGAGAGAGAGAGCAAGAATGAGTGTTGGGGGGGAGCAGAGGGAGAAGCAGATTCCCCGATGAGCTGGGTGCCCGATGCAGGGCTCAATCCCAGGACCCCAGGATCATGACTTGAGCCCAAGGCAGATGCTTAACTAATAGAGCCACCTAGGCACTCTCTCCGTTTACATACTTAAGCGAGAGATTGTGATTGGCTATCTCAGGTCGGGTGTCCATTCCTCTTTCAATCAGGTATGGTTAAGGGGACAGGCCATTTACTACAAATGTGCGGAGAAGGGCAGTTCTCACTGAAGGGGACTTGAGTTATAGCCTGGGAAGATACCCCAAAAGTCAGCCAACATCTAGTAAGTATATAAGAAATGGATGAAGGGTGTGTGTGTGTGTGTGTGTATGTGTATTTATACACGTACATGCAAATATACAAATACATATATTTATGTATTTAAATGTAAAATTCATATTAAACAGTGAACACTAACATTAAAAAGAATCTGTAGGTCAAACATTAAACCGATAATATGTAAAAGCTTCATGAAGGCAGGGACCTTGCTATCATGTTTACTTCTTTATGCCCAAACCCGGATATATATCTGGCTCATACCTGATTCAACATTTGTTGAATTTATGAATCTTCATAAATAATGATAACAATAAAATGACAGTAAGTATCATTAAAAATGGGACAATGAGCCCTGTGAACTGCTTGATAAGATGCAATTTGAAGTACACAGCTCTCCCTATAAAATATTCTTGCCAAAAACTTGAAACTGAGTCTAATCAAGGTTTTAGAACTAACTTGCAGTTTACAGGAAACACAGAGAGAGAGGAACTAACTTGCAGTTTATAGGAAACAGAGGGAGAGAGGTTAAATGATATCTCAAAGAATCAGATAAATCCAGACTATGGGACATTATACAGGACAGTTGACCTGGTTTCTGCAGTAAGTCAATGATATAGGGGGAAAAAAGGGAGATTTGAGACATATTAACTAAATGTAACGTGTGGACTTTGTTTAGATCATGATTCAAACATACCGATGATAAAAAGAGATTTTTGAGACAGTTGTAGAAATTTGATCATAGACTAGATGCTAGATGATATCAAGGAATTATTATTAATTTTGTTAAATATAATAATGGCCTTATTGTTACATAAGAAACTGTCCATATTTTTTAGAGATGCATATTGAAACGTGGGGGTAAAATGATATATCATCTTAGATTTTATTTAAAATGCTTCAGCAAAGAAAAACAAAAACAAAAAGGAATAGACAAAATAATAGCAAATGTTTGCAATTTTTGAGTGTGGGTGATATGCATATGGTGGGTTATTGTCTATTCTATTCTCATGCATTTGAAATTTTATATTAGAAAGGAAATAGAGAATAGAGCATATTTTCAGCTTTTTCTAAAAATACTGGGTCTTAGGTATATTTAAGTTTTATCATTAGAATATCCAAATTTATGTGGAGAAACACTTCTTGTGGGACAAGAAGAAATAGTGGAAAGTGCATTGCCTTAGAAGTCAGATAAATATGATTTGAATCTTACCTGCACCCCAAGGTCCTGAGAAGAAAGAAACATGGCCAGAGCAAAGATGGTAAGAGCAGAGATATGGCTGCTTTGTAACAACTCTGTGTGCGTGTATGGGGGGGCAGGCAGATGGTGTTGGTGTACTTGAGGCTGGCTGTGTCAAGTTTAGAACAAGCATATATTTTCTCTGTTTGCCTTTTTGTCTTGTTTTTTGCCATAATTATGTCATTAGTCATAATGACTATATTGTCAACAAATTATCTCAAAGACATTGTTGGAAAGTTGTCTCTTCTGAAGGTTATGTCCTGGAAGGAACTCTACTACCCTTCCTCTCTCCCTAGCGAGAGGGAGTGTGGTGTGAATTCGGGCTGGTGAGGTAGGTAGAGACCAGATCATGCAGGGCATTGTAGATTGTGCTAAGGATTTTTGTCCTGATCCCAAGAGCAACAGGGAGACATGTGAGGATTTTTAAACAGGACATGTATTGTGACATGATTGATTTTGTATTCTGAAATGATGACTCTGGCTAAAGTGTGAAGAACAGATTGGAAGGGACCAGAGTGGATGTACAAAAATAGAGTGGGTGTTCAGAGGCCAATGCTGTTGTCCATATGAGAAACAATGGGTAGGGGTGGTAGTGGTGGTAGTGACAGAAGGGAGTAGATGTTTTGAGAGATACTGGAGAAGTAAAATGGACAGGACTTGGTGATACATTGAATGTGGTAGAGTAAGAAGATGATGTCAAACATGAAAAGTATGTGAGTGGTAGAACTGGATGGATGGTAGATTAATTCACTTGGGAATCCCTGGAAGAGGACCAAGTTTTAAGGAGTGAAAGAAATAATGATTTTGGTTTTGGGCACATTGAGTTTGAGTTTAAGGTACCTCTGAGACATATAAGAAGTGATGTCAAGAATGCAGTTCAATATTAAGATCTGGAACTCAATGAGACACGAGTGTACGTCTATTAGTTTGATAGAAAAAGGTAGTTCACCTTTTGGATTTTTCTATATAATTGTGTTACTACTGCACCATATGCAAACATTTCACAGTTGTAATACCTGTAAGAAGCAAGGACTCATATAAACCAAAGTTTTGTTTTATTTGTTTCACAAATGAGCAGGTTCATTTTTACAGGAAAGCAGTTACCTTTTCCCTGCTTTTTATTTTTTATTGCAAATACTGGAGGATTCTGGCAGTAGCTAAGACTTTCTTGAGCCAAGTATGCCTTAATTTTCTCCTATTATTACAGTTTCTCTTTTTCATGATGCATCTTTCCCAGTTACTGGTTAGATCAACTTTCCATTGAGGGAGATTCCTCTGGAATTAGAATATAGCAATTTCTACACAGGAACACACCTCTCTACCCCATTAGAAAAAAAACTATTAGAAAACTGTTAACATTATCTGAAGAGTCAGATCCCAAATGTACATTAGGTGTAGAACAGAATGAGGTAAGCTGTTGGGGAGGGAGTGGTGGTGGTGGAGGGGATGATATTTCTAATCCTATTTTTAAACAAAATTGAAAAATGCTGCTTCTTTAAATAATTTGGTTTCTCAAAGGGCTAAACTCCTTCAGAGACTTTGGCAAACTCAGATATATCCTAATGGCAATTGTCCAATTTGGGGTTAGTTTTGCTTAACCTCCCAGAGAACATTCTGAGTAATGGAATCTTAAGCAGGCTCCATACCCAGGGCAGAGCCTGACTCAGGGCTTGATCTCACGATCCTGAGATTATGACTTGAGCTGAAATCAAGAGTTGGACGATTAACTGAGCCACCCCGATGCCCCTCTATATTTTTAACTGGGAAAGGAAGACAAGTTGATGGCACACTAATGGGTCCTTGGATACCACTAGGAGAGTTTATCCCCCTTCCCTTGCTGTACCTATTTATTAACTTCTAGGTTTTCCTAATTGTTTCTTAGTTTTGTAGGCCAGTCTATGGTTCAGTTAGTAGATAAAAATTATCAAAACAGTATCTTTGATTTATCTAATTCCTTTTTCCGGATTGATGGCCTATGTGTAATTTCATTAGAATTTCCATGATATTTCTGTCAGTGAGTTAGAGAAGGATAGGTGCTCTTATTCCCATTTTTGGAAAAACAATGATCCACAGAGTTAACATCAGAACCAGGGCTGGAACACAGGTGTTTTGATTTTTATTCTAACAAGAGAAAAAGAAAAAAAGAAGATAAAGGATAAAAGAAGAGGGTAGGAGAAAAGGCAGGGCATAAAAAGGAAAATGAATTTATTTATTCCTTCAAGAAAATTTTTTTCCATATGGAAAAAGCCCAAATGTCCATCGACTGATGAATGGATAAAGAAGATGTGATATGTATATACAATGGAATATTACTCAGCCATAAAAAAGAATGAAATCTTGCCATTTGCAACAACGTGATTGGACCTAGAGAGTATTATGCTAAGCAAAATAAGTCAGTTAGAGAAAGATAAATACCATATGAATTAACTTACATGGAATTTATGAAACAAAATAGATGAACATAGGGGGAAAAAAGGGAGGCAAATCAGGAAACAGGCTCTACATGATAGAGAACAAACTGAGGGTTGCTGGAGGGGAGGAAAGTGGGAGGATGGGGTAGTTGGGTGATGGGTATTAAGGAGGGCACTTATTGTGATGAGCACTGGGTGTTGTATGTAAGTGATGAATCACTAAATTCTATACCTGAAACTAATATTACATTGTATGTTAACTAGAATTTAAATAAAAATTTGGAGAAAGAAAAAATAAACATATATAGAAGCATTAAAAAGAAAAAAGAAGGTCTTCCAAATTAGAAAAGCATAAAGGAGAAGATGAAGACCTGCAATGCACCCTGTAGGAATATTACAAATGGCAGTAGGGTGCAAAATCTAAGGTGCATCATGGACATTAAAGGCAGAACTTGTGGTCTAATTGCTAATTCTCAAATTATTAACTATATGTATTTCCTAACTTCTTATCTGAGCCTCCCAGTCATTTTCTATAAAATACAAATAACAATATATACTTTCATTGGTTACTACAAGGATCAGTCATAAAATTGTTATACCATATGGTATATAGCAGCAACTAAGTATTTTTTTTTTTAAGATTTTATTTATTTATTTGAGAGAGAGAGAGCGAGCTCAAGAAGGGGGAGGAGTAGAGGGAAAAGCAGGCTCCCCCCTGTGCAGGGAGCCTGATGCAGGGCTCCATTCCAGAACCCTGGGATCACAACCTGAGCCAAAGGCAGACGCTTACCGAGTGAGCCACCTAGGCACCCCACAACTAAATATTTTTTTTTAAAGGTTTATTTATTTATTTGAGAGAGAGTGTACATGAGTGGGGGAAGGGGAAGGGGAGAGAATCTCAAGCAGATTCTCTGCTGAGTGTATGGCCTAATGTGAGGCTGGATGTGGGGCTTGATCCTACGACCCATGAGATCATGACCTGAGCCAAAACCGAGAGTTGGATGCTTAACTGACTGAGTCACCCAGGCGCCTCAGCAACTAAATAACTAATAGCCAGCACCATCATTATTGTCATCATCATGTGAGAATGCAAACCCAAGGCTCAAAAATGCTGTTAAGTAATTTTCCCAAAATCTCACAGAGAATTGGGATTAAAACCTAGGGTTTGTTTGTTTTGAACTAAACATCCTTATATTAAAAGATATGGAGAAAAATCTAGGAGGAAAAAAAGAAAAGTTTTTTGGTTTTTTTTTTTTAAATCTTCAGTGTTCCCATTCCTGAGAGTAAATGATGTATGATGCATGGTTACATGACAAGAGCTAAAACCCAAGGGGAGGGGGAGATAAATATCATAAATATTACAGTACAGGGGAAAAATTAAAGGAGGGCCATGGAAGATATATTGAATAAAATAAATTATAACACAAAGTAATTTTTGTCAATGGTTTCAGTTTCTCAATCCAAATATCTAATACCTTCTCATTTGTTTCTCCTGAAGTGGATTTGTTTGTCATGCATTATTTGGTATTATTTTTCATTCATATACTTTTGTGCCTTCTTACTATTTTGCCCACATTTTGACATAAGATGTCTTGATTTTCTTAAATGTGTATCCTTTCTTAGCCACATTTCACCCACTGAAGTCATTATAAACTCCTATTTTCAATTTTATGCTCCCAGAATTACCACTTTGGAGCAGGGGAGAACTGCAGGAGATTTTTGAACCCTGCTTCTTGGGCTCTTCTTGCATCACTATGGCAAACCTCGATGGAACACCAGGTCATCCTCCTGGACTTCCAGATGCTGTCCCTTTCCCCCATTACAATCCACCCAATCCAGGGATAACTAGTCGGCTAGATGCTATACCCTATGCTTACTTAGTTTTTAAAAAATATTATTTCAGAAGATCTTGTTATAGCATTAAAAAGTAGTAACCAGGCAGGGACCCAGGAGGGAATATTAGAGGAAGATGGTCAAAGATACAAATGTTCAGTTATGAGATAAATAAGCACTAGGGATGTAATATACATGATGACTATTGCTAACACTGCTATGTGATATACAGGAAAGTTGTTAAGAGCGTAAATCACAAGGAGAAAATTATTTTTCTTTTATCCTTTCTTGTCTTTTTATATCTATATGAGGAGATACATATTAGCTAAACCCATTATTGCAGTCATTTCACAATATATGTAAATCATACCATCATCTTGTATTCTTGAGACTTATACAGTGTTATATACTAATTATTTCTCAATAAAACTGGAAAAAAGTAGAATTGGTTGGGTTTGAGTGCAGGAAAGGTATGGTAACTGATGTGACTCATTTAATAAAATGTAATTAACCCTTTTTATCTTAATAAATCATGCCACTTCATGTTTGTTTGTGTGTATGAGAATTATCAAGAAACAAACCACTCTACTTCTTTACATTTCAGATGTGATGGCTGACCTATTCTTGTGGTCAGTTTTGAAGAGGGAAGTTTGCCTACATATGAATTTATTCAAAAAGTATTTACTGAGTACCTTCCACAGTCAAGTCACCTGCAGATGTATGGGAGATACAGAGGTGCCTGGCTCCCAGGGTGGTGGCAGGGTTCAAATAAATTAATAAGATAATATGTTTATATGAAAACTGCTCTATAAACTATGAAGTAAAAGCAAACATTTGAGTAGTTACAAAAAACCCAAAATCAATTCATCTTTTCCTATTGCTTGTTTGGCACAGAGGTAAAATCATTTCAATTTTGCACCCTTATAAACCCCGGGCTTATGGAACTGCAGGAAATCTGGCTTGGACTCAGTTCACATTCTATGATATCAGAAACTGTGGGGACTATGATTGTGACAGCACCCTTCGTCTTGTCCTCTGTAAGCCCACAGAGTTATAATCTTCACTCCAATTTGGATAGAAGAGGAAGCTGAGACTAGTTTTGCCTTATGAGTCATGTAGACCTTGAGTGACTTAGATTTTCATCCTCACTAATTTCTTTTGCAAAATGTCCTTGCATGGCAGGTGTGGGCAGAGAAACTATGGTAGAACTCCCTCCTCTTGCAAAGCAAAGTGCAGTGTTACTGTCACAACAAATGCACCTTTTCTTTTCCTCTCGTTTTCATAAATGCCCAGGTGCATAAACAAATGTCCTAGGACTACCTGTGGCTTGTTCAAAGTTGCAATAGTTTCTACATTTTCTATGTTTGAGGTCTTTTTTGGTTTCCTTCCCTAAATTCTGTTATCTGGCCTACTAAGATAACAAGATATTTCTCAAAATATGGTTAAAGAAAAATAAGGCTCCACATAGTGAAATCAGTGATCACTCAGATTTTTTTCTTTGTTCACAAGAATTGTATATCTTGGTTATGGTCTGTTGGTTGCTCTGAAATCTTTGGTACAAATTAGTAATGACCTTAGTTGTATTTGGCATTGAAAACAGCAGAGAGTAATACATATTTTGTTCTACAGAGTAGTTCCAGCTGGTGCTGACTGGAGCCACCTGACTCTTAAACAGTGTTTATTGCAAAGGTCATCTTACATCATTGCTTTATTGTCCAAGGTTAATTGCCAATTTGCTTTTAAATATTATGCAAAAGCATTGGCTTAGTTGTAGAAAACTTAGTCTTGGAGAATTTGACTCTCTTAGGGATGAATAATTAACGTCCTGTGAAGTCACACGTGTGAAAGAGAATTCTAAAGTTCACCATGACCGTTCTTTCTCCTGACTGTATCCTATTTTTTTTTAAGTATTTATTTGACAGAGATAACAAGTAGGCAGAGAGGCAGGCGGGGGGGGGGGGGGCCGGGGAGGGAAGCAGGCTCCCCACCCAGCAGAGAGCTGGATGAGGGGCTCGATCCCAGGTGGCCGAGATCATGACCTGAGCCGAAGGCAGAGGCCCAACCCACTGAGCCACCCAGGCGCCCCTGTATCCTATTTTTTAAAAATTCTTGGAAACCACTCTATGTTAAAAAAGAAACAAAAATTTAAAAGCAAACATGCTGAGAAAGTATTCACAGAACATGATAGACAAAAGATTGCTACTTATATAGATTTATAAGAAAATCGTTAAGAATACATTAGGTGAATGAAAGGATATGAACATTCCACATCATTATATGAAATAATATGAAACATTCACAAAAGAGAGAGTTCAATTAACAAACATGGAAAATTGTTCAGTCTCACAAGTGTCATAGGTATACAATAACAGGTGCTTTTTTTTTTCTAGGCCAAATTAGCATTGGGAAGATTACAATATTGGAGAGAGTACAGTGAAATAGGTACTGTCTCACATAATTTTTTTTTAAAGATTTTATTTATTTATTTGACAGAGAGAGAGATCACAAGTAGGCAGAGAGGCAGGCAGAGAGAGAGGGGGAAGCAGGCTCCCTGCTGAGCAGAGCCTGATGTGGGGCTCGATCCAGGGACCCTGAGAGATCATGACCTGGACCAAGGGCAGAGGCTTTAACCCACTAAGCCACTCAGGCACCCCATGTCTCACATAATTTTTGAGCGCACAAATTAATAAGACTGTATTGCAAAGTGAGTTGGAAAACTCTACGAAGCTTCTTAAAAATACTCGTATTCTTCATTTTCAGTGATTACACCTCTAGGAATCTATTCTAAGAGTATAATATTACCTAAAGCATATAATGCATAAATATACTAATCTAAAGTGAAATATTAGAACCACAACAGACATATTCAATGATAGGAAAAGAGTCAATAAACTCTGTGTACTGTTGAGCACTGAACAACATGGGTTTATACAGTACAGTGCTATAAACGTATTTTCTCTTCCCTATGGTTTTCTTCATAACATTTTCTTTAGTTTACTTTATTGTAAGAATACAGTATAAAATATATATAACGTACAAAATGTGTTAATTGAGTGTTTATGTTATCAGTATGGTTTACAGTCAATAGGAGGCTATTGGTAGTTCAGTTTTGGGGGAGTCAAAAGTTATATATGGATTTTTTACTGCATGGAGGTTGGCACCCTTAGCCCTTCTGTGTTGTTCAAGGATCAACTGTATTTAATATTATGTCATCATTGAATAATATCATAATGCTAAATTGCAAGGTCAAAAGGACCAATATTGCATGATTCCACTTATATGAGGTACCCAGAATAGTAATAAAAATTTTTTTTTAACTGGGCAATGTACTAGTTTCAGGGTTTTGTTTTTTTTTGGTAAAGATTTATTTATTTGAGAGAGGGACAGCGGATGAGCAGGGGGGAGAAGCAGAGGGGGAGGGAGAAGCAGACTCCCCACTGAGCAGGGAGCCCCGATGCAGGGCTTCATCCCAGGACTCTAGGGTGGTGACCTGAGCCGAAGGCAGATGCTTAACCAAGTGCTTAACCAGACGCTTAACCAGACGCTTAACCAGAGCCACAGAGGTGCCACAGAATAGTCAAATTTATAGAGACAAAAAATAGAATGGTGGTTGCCAGGGGTAGATATGGTGTGGGTAATAGGAAGTTATTGTTATTGTTTTGTTTTGTTTTTTGGGGGAAGTTATTGTTTAATGGGTATAGAGTTTTAGTTTGGTAAGATGAAAGTTCTGGAGACAGTGATGATAGTTGCACAACCATGTGACTGTACTTATTATCACTGAAATGTACACCTAAAATGATTAAAATGGTAAATTTTATGTTATGTATATTTTATTACAATAACAAATTGCAAGTTCCTTATAATAGTATTAGGAATGCTTATTATATGATTTTAGTTTAAAAAGGCAATACATGCTCTGCAAAATACATTGTCAAAAGAATGAGAAGACAAGCCATAGACTAGAAGAAAATATTTGCCAAAGACACATGGGTAAAGTACTGTTATCCAAAATATAAGAAGCGCTCTTAAAACTGAGCAATAAGAAAAAAACCCACTTGATTAAAATGGGCCAAAGATCTGAACAGACTCCTTACAAAAGAAGAGATACAGATGGCAAATAAGCATATGAAAAAATGCTCAACGTCATATGTCATTAGAGAATTGCAAAGTAAAATAGCAATGAGGTACAACTACATACCTATTAACATGGCCCAAATCCAAAACGCTCACAACACCAAATGCTGGTGAGGATGAGGAGCAATAAGAACTCTCCTATTTTGTTGGTGGGAATGCAAAGTGATACAGCTACTTCAGAAGACATTTGGCAGTTTCTTACAAAACTAAACAGATTCTTACTATATGACCCAGCAATTGAACTTGGGTGTTTTCCCAGAGGACAGGTGCACCACAAAATCTGCACATGGATGTTTATAGTAACTTTTTTCATGATTTCCTAAACTTAGTTCAATTTCATTCTTTTGCTTATAGATATCTAGTTTTCTAGCACCATTTATTGAAGAGACTCTCCTTTCCCCATTGAATTTTCTTGGCTTCTTTGTCGAAGTATTAGTTGACTGTATATGTCTGGGTTTATTTTGGGGCTCTTGATTCTGTTCCATGGGTCGATGTGTCTGTTTTTATGCCAATACCATACTGTTTTGATTACCACAACTTTATAGTATAGTTTGAAATCAGGAAGTGTGATGTTTCCAGCATTGTTGTTTCTCAAGGTTGTTTTGGCTATTTGAGGTCTTTTGTGGTTCCATACAAATTTTACAATTGTTTTTTCTATTTAATTTGTTTTTTTTTTCTATTCCACAGGTTGCCTTTTCATATTTTTGATTTTCAAAAGCTGTAAGAAACTTTAATTTGATGCAGTCCTAAGAAACCCTCATACTTTTATGAGTTTCACCTTCAAGAATTCTACCAGTTTTTTTTTTTAAAGATAGATTTATGTATGTACGTATGTATGTATGTATTTATGAGAGAGAGAGAGAGAGAAGGCATGAGCAGGTGTGAGGGGCAGAGGGGGAGGGAGAAGCACACTCCCCACTGAGCAGGGAGCTTGATGCAGGGCTCGATCCCAGGACCCTGAGATTATAACCTGAGCAGAAGGTAGACACTTAACTGACTAAGCCACCCAGGTACCCTCTACCAGTTTTTTAGAGTGAAGAGCCAAGAAAAACCTTCATGTTTCTGCCAGAGGGAGGGGAAAAGCAACCATTTTGAAATACATCTAGTGTATTCTCCTTAACAAAGACAAACTTAGCAACAGAAAGATTACCAGAGCTTTATCTGAAGCGGGGGAAAGAAAATTACCCAATTCCAGCCTCTTCTAGCCTTTCTGTCTCACCTAGAAGGAAAAATAAGATCACAGCCCAGAAACACAGGCCCACTAGAAGACTGAGACAATCATGACCCTTCTCTATAGTCAGAGACTTTAACACACTTATTTCAATAATTGATAGATCATGCAGGCAGAAAATCAGTAAGGATATAGTTGAACTGAATAGCACCACCAATCATTGTAATCTAATATTGACACTTGTAAAGTACTTCATCCAACAATAGCAGAATACACATTCTTTTCAAGTTCACATGGAACATTCATCAAAATAGACCATATATTTTTTAAATAGACCGTGTTCTGACCAGAAAACATACCCGAATAAACTTAGAATAGAAAATATATAAAGTATGTTAGTGTGTTCCTTAGACTACAGTAGAATTAAACTATAAATAAGAAACAGAACGCTAGAAAATTCCAAAATATGTGCAGACTAAGTAACATACTACTAAATAACCCACGTGTCAAAGAAGTCTTGAGAAAGGAGAAGCTTAATTGTTTTGTCCTTAATTTAGGTTTACAATCCATCTCAAATCAACTTTATGTGTGATGTGAGGAAGGGATCAAGTTTTGCCCTTTTTCATATGAATATCTGTCACGAACACACAAGACAAGGTAAGGCCAAGGCCTGACTGATTTAGTCATAAATGTACAATGAGCCACTTCTAGATTCAGGTAGTTTTTACTGTACAGACAGTGAAAGAATAAAAGCTTCCCACACACCAAGGACACACCTTGTCCCACACACCAAGGACAACACCAAAACAAAAGGGGCTAGATGACTGCACCGAGGTTTGTGGGATACCCCATTATGGAGGAGCCAATTCTAAACTGCAGCTAAGTGGTTTTATATTCTCTGGCATTATTCTTGTGGGGATGGAGCAGACAGCCTTGAATGTCACCAGAAACCAAGAGGCAGTGAGAAACTGTTTCCAATAGCCTTTCAGGGGAGATAGGGAAGCAAATAAGACATGGCTTTGGAGAGGCTCCTGATAAGCTTTTATGCTCCCATACCCTGGGAGGATCACAAGGTATCCTGCCAAGACTCAAATTAGATGTGGTTCAGGCATTTTCCTTCATGGCCCATGTGAACACATAAATGTTACCAGGGTACCCTGGAGTAGCCATTTCTCTACAACTTCCAAATAATCCAGCATTTCAATAAAAAAGATCATCCTTTGCCTCACTGACTGTACTGAAGTGGCAATAAATGCTTATTTATTTATTAATTAATTAAATTGACAGATTGAAAAAGCTAGGATTAGAAAGCCAGCTAAACATTTAAGAACCATATTGGATGCTTGATTTTTTAAAATGAGGCATAATGATTTTAGGGCAAGAAGCATAATTTGTGGAATCACATATATCTGGGTTTGAAGCCAGTTTTTTTTTTTTTAAGATTTTATTTATTTATTTGACAGAGAGAGAGAGATCACAAGTAGGCAGAGAGGCAGGCAGAGAGAGAGGGGGAAGCAGGCTCCCTGCTGAGCAGAGCCCTATGCGGGGCTCGGTCCTAGGACACTGAGATCATGACCTGAGCCGAAGGCAGAGGCTTTAACCCACAGAGCCACCCAGGCACCCCTGAAGCCAGTTTTGATTACTGACTGGCCATGTGATAATCAGTGGGATCTCAGAACCTTTAATTTCTTATCTATAAAATGAAAATAATATCTATTTCTCATTAAGTGAGATAATGTACATGAGTAGCATCTAGCAAGATGCATTTTATAGAATATATATTCAGAAAATGCAAAGGTGAAGTTGGGATGCATTTCATCTACGATTGATGATTCTTTGGGGTCATCAGTTTTCTTAAGTGCATAGGCAGACCTTTTATTAGCAAAAGAGAACTTCAAGTACTGGTCAAGGAGTATAACCTGAAATTCTGCTGCCTGACACTTATCAAATATCTGCTGGATAAAATAATGTTTATGGAGTATTGCCTAGAGAGTACGCAAGCCATCTATTCCTCTATATCTTAGGTCTGGTTGCTTGGGAAACAGGCTCAGGTGGAAATTTGTGTGCAGGAAGTTTATTGAGGAGTTTTCCCAGGATCAACATGATGAGGGAGTAGGAAACAAGAATAAGAGGAGAAGCCTACCTGTGAGTAAAGTTTTTCTTCTTGAATTAATGAGATTATCAGAGAGTTGCAAAACAGGAGAGTGTGATTTTGGCCCCACTCATTCATTAGTTTATTCAACAAATTTATTGAGTACTTACTATGCACTTTATGTTAGATTCTGGCAATGGCGAACAAGATAGACTTGGTCCGTGACATGATGGAGTTTATAATCTCAGAATGGGAGAAAGAGATTTAAAAAATTAATTGCAATACAGTGGTTAATTCATATGATTTTTATAAAAGATTTTATTTATTTGACAGAGAGAGAAAGAGAGAGCATAAGCACAGGGAGCAGCAGGCAGAGAGAGAGGGAAAAGCAGGCTCCCCCGCAGAGCAGGGAGCCTGATGCAGGACTGGATCCCAGGACCCTGGGATCATGACCTGAGCCGAAGGCAGTTGCTTAACCAACTGAGCCACCCGGTGCCCCTCCTATGATTTTTTTTAACTAGATAGGCTAATTCTAAGATTACTAGCTAAAATATAATATGTAAGTCTAGTTGAAGTATGAGAAAATAAAAGTAATGGGTGATAGTAAGGGGAGCAAAAGCAAGTATCCAGAAATCAATCCAAAAAAGTAGGATGAAAGATGGCTTATTTGATGAATGAATTGCTTTAAGGTAATTGCTTGGTTATTTGAAAAAAATAATCTCTGAAATGAATTTCACTCTATACCAAAATAAATTCTGAATGGATCTAATATTTAAAAATACAGATTAAATCATAAAAGTTTGAGACAAAGGTATGGACAAATTTTTTTAATGAGTTGGGATGGAGAAAGACTTTTAAGGCAATATTTCAAATTTAGAACCCACAACGTAAAAAATTATTAGATCTGACTACATATTAGAAATAACCATACTACAAAGGATAAGATAAACAGAGTCAAAGAAAAAACTGATAAATTGAAGAAAATAGGTTTTAAAAGATTAACAATAGCTAATCTTTTCTTAGTATATAAAATCCCTTAAAAATTAACAAATACCAGGCACCTGGATGGCTCAGTCAGTTACGCGTCTACCTTCCTTCAGGTCACGATCCGGCCATCCTGGGATAGAGTCCCTCAATGGGCTCCCTGCTCAGTGGGGAGTCTGCGTCTCCCTTTGCCTCTACCTCTCCCCCCACTCATGCATTCATACTCTCTCTCTCTCTCAAATAGAATTTTTTTTTCAAATAGAATCTTTTTTTTTTTTTAAGATTTTATTTATTTATTTGAGAGAGAGCATGAGAGGGGAAAAGGTCAGAGGAAGAAGCAGGCTCCCCGCTGAGCGGGGAGCCTGATGTGGGACTCGATCCTGGGACTCCGGGATCACGACCTGAGCCGAAGGCAGTCGCTTAACCAACTGAGCCACCCAGGCGCCCCTCAAATAGAATTTAAAAAAAAAAAATTAACAAATACCACAAACCAATAAGCCATGTTCATGCACATATAGAAAAGAAATACAAATGAGTTTTAAAGATATGAAGAAATGAATGAAATGTGGTGAACAAACATTAAATAAATCAATAATAATACCTAATTTTGGGGTAAAAATACCAATAACTGAGGATAAGATGGGAAGGTCTAATATTCATCTAATTGAAGTCCCAGAGGGCAAGAATAGAGAGAATGGGAGAGACATTCTTCAAAGAGATCCTATCTAATGATTTTCCAGAAATATGAAGACATGCATTTTCAGATTCAGGATACACAATGAATTCCAATTACTCATAAGTAATTCATAGTTGGATATATCTTGGATCAATTGTAGAGCACTAAAAACAAAAAGAAGTTTACATAAGCAAGCAGAGAGAAAAGACAACTTATAAAGGATAGGACAATTACACTTACAGCAGACTTCTCATCTTTTTTTTTTTTTTTTCAGAGAGAGAGAGAGCACAAGCACGGGGAGCAGCAGACAGAGAAGGCAGAGGGAGAAGCAGGCTCCCCGCTGAGCAAGGAGGCCGACGCGGCACTCGATCCCAGGACCCCGGGATCATGACCCAGGCCGAAGGCAGTGGCTTAACCGACTGAGCCACCCAGGCGTCCCCAGACTTCTCATCTTTGACATGGAAACTAGAAGACAGTGGAATATCTTCAGAGTGCTGAGACAAAATAACTGTCAACTTAGCTAAGTTACCATTAAGTAAACACACTTTCTGACAAAAACTGAGAATTTCTTTTACCTTCAACAGATGCTAAAGCACTTCTAAAAGGATTACTTTAGGGACGCCTGGCTGGCTCAGTAGGAAGACAAGCAACTTTTGATCTTGGGGTCACAAGTCTGAGCCCTGTGTTGGGTGTAGAGATTACTTAAATAAATAAATAAATAAATAAAAAACTTAAAAAAGAAATAAAAGGATTACTTCAAGAACAAGGAAAATGGTCTCTAAAGGAAGGTCTGAAATACAATAAAGAATTGCGAGCAAAGAAAAAAAGTTGAACAAAAATACTAGATAGGAGTAACGTGGAAGATGTGAGGAGAGCACTCTTAATTCAAGTGTTCCAGGTTAAATAAAGCATAATCTTCAAGAGCACAGATACGGGACCAAGCCTAGGTCTGAATCCCAGTATCATGACTTATTATCTGTGTAACTGTGGGCAAATCACTTAACCTTAAATGACTTGCCTTAAATGACTTGTAAGTAAAGTGCTTACAACAGTACTTAATAAATAGTAGGCACTGAATAAACATTACTTTTATGATTATAAAGGTCCTGAAATTGTTTAGAGTAAAACTGACATACTGATTATCTTTAGACAATAATCAAATACGTGAGTTGAAATTTTAAGGGTGACTACCGAAAGTATAGAAATAGAGGTTATACTTTTCTCTTCACAGTGAGAGTCCAAAATGAGATAGTAAATGAGATAGTCAAAGCAATGAAAAAATAAGCTTAGAGAAATAGAACATTTAACATTCTCTTATTGGTAATGCACATGACAGTTGGTTTTCTCCCATTTGCCAGTGACTCCTCATATTAGGATATTGTTAAGGTTAGACATAAAACAAAGAGGGCTTCTTGATGGTTTTATCCCTTGGCCATATTTGTCCTAGAAGCTGCCACTATTGATGTAAAATTGCAAATAGAGGCTTTAGCCAAGCATATGGAGGCCACCTTTAACTGAGCCCAACATGCAATCACCCATAAATTCAGAAGGTGGCCCTTCAAAACTGAATAGCCTTTGCTATCCTGGCTGCAGCTCAAGGGTCCTCCTTATTAAGACAGAGTGTTATGTATATACTCCAGATTACCACAAAAATGTGACAGGATTACTAAAAGACATGAATACTCAAATTGGGGCTTTAGAGGATCCTCTGTTTCCTTCTATGAGTGGTTAAATTCCTGGACTGGAGGAAGATTTTTGCCAATTAGCGAAGGTCTTTTATTTGGGCTTCTCTTTCTTATAATAATAATAACAACAACAACCTTATTTTGCTGTTTTCCAATGTCTTTTCCAATGTCTGGTGCTGAGACTCTTTCACTGCCATTACTTCAAGCTGATAGATGATCCTTTCTACCCAAGGAGATTCATATATGTTGTCTACCTTGGATTTGGCTGCCTCCACCTTTGGTAACTCCTATATATAAATTCCCCAACTGGTCAATGTTGACCCATAGGTAGGGACATCTCTATGCCCCTATTCAGCCGGAAGAAGTTGCAGAAGATAAGACCTTCCACCCTCAGCAACCTTAAAGATTTAAGGGTCAAAATTGTTCAGGGGGTAATGATGTGGAGAACAAAGGCAAAAGAAAATGTAGATAAAATTAAATTTTCTTACAACTTGCAGCCCCACTGACAAATATTTGAGACAAGCAGAGTATAACATTCCTCCAGGAACTCCCAACTGCCTTAATGTTAATGCTTTGCTAGAGGAAAAAAACCCCCAAAACTTTAGTTTGAAAATAGCCAGGCCTCCAAGACCCTGTAAATTTTCTTTAACATATGAAAATCCTTTTGGAAACTTCCTTTATCTCTGCCCCTCCCAACTTAAAAGTATATAATCACTCATTCCTCACAATCCCAGTGCAGCTCTTTTTGCCCTGGGTCCTCTCCCTGTGCTTTAATAAAACCACCTTTTTTGCACCAAAAATGTCTCAAGAATTCTTTCTTGACTGTTTGCTCCCAAACCCCACATCAAATCACATCAGTATTACATGCCTCTTGTATTGTTATTTTAGAACTGTTATAGATTTCTTTTTTAAAAGATTTTATTTATTTTTTATTTATTTGAGGGAGAGAAAGATCTGAACAAGGGCAGGCTGGGCAGAGGGACAAGCAGACTCCCTGCTGAGAGAAGATCCTGTCATTGCAGGGCTCAATCCCAGGACCCTGAAACCAGGGCCCAAGCTGAAGTCAGATGCTTAATGGACTGAGCCACCCAGGCCCCCCTGTTACAGATTTCTTTTTATTTCTATTATACGTATGGGAGGTTTTTATCCTGCTCTAATTTTGTTCTGATTTCTTCATAAGAAAATTTACTGTTAGAAGAAACTTAATTTAGCATTATTCTTGTCTTTAACAAGGTCATATTTTAGAAGTCCAATGCACTATTCATTGTGCAACAGAGCCTCTAACAGGATAATTTTAAGGAGTAAAAATACTGTGTTGTAATGGGCTTCCAAATATTGTGTTGCTATTGTGATTTGGTCTCATTCTATTTATGTTCTTATAATTTACTCACGAATGTAAATGGATGTAACTTTTTGTGATTACATAAACATTTACTTGTTTATAATAAGTTTTTTAAAACTATAAAAATAACATTTAGAAAGTGCATTTATGTAAGAAAAAAGATATTAGAAAATAGACATGACATTTATGTAAGGAAAAGAGAGATATTAGAAAATACACAGGAGTCTGCTAATTTGTGTAAAGGAATACAGGAAGAATAAATCAGAAATTAAAGAGATTGGTGGAGGGCAACTGGGTGGCTCAGTGGGTTGAGCGTCTGACTCTTGGTTTTGGCTCAGGTCGTGATCTCGAGGTTGTGGCATCAAGCCCCACATTGGGCTCTGTGCTCAGTGTGGAGTCTGCTCCAGATTCTCTCTCCTTCTCCCTCCTGCTCACTCTCTCTCTCTTTCTCTCAAATAAATAAATAAATAAAATCTTAAAAAGAAAAAGATGGTGGGAAAGGGGTGCAAGAAGTTTGGTGGGGATGAGAACAGAGTAGTGGGCATGTGGAAGAAGCAACACTTCTCTGAGCACACCATTTTGTATAGCTCTACTGGAACCATAATTATGTTTCTCATACTCCCAAAAATAAGTAAGTGGGAATCCAAAACAAAGTACAAACAGTTCCAGATAAATAATATGAATAATATTACTAATAATATTGCTACCTTGGAAAGGTAGGGAAGAAAAGAGCTAATGTAAGTAATGTAAGAAATATAATATTTTGGGGCGCCTGGGTGGCTCAGTCCGTTAAGCGGCTGCCTTCAGCTCAGGTCATGATCCCAGAGTCCTGGGATCAAGCCCCACGTCAGGCTCCCTGTTTGGCGGAGAGCCTGCTTCTCCCTCTCCCTCTGCCTGCCACTCTGCCTACTCGTGCTCTCTCTGTATCTCTCTGTAAAATAAAGAAAAATAAATAAATAAAAGAAATATAATATTTTGACTAGATTCTGTAAAAACTGTACACAATACTGTAATTTAGTTAGTAGATTTGTTTTTCACAGGGCTATGGATAAGCAATTTTGAAAGTACATTGTGTACACACTAAGACAGGACAAATAAATAGAATGTAGATAATAAGAGCAGGGTAATTCTCACTGTTGGGAGTAAGAAAGTATAAATAAGAAAAGGGGTAAGGGAAAAATGAACTTCATGGTGTTGAATTGGAATCAAAGGTATCATTATGACTTTGTTCATACATAGTATGGTAATTTAACACATCTATTTGTGTAATTGGTAGATAAAGCAGAGAAAAATAATTTAGTGCATAAGAACTTTTAACAATTGATAAGAATAGGTCTTAAACTCACAAAACAAACTGAGGGTTGATGAGGAGTAGGGGGGTAGGGATAGGGTGGCTGGGTTATGGACATTGGTGAGGGTATGTGCTATGGTAAGTGCTGTGAAACGCGTAAGCCTGATGATTCACAGACATGTACCCCTGGGGCAAATAGTATATGTTAAGAAAGAAAAAAATAGGTCTAATGATCAAATATAAAACCATATATTCAGTGATTATAGAATGCACTTATTTTTAAGTTTTTATTTAAATTCCAGTTAACATATTCTGTAATATTAGTTTCAGGTGTAGAATATAGTGACATCACCTGCTGCTCATCACATAAAGTGCACTCCTTAATCCCCATCACCTATCTCACCCATTCTCCCACCCTCCTCCCTTCTGGTAACCATTAGTTTGTTCTCTATAGTTAAGAGTCTGTTTCTTGGTTTGTCTCTCTCTTTCTTTCCTTTGCTTGTTTGTTTTGTTCCTTAAATCCTACATATGAGAGAAATAATATGGTATTTGTCTTTCTCTGACTTATTTGACTTAGCATTGTACTCTCTAGCTCCATCCATTTCATTGCAAATGGCAAGATTTCATTCTTTTTATGGCTGAGTAATATTCCATTGCATATATATACCACATCTTTATCCATTCATCAGTCAATGGACACTCGGACTCTTTCCATAATTTGGCTGTCGTAGATAATGCTGCTATAAACATTGAAGGGCATGTGTTCCTTTGAATTAGTGTTTTACATTCTTTGGGTAAATACCGAGTAGTGCAATTGCTGGATCATAGGGTAATTCTATTTTTAACTTTTTGAGGAACCTCCATACTGTTTATCAGAATGACTGCACCAGTTTGCTTTCCCACCAACATTATAAGAGAGTTCCCCTTTCTCCACATTGTTGCCAAAACTTTTTGTTTCTTGTGTTTTTGATTTTAGCTATTCTGATAGGTGTGAGGTGGTATCTCATTATAATTTTGAACTGCATTTCACCAACAATCAGTGATATTGAGCATCTTTTCATGTATCTGTTGGCCATCTGTATGTCTTTGGAAAAATGTCTCTTCATATCCTCTGCCCATTTTTAATTGGACTATTTGTTTTTTGGGGTGTTGGGTTTTATAAGATCTTTATATATTTTGGATACTAACCCTTTATCAGCTATGTCATTAGCAAATATCTTCTCCCATCCTGTGGGTTGCCTTTTTGTTTTGTTGTTTCTTTCAGTGTGCAGAAGCTTTTTATTTTGATGTAGTCCCAATAGTTTACTTTTGCTTTTGTTTCCCTTGCCTCAGGAGACTTATCTAGAAAGAAGTTGCTACTGCTGATGTCAAAGAAGTTATTGCCTGTGTTCTCTTCTAGGATTTCTATAGTTTCAGGTCTCACATTTAGGTTTTTAATCCATTTTGAATTTGTTTTTGTGTATGGTATGAGAAAGTAGTCCAGTTTCATTCCTTTGCATGTGGCTGTCCAGTTTTCCCAACATGATTTGTTGAAGAGACTGTCTTTTACCCATTGGATATTTTTTCCTGCATTGTCAAAGATTAATTGATCATATAGTTGTGGTTCCATTTCTGGTTTTTTTGTGATATTCCATTGGTCTTTGTGTCTATTTTGTGCCAGTACCAGACTGTTTTGATTACTACAGGTTTGTAATATAATTAGAAGTACCGAATTGTGATGCCTCCAGCTTTGTTTTTCTTTTTCAAGTTTGTTTTGGCTATTTGGGGTTTTTTATGATCCCATAAAAATTTTAGAATTGTTTGTTCTAGCTCTGTGAAAAATGCTGCTGGTATTTTGATAGGGCTTGCTTTAAATGTGTAGATTGCTTTGAGTATTATAGACATTTTAAAAATAGTTGTTCTTCCAATTCATGAGCATGGAATGTTTTTCCATTTCTTTGTGTCATCTTCAATTTCTCTCATCAGTGTTTTATAGTTTTCAGAGTCCAAGTCTTTCACTTCTTTCATTAGGTTTATTTCTAGGTATTTTATTGTTTTTGGTGCAATTGTAAATGGGATTGATTCATTAATTTCTCTTTCTGCTGCCTTATTATTAGTGTATAGAAATGCAACAGATTTCTGTATGTTAATTTTGTATTCTGTGACTTTACTGAATTTATCAGTTCTAGTAGTTTTTTGGTGGAGTTTTTTCAGTTTTCTACATATAGTATCCTGCATCTGCAATTAGTGAAAGTTTTACTTCTTGCTGATTTGGATGTCTTTTATTTCTTTTTGTTGTCTGATTGCTGTGGCTAGGACTTCCAGTACTGTGTTGAGTAAAAGTGGTGAGAGTGAATATCCCTGTCTTGTTCCTCACTGTAAAGGAAAAGATGTTTTTCCCCATTGAGGATATTAGTGTGGGTTTTTCATATATGACCTTTATTATGTGGAAGTATGTTCCTTTTACACCTACTTTATTGAGGGTTTTTATCATGAATGGATGTTGTACTTTGTCAAATGGCATTTTCTGCATCTATTGAGAAGATCATATGGTTCTTATCCTTTCTTTTATTAATATGATATATCACATTGATTGGTTTGTGAATATTGAACTTGCCCTTGCAACTCAGGAATAAACTCCACTTGATGGTGGTGAATGATTTTTTAACGTATTGTTGGATTTGGTTCACTAGTATTTTTTTTCCTTAGATAGGGAAAGGCAGGGAAGGGACAGAGGAGGGGAGAGAGAGAATCTTAAGCAGGATCCACGCCCAGTGTAGAGTTGTCAATTTTTTTGGTATAGAGTTTTTCATAATATAGAATACACATTTTTCTCAAGGACACATAGAAAGTTCTGAAAAAGCAATCAAGGAATCTTAGTGAAGTTCAAAGACTCAGTAGTATACCAATCATATTCTGTGACCATAATGCATTTAAGTTAGAAGTACCAAAAATACCCAACCCCGTTGGTAGGGGTATAAATTGGTCCAACCACTTTGGCCATGTCAGTTGAATATAAACATAAGCTATGGGCCAGCAATTCTTTTCCTGTAACAGAAATACATACATACATACAGTCAACTAAAAATATGTACTAGAATGTTCACAGTAGCACTATTCACAAAAGCCCTAAGCTAGGAACTACTCAAATGTCCATTAACTATAGAATGGATAAAGAAATTGTGATCCATTCTTACAATGAAGTATTCTACATCAAGGACTATTACATGTGGAGCACAAGGAAAAACATGGAGGACATCGTGAGAAGGAAAGGAAGGGTGAATGGGGGGAAATCAGAGGGGGAGATGAACCATGAGAGACTGCGGACTCTGAGCAACAAACTGAAGGTTTTGGAGGGGAGGGAGGTGGGGGGTTGGGCGAGCCTGGTGGTGGGTATTGAGGAGTGCACACATTGCATGGAGCACTGGGTGTGGTATATGAACAATGAATCTTGGAACACTGAAAAAATAAAATAAATTGGGGGAAAAAAAACTACAGTTACATGCAACAATATGGTTGATCTCACAAACATAAGGTTGAAGACCTTCAGGGTACATATTGTATGATTTCATTTACATTAAGTACAGAAGCAGGCAAATCTATACTGTCAGAAATCAGGATAGTGTTTATTCTTGGGGAAGGTAGTGAAGGGAAGGGAGCATAAAGGTGGCTTCTGGGGTACGGGCGAAGTTCTGTTTCTTGATTTTGGTGTTGGTGACATGGCTGTGTTTAGTTTGTAAAAATTCACTGAGCTGTGCATTTATAATATGTACTTTGTGTATGCATATTATTCTTCAATGAAAAGTTAAAATTAAACCCATATGACTTTCTTATATTTGGAAATTTAAAAGCATTTATGAAGTAACTTATGAATAAGAGTATAGTCAAAACGGAAATTTGTAAATGCCTAGAACTACCATAAAGAAAATGCTAAATCAAAATTAATGAAATATAGCCAAAGCAGAGGGAAATGTCTATTTTCGAATGTTTACATTATAAAGGAGGGAAGGCTGAAAAATTAAAGGGGTAAGCATCTAACTTTAGATAGCAAAAGATCAGCAGAGCAAACCCAAAGGAAATAGAAGGAAAGAAAAATAAGAGCAGACATTAATAAGACAGAAAAAATAAAGATAAAATAGAGAGGATCAACAAAGCCAAAAGTTGGTTCTTTGGAAAGACTAATAAAGTAGACAAGTTTTTGGCAGGACTGGTGATGAGGAAAAAGAGAAGATAAATAAACAATATTAATAATGAAACAGATATCTAGTGCATATTCTGCAGAAATTAAGATGATAAAAGAATGCTATGAACCTCTTTAAACCAATAATTGAATTTGCGAAGAGAGTAGAACTTAAGTGCTCTCACACACACAGACCAAAAGATATGTGAGGTGATGGATATGTTAATTATATTTCATTTTCTTGAGAGATAATTGACATACATCATTGTTTAAGTTTAAGGTAGACAGCATGATGGTTTGATTTATATATATTGTGAAATGATTACCACCCTAGATTTAGTTAACATCTATCATCTCATATAGACACAATAAAACAAATGAAAAAAAATTTCCTCATGATGAGAATTCCTAGAATCTACTTTTTAACAACTTCCCTATATATCATACAGTAGTGTTATATAGTTATCATATTGTACATTACATCTCTAGTACTTATGTATCTTGTAACTGGAAGTTTGTACCTTTTGACCACCTTCCTCCAATTCCTCTTCTCTATCCCTCATCTCTGGTAACCACAAATCTGATCTCTTTTTGTATGCATTTGGTGAAGTTTTGGGGGGGTTTGTTTTGTTTTTAGATTCCACATATAAGTGAGATCATACAGCAGTTTGTTTTTCTTTATCTGACTTATTTTACTTAGCATAATGCCTTCAAGATCCATCCATGTTGTCACAAATTGTAAGATTTCCTCATTTTTCATGGCTAAACAATACTCCTTTGCACATGTGTGTAAATGTGTGTGTGTGGGTATATATATATAGATAGATATAGATAAAGATATAACAACTTCTTTATCTATTCTTCCACTGATGGGCACTTAGGTTGCTTCCATGTCTTGGCTATTGTAAATAATGCTGATATAAACATGGGTACGCATATATTTTTTCAAGTTAGTGTTTTTGTTCCCTTTGGTTATAGTTCCAGAAGTGGCATTGTTGGGTCATTTGGTAGTTCTATTTTTAACTTTCTGTGGATACTCCATACTGTTTTCTATAGTGGCTATACCTATTTATAATCCCACCAATAGTGCACAAGTGTTCCCTTTTCTACACATTCACACCAGCATTTATTTCTTGTCTTTTTGATGACAGACATTCTAATAGGCATGAGGTGATATCTCTTTGTGTGTGTGTGTGTGTGTGTGTTTTAAAGATTTTATTTATTTATTTATTTATTTATTTATTTATTTATTTATTTGACAGAGAAAGAGAGAGAGAGCACACACAAGCAGGGGAAGCAGCAGAGGGAGAGGGAGAAGCAGGCTCTCCACTGAGCAGGGAGCCTGAAGCAGGGCTCAATCCCAGGACCTTGGGATCAGGATCTGAGCTCGAAGGCAGATGCTTAACCAACTGAGCCACCCAGGCGCCCCTCTTTGTGGTTTTAATTTGCATTTCCCTGATGAAATGATGCAGTTCCCAGGTTGTTTGCCCATTTTTAAGGGAAACAAAAGCAAGAATAAACCATTGGGACTGTAACAAAATAAAAGCTCCTACACACTGAAGGAAACAAACAAAACTAAAAGACAACCTACTAAATGGGAGAAGATATTTACTAATGGCATAGCTGATAAAGGTGATAAATATACAAAATATATAAAGAACTTATAAAACTCAACACCCCAAAACAAATAATCCAGTTAAAAATGGTTAGAAGACATGAATAGACATTTTTCCAAAAAAGACATACGGATGGCCAACAGACACATGAAAAGATGCTCAGCATCACTGATCAAGATGTACATATATATATAGAGGAAAATACAATAGAAATGAAATAGAAAAAAAAATTCAGTATAGGCCGACAAAGCCAAAGTTGATTTTTCAAAACAAGTAACAATATAAACAAACTACTGACAAGATTTATCAAGAGCAAAAGGGAGAGGATACAATTTTATGAGTGAAAAGGGGAACATAACTAAGATAAAGTAGAGATTAACAAATAGGAAAACACTACCAACTCTATGCCAAAAATTTTGCAAATATAGGTGATGACAAAATCCTATGAAAAAAATTTACCAGAAGAAATAAAATGCTTGAATAATCTTACACTATTACAGTAATTGAAGTAATTGAAACAATAGTTAAAATCTTTCCACAGAGAAAGCATTGATATTTTATGAGAGGTTTTATTAAATTTTTAAAGAACAATAAAATATGAAAATTATTTGGGACAATAGAAAAAGAAAGACTACTACCCAGTTTGTTCTACAAGGCCAGTATAATATATAAAATAAAACCAGGAAACACATTATGAGAAAGAAAATTACTAATGAATTTCACTAATGAACATCAATACAATAATCCTAAATAAAATATTTGCAAATTGAAACAACTGTGTAAAAAAAAATAATACACTATAATAGAGTTGGATTATCCCAGATTTGGGATGGTTAGTATAAGTGGGAAATTTATGCATTTCATTACAAAAGTTGCAGAGAAAGCATTCTTCATCAAAAATAAACACTTAAGGGCTCCTGGATGGCTTAGTCAGTTGAGCGTCGGACTCTGGATTTCAGCTTGGGTCATGATCTCAGGGTCATGAAATCGAATTCCTCGCTGGGCTCCTTCCTAGGCCTGGAGACTGCTTAAAATTCTCTCCCTCCCTCTCCTTCTGCCTGCACTTCACCTCCTCAGAACTTGTGCATGCATGCTCTCTCTCTCTCAAAATAAATAAATAAACAAACACTTATTTTTTTTTTATATTTTATTTTTTTATTTGAGAGAGAGAAAGAGCACAAGCAGGGGGCAGAGCAGAGGGAGAGGCAGATTCCCTGCTGAGCAGGGAGCCACACGTGGGGCTTAATCCCAGGACCCTGAGATCATGATCTGAGCCGAAGGTAGACGCCCAACTGAGCCACCCAGGTGCCCCTAAATAAACACTTAGTAAATAGAAATGGGAGTCTTTTTATTCTGATCAAAATATTTACCAAATACCTAGCACGAATGTCATCCTAAATAGGGGGACATGAGAAATAATCTCTTTTGAAATGAGAGAAATATGCACATCACTAACACTCGTATTCAATACTGCATTAGGGGTCTAGGCCAGCATAGTAAGACAAGGAAGAGTCAATGGAGGCATAAAGACTGGTAGAATGTAGCAGAAGTGACTTTTTGGGATTTCCAAGTTCAACCCTTAAAAAAGCTACTTTCTTTTTTTTCCCCCCAAATACTTTTATTTTATTTTTTGTGGTACAAAATTCATTGTTCACCCAGTGGTACATGAACAATGAATCTTGTACCACAAAAAATAAAATAAAAGTATTTGGAAAACAAAAAAAAAAGAAAGCTACTTTCATGGCCTCTCTCTAGGAATCCAACCTCCATGTGAAATGCCCAGCTCTCCTGTTAGACAGACTCCATAGAGAGATGATATGGAGAGGCCACGTGGGTAGGGAAAGGCCCTGAAACTGAAGGAATCTAGAAATCTAGCCAACAAGAATCAAGGCCCCAGAAATATGACCCCAGTTGGTATTCTAACCAGCCTCCAGTCATTTGAGCCATCCTAACTGAGGTTCCAGATATGTGAGTAAAGATGCCATCTTGGATAGTCCAGCCCCAGCAAACATCAGGCAGAGATGAGATAAGCTGTCTCTGCTATATCCTGTCCAAATACTAATCCAAGGTCTCATAAACAAGATAAAATTGTTATGGTTTTCAGCCACTAAGTTTTGAGGTAGTTATGCAATGGCAGATATTTGACACACCAGGAGTCTAACTATACACTGTTCTCTTAAGTTTCATGACATAAAGGACATATGTGGTACTTATATAAGGGAGAAATGTTTGAGGCCTTTTATCTGAACCCTTGCTATAGACAAATTTTCCCTGGTTGGCAACTTGTATATGATATGAATTGTGTGGCAGATAGATGCCAAGGTGACCTCCAGTGATTCCTACCTCCTAGTCTTCATTCCTTTGTGTAATCCCTCTGAGTTTAGACTTATGAGTGTAGGGAGGACACACACACACATATATAAAGAGGACAGGATGTCACTCCCATGATTAGGTTATATTATATTGTAAAGGTGATGCGGTATCAATCCTGTGATTATGTTACATTCCATAAGACTCTTCTTAGCACACTGGAACTACAGATTCTTGTTGGATGAATAAACAACCATATTGAAAAAGCTCATATGTCAAAGGACTATGGTTAGCCTCTAGGATCAGAGGAGGCCTCCAGTCTACTGCTAGCAAAAAGCTAAGCCCCCAGTCATGCGGTCACAAGGAAATAAAGTCTGCCAACAACCCGAAGAGCTTGGAAGTGGATTCTTGTCCGGTGAAGTCTCCAAATGGGAATGTAGCCTGGTATGCTTTGACTGAAGCCTTGTGAGACTCTGGGCCGAGGATCTAGTCAAGCTATGCCTGGACTCCTGATCCATGGAAAATGTGAAATAATAAATGTGTGGTGTTTCAAGGCTCTGAATTTTTGGTAATTTATCACATTGCAGTAGAAATTCAGGAAAATTCATGTTGGGGGAGTATTATGGAGCATCACTTATATATCCAGCAAAGAAGAGCATTACTAGGCAAATAAAAGAGGTTATATAAATTCCACACTTACTTCATTCACGGGTATAGCTGGTGGTCATCAATATGCCTCCTGATTTTGATTTGGAATTGAAAAAAAGAGTAAAAATAAATGATTCACTGAAGGAGGTTGAAATTTTGGAATTGAGTTCTAGTGAGAGTTGGTATAATGTTAATTATGGGTTTTGTTTGTTTGTCTTTTCATTTTTTGTTTTTGTTTGGTGCTTGGTGTATGTGTGGTTGAGTAAGGCACTTCCATTGACCTTTCCTAGGATTTTTGATGGCTTAGTTTTTTCTGATTTTTCCTGTCTCTATGCTCTCAAAACTAGGAAGGATTTTAATATTCTAGCCCATGCCGTATTAGATGCAGAGGTCCATACCTTTATGATTTCCACAGGAAAGCCACTAACATCAAGTGTTTTACGATTTTTTTTTAGAGGCGTGAGAGGGGTAGTACCTTTTTACTGAGGTTTGGAGAGAACCAAAGTGGGGAGTCATGATGTGCAATGCTCTGATAACATCATGTTGGGTCCTCCCTTCTTCTCTTCTCAGTCTGTCCTTATCTGCTTTGGGATCAATTATTTCCTCTCCTCTCCTCAAGCAGGGAAGTTCTTTCCTCCTTTGGTTCCACTCAAGGTGTTAGCCTTTGTCTGAATTGACTAATCAAGAGATCTCTTCCAATTAAATATTTTATATGTGGCAGACTCTGTCTCTTGCCTACCCAATACTTATTTACTTGTTTTCCTTACTAACAGAACCCAGATAAAGTATTAATTTTCCCAAACTTTTCTTAGAGCCAATAAAATGTATGTAGGCTGTATGGGAAAAACTACAATTTCCTGATATAAAGGGACAGACTCGGCTGGCAGTAGTACCCTTTTGTCCTTTTCCTTTCTTTCGGGCTACACAGACACAGTGATTCAAAGGGCTGCAGCCATCTGGTAAACTTGGAGGCGAAAGCAGGAAAATAGCAGGGCTACTTTGTTGAGCTGCTTTACTTGCTTTGGTTATCAATCTCCGGACCTACTATCGTAGAAGAGAACAAAATCTCATATTTAATTAAGTCACTGTTTACTGGGTATCTGTTACACCATCCTGGGTAATACAGTGCTCTTCCCAAAAGTTCTGGTGAGTAGTTTATTTCCCTTTCTACTTGCATTTTTATCTTTTCTGAAGGGCTTATTTTGAACAACTCAAATAATACTGGGCCTTTTTATTCCCTGCTTAAGGCCTCCCTCAGCATGGTGATTTATCTCAAAGTAACATGAATCTGACTGCAAAAAGCAGTCTGGTGTTCACTGGAGTCTCTCGAGCACAGGGAAAACTGCCACATAGAGCTCCAGCAAAACTTCCCCAAACCCTTTTCTGCAGAGCTTTCTCTCTGAAGTCATACCCTGAACTATACTTCTTTCCATCTCTCCTTGCTAACCTCCTCAAAACTCTCTCTACCGCTCTTTCATCTTCTTTTTTCAGCCTTTGAGTTGAAACTTTTCTTTAAGAGAAGCTTCATGTAAGCACTTTTGTAAATCAATCTGTCCCCATCTTTCTTCCGTTATTTTGCAGCTTTACCTATTAGCCCTGGCAACACATCAAAGAACCCATGCGTAGGGGCGTCTGCGTGGCTCAGTCAGTTAAGCATCTGACTTCAGCTCAGGTTCTGATCCCAGGGTCCTGGGATGGAGGGAGCCCCACTTCGGGCTCCCTGCTCAGCAGGGAGTCTGCTTGTCCATCTGCCCCTCCCCCTGCTTGTGCTCTCTTTCTCAAATCAATAAATAAAACCTTTAAAAAAACAAAGAATCCATGTGCAGTGATAGACTTGTCCTCAGAAGGCAACTGAGGGAGAGAGCTGTGAATAGGGACACTTGACTATTCCATCCCCTGCTCCTCCACGTATTAGCCAGGGTTCTCCAGAAAAATAGAACCAACAGGATTGAATGGTTGGTTGGTTGGTTGGTTGGCTGACTGATTGGTTTTGAGGAATTGGCTCATGTAATTTATGGAGGCTTTTAAGTCTCAAGATTTACATTTGGAGTCCCAGGATTGCTGATAGTGTAGTTTTAGTATGAAAACTGGTGGCTCAAGATCCAACAAAATCCAATGTTTCAGTTTGAGTCCAAATGTTGGAAAAAAAACAAACAAACAATGTTCTAACTCTTAGGCAATCAGTTAAGAGGAATTCCTCTTTACTTGAGGGAGGGCCAGACTTTTTGTTCTATTCAGGCTTTCAACTGATTGGATGATGCCCACCCACATTAGGAACAGCAATCTGCTTTACTCAGTCTACTAATTCAAATGCTAACGTCACCCAGAAACACCCTCACAGACACTTCCAGAATAATGTATGACCAAATGTCTGGGCACCCCAAGGCCCAGTCAAGTTGAAACATAAATTTAATCATCATAGCCCATCACATTTGTATCTCTCATACAGCTCTCCACTATATGTGCCAACTCTCTAGGCTCATTTCTTCTCACTTCCCTTTTCTCTTCCCATCCTCTTTTCACATCAGGCTATTAGTTGTATGTCCTAGAGTAGACTCTTTCCTCTCCATCTTCCCCCCTCTTCAAGCCTCTATTCATCCTTCTTTTTTTTTTTTTAAGATTTGTTTTAGAGAGACGGTGCGGGCAAGGCAGCAGGAAGAGAGAGCCTTAAACACACTCTGTGCTGAGTGAGCAGCCTGACACAGGTCCCAATCCCAGGACCCTAAGATCATGACCTGAGCCAAAATCAAGAGTCAGACACTTAACCGACTGTGCCACCCAGGTGTCCCAAACCTCTGTTCATCCTTTAAGAGTTAGCTCACATGTCACTTCCTCTGTAAAGTATTCCTTGATTCTCCCAATTCAACATAAGTGCTCTCTTTTCTGTATGCCCAGTATTTTGTGTGACTCTCAAACACATACTTATCACAGATGACTTGTGTTCTATTCATGTTTGTGTCTGACATGTCTGTGTCCTGCAAGTGCTCTCCACAGAGTTGAGGGTGTGATTGAAGTGGTCGGGAAGGATTAGTGATGCCATATTTGAATAGAAATGGTAGCAATAATTAAAATTTGGCATGTGAGTAACTGGTTTCAATCTATTAAGAGAGATGCTTTAGTTGAAAGTAAGTTTTAAAATGGAAATGTGGATGATAATAACACAAATAGCTAATCATAACAGCCCTATTATGTCCCAGGCAGCACATTAAATGATTTACATATATCACCTTATTTAATCATCACATCAACACTCTGAAGCAAATCCTAATAACCCTATTTTACAAATGAGGAAACTGAGGCAGAGAGGGGTAAAGTAACTTGGCAAGGTCACAAAGCTAGTTGCTGTGGAGCTGGAGTTTGAACCCAAGCATAAATGTGTAATACTGGGAAAGGCAGAGGTGTGTGAAGTTCCCGGGAAGAAAGCGGCACACCTACGTAATCTATTACGTGCGTTCTTGTTTCCCCCCACCCCCACCCTGACAGCATTCCTTGTACTCTTGCCCACCGATAATGTTTTTTTGCTCCTTTTCTCCTGTTTTCCCTCCTTAAAAAATGCTATTAATTATTATAATGAAAACCTTTCTGGAAAAGCAACACCAGGCACCACATGCATTCCAAGCCTGGTTTTCGTTACCAGATTTGCTTTCCACATATGATTCTCACCATGAGCGTGAAGTTATGGTGCCTTTCTTGTGACATGATGTAGTTGGCTCTGCTTTGTGGTTGGTGCTGCCAACCTCTGGATTAAATAATAAAGAGCCAATTGTATATTTCAGGGCTATTACACCATTTAATCAGGATTTAAAAAAACTGTATAGCATAATGGAATCTGTAAGTGTATTTATAATTAATGCTATTTTCATTTCACTGAAGTAAAAACACATTATGCAGATTATCAAGTGAGGAATATCTTAATTTTCCTTTTCTGGAAATGAACAATTTTACATCTAGAGTCTCCCTCCACAATACCCCTTAAAAATTATTATGACTTTTCATTGGAAAAAGTGGGACTGGTCAGTTCTAATATATTTTTATAGTAGAAACTAAAAATTAATTAAATAATAGGATACTTCCCACATTATCGAATATAAGCAAATGTAGTGTCTTTAAGTTTCATACATTGCAATCTAAGAAAAGGTACTGAATTGAAGTAAATATTCTTTTAGTTTAAGATTTTATTTATTTTTATTTATTTGAAAGACAGAGTGAGAGAGAGAGAGCATGAGCAAGGGGAGGGGAAGAAGCAGATTCCCCTGCTAAGCAGGTAACCCGATGTGGGAGCTGATCCCAGGACTCTGGGATGATGACCTGAGCTGAAGGTAGAGGCTTAACCGACTGAGCCTCCTAGGTGCCTTGAGGTAAATATTCTTATTTAATTACCTTATCAAGAATTTTCTTGCAGGAATCTTGCAAAATGTACTATTGTAGGGACAAACATTTACCTTGGAGGAAATGAATCCTCAACATCTAAAGAGCTACTCTACAAATCATGCTGTTTTCAGAACAAAAATCGCAGTTCTTTCACAGTTTTCTGATAAGCAAATGAGAGTAAAAAAATAACTTTATACCTCACAAAGTTCTTTTTGATGGAAGAAAGAGGACACAAATCAGGCGTTTAAATGTAAGAATGTAGAACTTTTGAAGAGGATTCTTTGGTACCAGACCCGTCCATACCTTGCGGTCTTTGGGGCCAAGAAGCTCAACTTGCTGTGAGAATTTTGCTTTCAGGGAACAGAATAAGCTTTAGCAGCAAGCCAGTTATTATGAAACAGCTTGGGAAAGGCTTCCAGAGAAAATACGAGAAATCTGCTATGTATTTAGAAATGCTCTTTCCCAGATATGGAAGGGACATCACTTGCAAACTTAAAATATTTTAGAAGAGAAGTCATTGGCCTACATCTACTTAACTAGGACATTTCAGGAGTCCTTATGCTGGTTGGCATAGAGAATTACTCTATTTCAGAAAGTCTGATATTCTAACTAGAAAAAAAAAGATATCCCTTCTACCTTTTAATTCTTTCTGGTGACCTGACTAATCAATTCAGACTATTTTGAGAGAGAAGAATTATAGCTATAGAATTGGAATAAAATTTCTGGGGCCAAATTCACACTGACCTTGAAATCATTTACCACTTTAGGTCTAGGGTTCCCTCCCACCCCCACCGCCCACCCCCCATTGCATTTAAGTAAGCTGGACTTGATCCCAGATTTGCTGGTCTGATAGAAGAGGAATATGTGTCCTTGGCTGGAGAAGTAGAAGATGATGTGGTAATTTTATGTGTTTTATTTTTAGTTATTAAAGACTTGCTTTCTTAACCAGAAAGTTAGGATGGCGATAAATATTTGTAAAGAATTTGATCCATGATTGAGCAACAATGAGAGACATGCAAATTATTGCTTTCTCCTCTTGAAGAATCATAGGGACAAACCTGCCTATAATTATATGTTGCTTAGGTATGGCACTTTTCATTAGACGATGTCAAAGTGTTTTGCAAATGTTAATTAAGATTTGCATTTTCCCTGTGAAGTGAATGTGATTGTTTTCCTGGTACACAGAGTAGCAGACTGAGACAGAACACCTTAGAGGCTGCCCACGATTACCCTCATGAACAGTACATCAAGAATCAGAGGGACTGTTTATAAAGTTACTTGGTCTAACCTACAACACTATATAGCTACTTGGTAGAGGTTAAGTAATTAAGAAACTTTTGAATGGCCAATTGGCCTTGGTGCCACTGACTAAAGTTCTCAGATACATCAGGATGCTTGTCTTCTATGCAGAAATGGAGGCAACCCTAAGTGAGGGAGGGAAAGTTACTAAGAGACTAACTGCTTCTGTCTTCTCTTGAGAAGTTGCAGGCTTCATTATTCCCACCTGGTATGCTAGGCAAGTTCTATGGCTTTGGGTGGGGTTTGTAAAAGCCGGATTTTTGAGGAATGGGGATACTCTGCAAGGTATTACTGTGGGTACTACTGGGGATTTCAGGGTCTAAGGAGAGCAAGCTAAGGGTTGGATAAATGGTGTCTTACTTTTCATAAAAGCACAGAAATTTTGAATCACCCTAGAGACCGCTAGAATATCCCTGAGTACCTTATAGGATTATTGAACCCTATTTTTGTATGTTCGTAACGTGGGAAGATTTTGTTCTTATGAGTGTTCACTTGGTGGCCATGTGAAGAAGTGGCTGGTAGACAAAACAAAAAGTAGTTACTGTGGAATTTATTTTTTCCTTCTCTCATCACCTCACCCCTGGACCACTGCCTCCTCATTTGTTTTGTCATATTTACCTGTTTCTTCTTCAGTCTGTTCTGTGCACAGCTGCCAGATTAGCTTAAGCATTGCTTTCATACATCTCTTCCCATGTTTCTTAGGTATGTTGAAATCTCCCATGTTTGCACAACAACATCAACCAAAACAGCAATAAATATAAGCTGAGTCCTTAGTTATAGGTAAACATTGTGCTAAGGGCTTTATATACTTTATTTTTACTTCATCCCAAATATTTCTCTATGATTTGAATACCCCTCCAAAATTGGATCCTACCCTCCTTTTCCAATTGCATTTTCTCCCGTTCTAACATGAACTCTCTCCTCTGGTGGGACCATGTCTCATTTCTCTGTCCACTCCCACCCTCTGCCCTAAGTGCTGTGCCCATTATCTTTGGCTCATTGTTTCCCCCTCATTGAATGGGTTTACTTCCTTTGACCATTCGATTCATCTTTCAAGGAACAGCTGAGTCCCACTTCAGGGCTTCTACTAACAACTGTATGTTCCTTCTATGTACTATTCACTGTTGTTGAATTACATAATTATCACTCAATTACTTGCCAATCTATTTTCTGATAGACTATCAGGACATATTGAGTACCAATGTGGAGGATGTTTCTTGATCCCTCCATTTTCTCTTGGATCATCATCTCCTTCTAGACTTGGCTTCTATATTAGGCAGAGGATAGGCTAAGTTATCCTGCAGTAGTGAAGACTCAAATCTTAATGGTTTCTAACAACAAAGGTTTATTTGTTACCTATAATATGCATCTGTGGTGTGTTGGCTGGAGGTTCTGCTCCATGCCGCCTTATTCAAGGACTCAGCCTGACTGAGGAGCAACATCTGGAACATTGCCTGATGCAGTGACAAGGCAAAAAAGATGTGGCTGATAATGCATTAGCTCTTAAATTCAGACCTGTGTCTCTTCTGCTCACTTTTCATGGTCAAAACAAGTTAAATGGCCATTCCTAACTTTAAGGAGTACAGGGAAATACAATTCTATCATGTATCTGTCAGAAAGGAAACCAGAATATTTGCCAGAAACGCTCATGATTAATACAACATCATTTTCTGTATAGACTAGACCAGGGGTTTTCAAGCTTTTTGATTATATCCTATTATGAAAACTACCTTCTACATCACAACAATACATATATGCATGTACTTAACTGAGACAAAGGTTACTAAAAGTAATTTACGGTTATTTTTTGTTCCATTCCATTTAACTTCATTTTTACAAAAATGGACATCACCCACTAAATTGGTTTGATGATCCACTGATGAATTGTGACCTAGGATTCGAAAAGTAATCGTCTAGAAGCCAGTTTAAGGCCCAGTTTAAGGCCCAGCAGCCTTAAACTTTCCTCACTGCTAATCCTCATTTTTTTCTCACTGAAATCCCATTCCATACATTCACCTTCTCTATATCTGTACCCTTGCTGTTAAGTACTGCTAGCGAAAAATCATACAGTTATGAAGACTTACTGGAGGTTGGAGAGTACATTTGTAGAAGTATGATCACCATGATTGTGTGATTTCATCCAGCAGCTTTTTGTGTGTCCGATCCCCTCACTGTCTTCTCTCTGCAAATGAGTCAACATGCACACATTAAGATCATTTAGAGACATGCTCATTCAAGTTCTCACCTCATGTTTATAACCTTATCAATATCTGCATTCTCTCTCACTTCCTTCATCTGGTCTTAGAGAAGGAGGTGCTGCTTTATGAAGTGCTTTTATTTTTTTAAAATTTAATTTTATTTTTTCAGTGTTCCAAGATTCATTGTTCATGCACCACACCCAGTGCTCCATGAAGTGCTCTTACTAAGTATTCAAGCATTCGCCTGTTTCCTCCAGGAGCAAGTCTAAAACATTGGGCTTGCATTGTAATCATCCTACCTGTTTCACCTCTTTCTGGCTGCTCTTAGGTATTATTTTTCTCTTGGGCTCATTATCTCTTGGCCTTATACACCTAGTTGTCATTCTTAAATGCAGGAAGTGCAAGGCAAATGGATCTTTGGCCCAGCAACCTGTCCCTCCTGAGGCACCTGGAGAAGGCCATCTGCTCTTCTATCTTGGAGCTCATGGAAGATTAGCTTTACCATTAGCTCTCTCCTGGCTTTTTGAGAGTCAGGAAGACCAGCATACTTACATGTGGGGTTAAGGTAGTTTATCCCAGGAGCCATAGTTTGCCAAATAAATGACAAGCTCTTCCCAGTAACCACTGCCTCTGATCCTCACTCCTGAATCTGGTTCACAGGGAAAGAAGCCCACCTCAGGTCACTCCACTAGGAGCCTGAATGGTTACCGCGTCACCTCTACCTAGTTAGTTGCCTGAGGGTCCCAGCACATTGTTACTCAAGAGAGACTGATACCTTGTGGGAATGGACAGGAAGGAGTTGCCTTCAGGATGCCCTTTTCTTGGATGCAGATAGCTAATTACTTCCTTATTGATTTCTTTCATTTACTGTCAACTTCTCAAAAAGTAAACTATACCTGTTTTCTTCCTTTCTTATCTTACATTTGCTTTAGAATCCACTGCAATAAAACAGCCCCACCACCTCCCTGAAACTGCTTTGGCAAAGGCAACCATTGACCTACTAATTGCCACATGCCTTGTAATCTTCATGGTTCTCAGGTATTTCTTGACCCCTTGGATGCATTTACTCTGTTGACCATTCCCACTACTTTTCTGACTCTCTCTTTGGCTTTTGTGACAATACTCTCTTTTAGTTCTTCCCTTGCTTCTCTGATTCTTCTTAGTCTTCTCTTCTGGAATTTCCATCTCTCCTATGTTCTTATTTTTGGTGTCACCCATAGTTGTGCTCTCTCCTTTCTCACTCTACTTGCTGTCCTCTGCGTAAACCCATCCAATCTTTTAACTTCTATGTTTAGCCGCCTGTATGTGAATGAGTCAGAAATTCAGGTCTCTAGCCCAGATCTCTTCTGAAATCTAGATCTATTTTCACAGCTGCCAACAGGACATTTCTACCTGAACATTCCACAGGCATTCTGAACTCAGCAGTCCAAAATGGAAAGTAATCTTTCTCAGAAGCAGTAGCTCAGGAGGCGGCACACTAAGACCAAAGGGCCAAATATGGCCTGCTGCCTGTTTTTATATGGCCCAAGGACAAAGAATGGTTTTTACATTTTTAAATGGTTGGAAAAATCAAAATAATACATGTTCAGAAAACATGGAAATTATATGAAATTCAAAGTTCAGTGTTTATAAGGAAAGTTTTATTGCAACACAGTGTTACCCATTTGTTTATGTTATTGTTTAAATTTGGTTATAGCTTTCACTACAATGGCAGAGATGAGTAGTTGTACAGTTCACAATGCCTAAAATATTTAGTATTTGAACCTTTGCAGAAAAGGTTTGTTGACCCCTGGTGCAGCTAAATAGACTTAGTTTTATTTATTTATTTACCTATTTTTTTAAAGATTTTATTTATTTGCCAGAGAGAGAGCGCAAGAGAGTGAGAGTACAAGCAGGGGAAATGGCAGGCAGAGGTAGAAGCTGGCTCCCTGCTGAGCAAGGAGCCTGATGCAGGACTCCATCCCAGGACCCTGGGATCATGACCTGAGCTGAAGACAGACGCTTAACTGACTGAGCCACCTAGGCTTCCCTAGACTTAATTTTAAATCTCAGCTCTACTACTTATTCTCCATGTCACTTGGGCAAATTATTCTACTTCACTTGGGCAAATTATTCTACTTCTCTCAATCTTGGTTCTCTTGTCTGAAAATGAGAATAATCATACTTACTGCTCAAGGTTTTTTGTAGATCGAATGAGATAAAGCAGGTAAGACACTTGGCACAGTGTTTGATATATATTACCTCATAAATGTAAACTATTGTTATTACTCCCCAAACTCACTCTTCCTCTTGTTTTTTCTTTTTATGATAGCTACATGGTCCACCAGTCACCCGTCAGAAATTTGAGAGTCTTTGTAGGCATCTTCCATGTTATTTGTTGTTGATTTTATCTCCACAAAATCTAAGATGTCCATACTTTTTTCTTCATAGCTACTGCTATTGCCTTTGTACCCACCCTAATCTTCTCTCGCCTGGATTGTCCTTAACTTGTCTCCCTGAGTGAGATCATGTCCCAATTTTCTGTATTATAACTATGCTATAACATGAGTGAATATTTTAAAATGAAAATCTTATTGTATTACTCTCCATCTTAAAGCCATGCAAAGACTCCCCATTGTCTGGACGATAAAGCCTAAGTTCCTTTCACCATTCTCCATGGTTAGTTCTTTGCTTAGTCTTCATTTTCACCATGCCTACCTTGGACATCATGCACCAGCTCATTATGGCTTGAAATTTTCAAGGCTACCCAGAATGCCCTTCTCCCCCCGTCATGCCAGGCAGCTGCTACTTCATTTCCAACATTCAACCCAACCATCACTGCCACTGTGAAGTAAGTTTTCTTTAGTTCTAACCTCTCCCAATTAAAAAAAAAAAAAAAAAAGATTTATTTATTTATTTATTTTAGAGAGAGAGAAAGAGCAAGTAGAGGGAGGGACAGAGGGAGAGAATCTTGAAACAGACTTCCTGCTGAGTAAGAACCTGATGTGGGGCTCATCCCATGACCCATGAAATCAAAACCAAGAGTCGGAGTCTTAACTGACTGAGCCACCCAGGCACCCTAACCTCTCCCTATTCTTGTACAGCATTAAGAACTCCCTTTTTTGAGTTCCCATGGACCCTTATGTTCTTTAGTCACAGCATGGAATTGCGATTCTAGCTTATAAACTCCTGGATAGCATGATATGTATTCAAGTCCCAGAAGCTAGTACAGTGTTTGACACATTGTGAAACCTTATAAACACTTATCAAAAGAAAGAATCAACAAAGTCCTACAAAAAAATACACACATATGTAATTACCCAAATGACCATTTATCAATCTGTCTTTTCCTTTTGTGATTTTTCAGATCAAAGTGATTCTTTTTTTTTTTTTTAAAGATTTTTATTTATTTATTTGTCAGAGAGAGAGCACAAGCAGGCAGAGTGGCAGGCAGAGGCAGAGGGAGAAGCAGGCTCCCTGCCAAACAAGGAGCCCGATGCGGGACTCGATCCCAGGACCCTGGGATCATGACCTGAGCCGAAGGTAGCTGTGTAACCAACTGAGCCACCCAGGCGTCCCCCAAAGTGATTCTTTTTTAAGATTTTATTTATTCATATGAGAGAGGGAGAGTGCATGTGTGTGCACATGCATGCATGAAAGCACACAAGTGGGGGGAGGGGTAGAGGGAGAGAGAGGGGGACAAGCAGACTCCCTGCTGAGCTTGGAGCCTGACACAGGCCGACTTGGGACCTGATGTGGGGTCTCACGTCAGGACCCTGAGACCATAACCTGAGCCAAAGTCAGATGCTTAACGACTGAGCCATCCAGGTGCCCTGATCAGTGATTCTTTTTTTTTTTTTAATTTAAATTCAATTAGCCAACTTACAGTACATCATTAATTTCAGATGTAGTGTTTAATAACTTATCGGTTTTGCATAACACTCAGTGCTCATCACATCACATGCCCTCCTTAACGCTCATCACCTAATTACCCCATCGCCCCACCACCTCCCCTCCAGCAACCCACAGTTTGTTTCCTATAGTTAAGAGTCTCTCATGGTTTTTCTCCCTCTCTGATGACTTCCCATTCTGTTTTCCCTCCCTTCTCCTATGGTCTTCTGCCCTTTTTCTTACATCCCACATATGAGTGAAACCATATGATAATTGTCTTTCTCAGACTGACTTATTTTGCTAAGCATAATACCCTCCAGTTCCATCCGTGTCGATGTAAATTGTAAGTATTCATCCTTTCTGATGGCTAAGTAATATTCCATTCTATACATATACCACATCTTCTTTATCCATTAATCTGTTGATGGACATCTCAGCTCTTTCCACAGTTTGGCTATTGTAGACATTGCTGCTATGAACATTGGGGTGCAGGTGCTCTTCAGATCACTACACTTGTATCTTCAGGGTAAATACCTAGTTGGTATTTGTTGTTGGGTCGTAGGGTAGCTCTATTTTTAACTTCTTGAGGAATCTCCAAACTGTTTTCCAGAGTGGCAGATTTCCAACAGTGTAAGAGAGTTCCCCTTTCTCCACATCCTTGCCAACATTTGTTGTTTCCTGTCTTGTTAATTTTAGCCATTCTGACTGGCGTGAGGTGTTATCTCATTGTTGTGGTTTTGATTTGTACTTCCCTGATGTTAAGTGATGTGGAACATTTTTTCATGTGTCTGTTGGCCATTTGTATGTCTTCTTTGGAGAAATGTCTGTTCATATCTTCTGCCCATTTCTTGACTGCATTATTTGTTTTTTGGGTGTTGAGTTTGATAAGTTCTTTTTTTTCTTTTTTTAAAGATTTTTTTTTAAAGATTTTATTTATTTATTTGACAGAGAGAGATTACAAGTAGGCAGAGAGGGAGGCAGAGAGAGAGGAGGAAGTAGGGTCCCTGCTGAGCAGAGAGCCCGATGCGGGGTTCAATCCCAGGACCCTAAGATCATGACCTGAGCTGAAGGCAGAGGCTTAACCCACTGAGCCACCCAGGCACCCCAAGATTTTTTTTTATTTATTTGACAGAGAGAGAGAGAGAGAGAGCGCAAGCACAAGCAGAGGGAGAGGCAGAAGGAGAGGGAGAAGCAGGCTGTCTGCTGAGCAGGGAACCTGATGTGGGGCTCGATCCCAGGGCCCTGGGTTCCTGACCTGAGCCGAAGGCAGATGCTCAACCAACTGAGCCATCCAGGTGCCCCGAGTTTGATAAGTTCTTTATAGATCTTAGATACTAGCCCTTTATCTGATATGTCATTTGCTAATATCTTCTCCCGTTCTGGAGATTGCCTTGTAGTTTTGTTGATGTTTCCTTTGTCATGCAGAAGGCTTTTTTCTTGATCAAGTCCCAGTAGTTCATTTTTGCTTTCGTTTCCCTTGCCTTTGGAGACGTGTCTAGCAAGAAGTTGTTGCGGCTGAAGTTGAAGGGGTTGTTGCCCATCATCTCTAGGATTTTGATGGATTCCTGCCTCAAATTGAGGTCTTTCATCCATTTTGAGTTTCTCTTTGTGTAGGGTGTAAGAAAATGGTCCACTTTCATTCTTCTACATGTGGTTTTTCAATTTTCCCAGCAGCGTTCACTGAAGAGACTGTCCTTTTTCCATTGGATCAAAGTGATTCCTAAAGTGTAGTATCCCTGCACCAGCATCACCTGGAAATCTGTTAGAAAGACAGATGCCTAGGCCTCATCCCACACTTCCTGAATCAGAAATTCTGGAGGTGCGGCCCAGTAAACTGTTTCAATAAGCCCTTGAGTTAATTTGGATGTATGCTAAAGTTTGAGAACCACCATCCTAGACTAGTTTTTCTCAGACTGTGACTGTGGACCACCTGTATTAGAATAATCTAAGTTGATTGTTGAAGCTAAAGATGGAAGACCCCATCCCAGAGTCTTTGGGTGTATGAAATAGCTATGGTTTCAACACTGGCTGCACATTAGAAGTACCTGGGCAAGACTTAAAAACAAAAACAAAAACCAAAACCAGTACTCTGACTTTGTTCCCAGAGATTCTGATTCTCTGGGTTTGGTGGAAGACCCAGCACAAGTTTTTTCAAAGCTTCCCAGGTGATGAAAATATACAGCCAGTGTAGAGCATGGAATATGATGGCTCACCTTCTAGTCCTAGCTGTGTGACTTCGGGTAAGTTAATTCTGTTTCACTTTCTTGTCTGTTATGAGGATTAAATGAGGTAGTATGTGTAGAGTGCTTACCACAGGGTCTGGCCCACAGCAAGCTTTTAACAGATGTTAAATACATTTTAATTATTGATTATAAGCCCTTATAGTTCCTTATATACACCAACATTTAGGAACCATGGAGCTAGAGGATATCCTTATTCCCTGAAACTGAGTGCTGGTGAATTACTTTGCTCTTTAGATGGTTTGATCAGGAACATTGTAAATCCCTCAACTTTCCAGTATGCTATTTCATCCAGGTAATCAGTCCTAACTAATCCTGATGGTGGTGACAAAATATAGGTATACCTGCAGAGACATACAATGTTTAAAGTACTTTAAAAGCGTCTGTCATGATCGCTTATTCAGAAATGTTTCACAGGCGTGTCTCTTCTTCCTAATTAGATTCCAATTCTCCTGGGCAGGGACTGAATCTTAAATTTGCTTTTCATATTACAGTACCTACTAGAGTGTTAGAGATACTGGAGACCTTCAACTTGACTAAAACACAGGCTCCACACATGCCAATCTCGGTCCTGCCTAGCGTGATCCTGATTGGGTTTTCTGAATTCCTTGGGTCTTGATTTCCTCATCCGGGAAAGGGAGAGAGTTATTTCAATTTACTTCCAGGGCTGCTATGAAAAAGTGTCTACATAGCACCTCAGAATTTCTAGTGTGCCTTCAATTTTCAAATATTCAAAGAAAATAGACACAAAGTTCCCCCACAGTTGTGTTGGAGCTCTGAGTATTTATCTGAGGTTGCTGATATTTCCAGGTATTTTAGTAAAGCCTTCTTTACTATGATACCTCACTGTGAATGATTTTAATATGAATTGTGTAAATGCCCAGTTACAAAAAGAATTAAGTTTTCAGACACCCTTGCTTTTTAAGCCTCCCTTTCCTTTTTATTTTTCTCCTGAAATTCCAAAAGTCATCTATTTTCTAAGATTTCACTGGCACCTTTCAAAAGAAAAATAATAATTATAGAAGCATAAAGTGTCACTATATGAATCTCATAGTTTATGGACTAAGAGTATGTTAAACAGATGAAGATTATGATTTTCATTCAGGACGAAGTATCTAAATTTTGTTTCCAGGACATTGGTGGTAGTATTCCAGTAATCAGAGCTTTGTAATGATGTCATCTTCATGATTTTTATCATTGAACCCCATTAGAAATGATTGTCATCTTTGAAGTTTTTTGGTCAGAAATCAGTAGATCAGAGAGTATTCCCTTTGAACTGATGTTAAAACAGAACTTTGAGAACCAGAACTGAGCTGAAGATACTCTCAAGCTCACCTCTCTTCACTACCATTACATCCTGTAACTTCCTCTATCCTCACTTAAATCACAGAGCATTGTTCTTAAGTTTTTATATGTAGTTACTATAGTGCTTTAGGCAGCTGGTTTTTATTTTAGTTAGAATTAGTCACACTGTTCTCTGGCCTTGGAATTTGTAAGAGTTTTGGATGGAGAGACTGTTCTTGGAGCTAAGGCCTGTGTAATTTTGTTAGTTTTTTTGGCTTGCTGAATTCACTGCTGTGGTTCTTGACAGATGAAGGGTGTGTGTGAATTGGCTGTAATTTCTTTGTTGTATCAGGCAAAACTCTGCACTGGGTGACTTTTAATAACCCAGTTTTATTTACTTTCTGAATGTTGGAGCATTCAGGGCTCCTAGAAAGAAGTTGGGTAGGTATGAGTGCTCTTACGTTGTTTTATTTCTATAAGATTTCCCCCAAATACTTCCAACTATGTATTGATACAAGAAATATAATTAGGTTTATGAGCATTTGTAGGATGATTCTGGTATATCTGTTTGAGTGTTAGATTACCTATTTAAGAAATTCTCTTTTATATCATAATTTATCCTTCAGATAAGTCAATTAGGAATCAATTTTCCACCATTGAAATTTCTAGTCACATCAGTGTATCTTTGTATTTCAAAGTTGGTTTCATTTCTCGTATTTGATCAAATTCTCATGGTAAACTTTGCAATTCATTTAGTAATGATGTTACAGCTGATTTGTTCTTCCATCTAACAATTCCAGTGAATCCTTTCATTTGTCAGACATTTGTTGAGTGTCTGCCATGAGCTAAACCCTGGGCTAAAGGCTGGGATACCGTGGGAATGCAGAGGTGGACAGCAGTCTCTTCTCTTAGGAGCTCGCAGTCAAGAGAGTGGCGGGGGAGAAAAACAAATAATCCGATACAATGTGCTTAGAGCTGTGCTGGAGACAATGCCCAAAGCAAATTTCCACTATTTCCTCTGTGCCAGAGGAAGTCAGACACAGTCTTCATCTGCAGCCTTTTCTGAAAACTAGGGAGGACTCCATGATTTGGAGCACGGAAGGGGTGTAGGTTTCCAGTTGGGTCTTGAGAAAACAAAAGAAAACAAGAAGCTTTTGCACACGAGGTGGTGCTGCTGCTCTGTAGCAGGAACAGCCAGGCCAGCACTCTCAGAGGCAGGTGACAGTCTCCTGTCATCTTTTGGCTTGTGCCGTAAAGCTAGGTTTTTAAACTGTACTATCTTTGGCCTTCTAAAGCTTTTAGTTCCTAGGTACATTTACTTTCTGAATGAAAATATCTGCTTCTTCTCTGAAGTGCTATTCCTCTTCCATCTTAAAAGGGAATGTTTTTGCTTTTTCTAAAAGTTATCGAGGCTTTCCTAGGAGTATCCTTCAGAAATATGGTATTTACTACCTATAATCTCAGGTGTTTTGTTTTGTTTTGTGATATGAGGTTGGCCTGACAAACTTTTCGAATGGCTTTGGCTGTGGAAGGATTTTTTTTTGAAAGGGTGGAATGGAGTCAGGATAGGGAGGCCCCAAAGTACTGAATTGCATTAGTTTTTTTTTTTTTTTTTTTTTTTTTTTAACAATTGCTGCAGTATTTCTGGTAAGAAAAGTTATTAGGTGTTTATGGATGTTTCAAAAGACCAAGGGAAAAAAAGCAGATTCCATGTTAAAATATCCACTTGGGGACCCTTAACACTCAGAACAGAACCTAGGTTGGGAATGCTAAAGGGTGTGATCAGCGTAAACCAGCAGTTGTTTCTAACGTGGGGGTGTTAGCTGGAAGCAGTCCAAGAGGAAAGGGGTTGCCAGAGCACTCCCTCGGGTGCATAGGTCGGCTTGGCCAGGTGGATCAGGAATACAGGTTTTCCTCCTACTGAGTCACGTCCAGCTTCTTTTTAAACAGGGAAAACCCAGCTCAGTTAATGGAGAGCTCTTTCTCTGTCTGCCTCTTCCAGGAGATGTGGAGGGAAGCAAGCTATGGGAAGAGGTAAAAACTCAAGAGTTCCATAAGGGGCAGAAAGAGGAAGTATTTTAGGCTAATAATTTTGGGTTACTGTTTTAGATTAAAATGATTGTCCTCCCCATTGGACATGAGGTTGCTTTGAATTGTTTTTTTGCAGAGCAAGTGAGGGAGTGGCTTTAACCTGGTCCAGTCTCTCCTCTAATCCACTTTGGAATCCACAGGCCACATTTACTATTCAGAATCTAGCATTTGGCCATAGGTTCCTTTAACATTCAAATTTTGGAATATTTTGGGGGGAAAATGTTCTGAAAATTTTGCCAGATAGTTTTTTCAAAATATTGTTTTGAATAAGTGGTATGAAGAATGGGATCTGATGTTCATATCTTTCTAGTCTCTTTGGTGTGAAGGTGATAAAAACAGTTCCTGGGGCACCTGGGTGGCTCAGCTGGTTAAGTGCCCAACTCTGGATCTCAGCTCAGGTCTTGATCTCAGGGTCATGAGTTTGAGCCCCAGGTTGGGCTCCACGCTCAGTGTGGAGGATACTTAAAAAAAAATGGGGCACCTGGGTGGCACATTTAGTGAGTGTCTGACTCTTGGTTTCAGCTGATGTTGTGATCTCAGGGTCGTGAGATAGAGCCCCAAGTGGGGCTCTGTGCTCAGCCCAGAGTCAGCTTAACATTCTCTCTCCCTCTTCTTCTGCCCTTCCCCCTGTGCAGGGCTCCTTCTCATAACCCTTAGATCATGACCCTGAGATCATGACCTGAGCTGAAATCAAGAGTTGGTTGCTGGGGCACCTGGGTGGCTCAGTCAGTAAAGTGTCTACCCTCAGCTCAGGTCATGATCCCAGGGTCATGGATCAAGCCCAACGTCCAGCTCCCTGCTCAGTGGGGAGTCTGCTTCTCCCTCTCCCTCTGCCCCTCCCCTCCCTTGTGCCTTCTTGCTCACACTTTCTCTCTATCTGAAATAAATAAATAAAATCTTAAAAAAAAAAAATTGGTCACTTAACCAACTGAGCCACCCAGGCACCCCGGGAGATGGATATGGCAATTAGCATGACTATAGTAATCATTTTACTATGTACATGTACACCAAAACATCATGTTGTATAACTTAAATACAATTTTTATTAAAAAAATAAATAAAAATCAGAAGAAGAACCACCGCCAATAGTATAAATCAATGTTTCTCAAACTTTGGCATGTATCAGAATCACCTGGTGGGCTTATTAAAATACAAATCACTGGGCCCTTACTGAGTTTCTGATTCAGTAGGTCTGGGACAGACACCTAGGTCTGTCTTAAGTCCGTAAGTGACCTTCATGTTGCTGGTTTGAGAGACACACTTTGAAAACCATGATTTATTATATAGACTCTATGGAATCCAGAGATATACGCATTTTAAAAACAGGCTGCTTACAAACCAGACCTATAAATACAGAGAACAAAATGATGGTTGCTAGAGGGTAGGAAGAGGGCGGTGGGTAAAATAAGTGAAGGGGAGTCTTAGATACAGGCTTCTAGTTGTGGGATAAGAAAGTCACAAGAATAAAAGGCATGGCACAGGGAATAGAGTCAATAATATTATAATAGCATTACATGGTAAGCATAGCATAATGCATCGAGAAGTTGAATCACCATGTTGTACACCTGAAAGTAATGTAACATTGTGTGTCAGCTATACCAAAAAAAAAGTTATGATCAATAGTTTCAAGAAAATATTTTGAAAAAAATAAAAAGAGGCTGCATACTAACCCAAATGGATCTCAGACAGTGGAGCATTACAAAATAAAAATGGAAAGGATGCAGAGGGTTAGAACTTCTGGGTAGAGGCTGAGGCACCTGTGTGTGTGTGTGTGTGTGTGTGGTCTGTGTGTATGTGTGTGTGTGTGTGTGTGTGGTCTGTGTGTGTGTGTGTGTGTGTGTGTTGGGGTGAGATGAGTGAGCATCTTGAGATCTAACTAGCAATCTGACTGGATTTTTCCCTGTAAATCAGACCCTGATTTTCACAGCTTCCTCTCTCTAATCCTAGATATGCCCCTAGTAGTTCCAATAGCAGTGATCATAAGAGGATAAGCTGGGTGAGTAGAGGCAGGGCATGGAAGCTATGCCTCTTCTGGAATTGTTCGTTCCTGAAATCTACAGGGCTTCATTTATTTAAATTTGTCAACATTAGAATTTTACTTTGGCCACCAGAGGGCTCTCCTAGCATTGTATAAACGGATACTGCCCTAGCAGAAGAAAGGGAAATGATCTGTTAACCTGAAAAGATTGGAAATTTTGACAGAATTTGCAGTTAGGGAATTTCTACACTATTTTGATTATTATGTTTTCCCTGAAATTATCATAAGATTTTAAAATCACTAATAGTTATGTAAGAAAGAATAATAATATAAGAACAATAAGTAAATGGAGGGTTGGTAGTTTGTCTTTACTATGGATTTGGCCAATAAAATTTGTAGTGTGATAATTGCCAGATGTATAGGCCAGGGATGTGAGAATGAGTGAGTTTTTTTTTTAAAGAGACTAACTATTACAGACTCAGAAATTTTTTTGTTTTGCTTTGCTTTCTGGAACAAGAAGCCTGTATTCAGAATTAGTATTTCATAGGTAAAATGTTTTTTCTATTGTGGATGAGGATATGAAATGCAAATCTCAAATGTCTCTACGCATTGGTTCTATAGCTTAGCCTTTTAGTAGTCTTGGCAAAGTGAGGGAACTGTCAAGACACATCAAGTTGTTTAAATAGACAATAATACTATTTAGAGATTAGTTATTTGCGGGATCTTAGAGACACAGTGAACACCATATTGAGAAAAGATTACCTATTTCTTGATCCTAAAAAATGAAGTAAAACACAGTAATTTGGTTTAGTAAAGAATGAAATCAAGACTGGTTTCATGTGTGTGTGACCTGTGCAGTGACACAGGGCCCTGCGCTTAGATGGATCTCATGCTTGGTTTAACACTCTTCTGTCATGATCTTGAAATTTTAATAATTTTTGAACAAAGAGCCAACATTTTCATTTTGCACGGGGCCCTGAACATTATGTAGCTGGTCCTGAATTAAATAGATAATTGTCTTCTCCTGTTGGTGGTGGTGGTGGTGGTGTTTTTCAGAAAGTAGTTCTTGTCCCTGGTTGTACTTTAGAATCACCTGGGGAGTTTTTGAAAATCCCAACAGGTTGTACCCAGATTGGTTACATCACGATCTTCATGGATGGGTTTCAGATTTTGGTATTTCACCAGTCTCTTTAACAAATGGTGTTGGGAAAACTGGATGGCAACATGCAAAAGAAAGAAACTGAACCACTTTCTTACACCATACACAAAAATAAATTCAAAATGGATTAATGTGAGACCTGAAACCATAAAAATCCTAGAAAAGAACACAGGCTGTAACCTCTTTGAAATTAGCCATAGCAACCTCTTTTTAATATGTCATATGAGGCAAGGGAAACAAAAGCAAAAATAAACTATTGGGACTACATCAAAATAAAGTTTCGGCACACTGTTCTGAAGGAAACAATCAACAAAACAAAAAGGCAACCTACAGAATGGGAAAAGATATTTGCTAATGACATACCCAATAAAGGGTTAGCATCCAAAAATATATAAAGAACTTATAAAACCCAACACCCCCAAAAATATTCCAATTAAAGGTGGGCAGAAGACATGAACAGACATTTCTCCAAAGAAGACATACAGATGGCCAACAGACACATGAAATGTTGTTCATCATCACTTACCCATCAGGGAAATGCAAATAAAAACTATGATATCACCTCACGCCTGTCAGATTGACTAAAATCAACAACACAAGTCACAACAGGTGTCAGCGAGGATGTGGAGAAAGGGGAACCCTCTTACACTGTTGGTGGGAATGCAAATTGGTGCAGCCACTCTGGAAAATAGTATGGAGATTCCTCAAAAAGTTAAAAATAGAACTACCCTATGATCCAGCAATTGCACTACTGGGTATTTACCCAAAGAATACAAAAATACTAATTCAGAGGGATATATGCATCCCTATGTTTATAGCACCATCATTTACTAATAGCCAAGATATGGAAGTAGCCCAAGTGTCCATCAGTAGGTGGCTGGATAAAAAGGACGTCACACACACACACACACAGGAATATTATTCAGCCATACAAAAGAATGAAATCTTGCCATTTGCAATGACATGGATGGAGCTAGAGAGTATTATGCTAAGCCAAATAAGTCAGAGAAAGAAAATACCATATGATTTCATTTGTATGTGGAGTTTAAGAAACAAAACAAAGAAGCAAGGGAGAGAAGAGAGAGAAAAATTAGGAAACAGACTATCACCTATAGAGAACAAACCGATGGTTACCAGAGGGGATGGGGATAGTGAATGGGTTACACAGCAGTGTACTTGTGATGAGCAGCAGATGATGTATGAAACTCCTGAATCACTATATTGTATACCTGAAACTAATATAACACTGTATATTAACTAGAATTAAAATAAAAATGTAAAAAAAAAATTCCTCAGGTGATTCCAATGTGCAGCCCAGGTTGTGAACTGCTATAAATTTGGAGCCTCATTTTCAGGACCATCCTTCCATACCAACCTCCCCTGCTTAGATTGCTCTTGTGGTTTCATGATCTTGTAAGATTTTAGATTCTTCACATAGGCTTTATGTGTGAGAAGAACAAAAGTATATGAAATTTGAGTCCTTTACATGATGTACTTCATTTTTATTACTTTTACTTAAAAGATTGTAGAGTTACAAAGAAAACCATCTTTCTTAAACACAGGTCTAATCAACTTTGTATTCCTTTTAAAGTAGCAAATTAATGTACTCTGTTAAGAAAAACCTCAGGTATTTAGTGAGATTAAAACTGAAGAGGGAAATACATACTTTCCTCTCCTTTGCTAATGGCTGAATATTCACTAAGCACCTTGCCCTGGCTGGGCCTGCATCAGGTTTCATTAAATGCCTCTTTTCTATCTGAAGGGTTTTTTAGGACACTAATTGTTTTTTCATTATGAGTCACCTGTGGGCTTTTGCAATCATCTAGAAGCGTCTGGTCCCAATCCTTCTGGATTACAGGAATTGAAGTCCCAATTAGAGACCTGGGGTCCTGCAAGGGCAAATCCTTTTAACCTTAATTCACTGGAGGCCTTCTCTGAACAGAGCTGTTTTGCTGTCTTTAACCTTCTTGTTCCCTTACAAAACAGCACACAAGGAATTGTTTTTCTCCTTAGTGTGTCTTCCTAATGTTATGTCTATGTCTACATACAGGTAATTTAGGGATTAATTCCAACCCTAGATTATTTTACTATTAAGAGTTACATTAAATCTTTCCACTTGTTTAGCTTTGAATTGAACATTGAATAAAGAGTCACTTAATGGCAAAATATTTAAATGTTTAATGAAAATATTAGTAAGCTGAAACCCAAGGGGAGATGAAAAACAGAATAATCCTTTGGCTCTCAGGGTTCAGAGATTCAGACCCACAGGGAGGCAGCATTTTACTGCCATAATTTATGGCCAAATTAGACATAAGAAATGATGATGAAACTAGAGTTTAGAATAAGGCATTTTGATATTAAGCAGTTTCTCTTTAGCAAATGGTCATTGGCAAGAATAATGTAAATAATTTATGTATGTAACTTCAGATTTTGAAAAACGAATTTCTTGTTTACATGTATCATCCTCTGAGTTGAAGTGTGCATTTTTTTTAGGTTCAGAAAAATATGACTTAATGAGCACTCACTGAATACCAGATATGATGCCAGATACCTTACATATATTATCTCTAAACCTCAGAACAACTATGCGGGGTAGGGATTATTGTCCTATTTTTCAGATGAGGAAACTGAGCCTTGCAGAGGCTAAATGACTTTCTCTAGGTCACACAGCCTATAAATGTCAGAATTAGGACTCCCAACTACCTTTTCAACTATACCATACAATCCTTAGAAGTTGTAGGCATGGAATTTTTAAAATTGTAAGAAGATATACTTAACATAAAAATTGCTGTTTAAACCACTTTATGTATGCAGTTCAGTGGCATTAAGCACATTCAAGTTGCTGTGCAATCATTACCACTGTCCATCTCAATAATTTTTTCTAAAAAAAAAAAGTTTTTTGGGGCGCCTCGGTGCGCAGTTGGTTAGCATCTGACTCTTGGTTTTGGCTCAGGTTGTGATTTCAGGGTCATGAGATAGAGCCCCATGTTGGGCTCCGTGCTCAGTGTGGAGTCTGGTTTAGATTCTCCCTCTCTCCCTCTACTCCTCCCACTCATGCTCTTGCCCTCCAAAATAAATAAATAAATCTTAAAAAAAAATGTTTTTCTCTATCCCAAACTGAAATTCTGTATCCTTTAAACAATAACTCCCTATTTCTTCCTCCCCTCAGCCCATGGTAATCTATATTATACTTCCTGTCTCCATGAACTTGACTACTCTGCATGTTTCATATAAATAAAATCATACAATATTTATACCTTTGTGTATGGCTTATTTCACTTAGCATGTTTTCAAGATTCATCCATGTTGTAGCATGTGTCAGAATTTTATCCCTTTCTTAATATTCCATTATAAGTATATACCATGCTTTATCAATTTCATTGTTTATCTGTTCATCCATCAATTGATACTTGGATTGTTTCCACCTTTTGGCTATTGTGAATCATGGTACTATGAACATTGGTGTTCAAATATCTATTTGAGATCCTGCTTTCAATTCTTTTTTTGGGCATATACCTAGAAGTGGAATCTCTGGATCATGTGGTAATTCTATGCTTAATTTTTGTTAAGAACCACCATATTGTCTTGAAGCCTTAGAATTTTACATTAGGATATTTGATTTAAAAAAAATCCTCCATGTTGAATGCTGAAAACTCAACTACTGACTGAACTGACAGGACCGGGTCTATCTCCTTGATTTGTGGGCTCTGATTCAGGCACAGAGTTAAGGGTGCTTGAGTCATTTGACAAGGAAGCGATTATTCTTCCCTTACTGTGGGCCCTTGCCAACAAGTGGCCATCCATGTCTGGCTCTTGCCCTGGGTATTCCAGTAAAAAGCAAATTCTTTTGAAAGTATGTGCTTGTAGGGGAGGGTTATCTTTCTTAATAAAATTAAGCCCAAACATCTCTCTTTCTGGACTCTAAATGGAACAAGGCCTAATCTCTGATCATTTTATTGTTCAAATTACAGACACACAGAGCCACCTTGCAACTGCAGATATTGAATAATCCCATTTATGAACCTGTTCTCATGTTTTCATATCATAATAATGTTAAAAGATGCAGCTGATGCTAGGCTTCCTCTTTTTTTTTTTTTTTAAGATTTTATTTATTTCTCAAAGAGAGAGAGAGAGCACAAGCAGGGGGAGTGGCAGGCAGAGGGAGAAGCAGGCTCTCTGCTGGGCAAGGAGCCCAATATGGGACTCGATCACAGGACCCTGCGATCATGACCCAAAGCCAAAGGCAGATGCTTAACAGACTGAGCCACCCAGGCATCCCGGATGCTAGGCTTCTTTATTTGTGGGGCCATACCAAGTAAGAACCACTGGGGGAAAAAAATAGAAACAGTATTTGGCAGGGTGGATCTTGGTCAACTAACAACTTACTTAATAAAAGATTTCACTGTACCTATAATGCCTTCTGCATTAATGGATATTAAAGAAATCCTATGAATTTGCTTTAGCAATAATCATTGTGTGCCCATGTTCAATTCAGCAAATATTTACTGCATATCTTCTCTGTCCTACTATCAGGAGTAGAGGAACAAAGAAATAAAGGGCACACCAATGATTAGACATATACTCCATCCCAGACTTTCTTCCCCATTTATAGAACTATAGGGCTGGAAGAAGATCACAGGATTTATCCAGTCCAATATCTCCCTTTCTCAACTCCACTTCCTCAATGTATTGTAGATGAGAAAACTAAGGCCTTAAAAGATGGAGTTGTTATGAACACAGAGATCTGGGTTCGAATCCCTATATGTGAGTGCATATCTTTGGGTAATTTACTTACGCTTTCCTAATTTCTTTTCTTTTTTTTTTTTAAAGATTTTATTTATTTATTTGACAGAGAGAGAGAGATCACAAGTTGGCAGAAAGGTAGGCAGAGAGAGAGAGAGAGAGAGAAGCAGGCTCCCCGCTGAGCAGAGAGCCCGATGTGGGGCTCGATCCCAGGACCCCGAGATCATGACCCGAGCTGAAGGCAGAGGCTTTAACCCACTGAGCCACCCAGGCGTCCCTAGCTTTCCTAATTTCAACTTATTTATCTGTAAAGATGAGCTTCAGACACTCCCTTTATTGTGAAATATTCTCTCTTCTTCGTTTGTATGATACTATACCTTTTGGATTTTCTTTCTTTTCCCTGGTTAGTCATTGCTTCCTTTCATAGTCCCTCTTCCTCTGCTTATCTCATAAATACTGGAATTCTTGGAACTCTGCCCTGGGCCCTCTTCTCTTATTACTCTATACTCTTTTCTTGAGCAATCTCATCTATTCCCATCTATACGCTGGTGACCCCTAAATATATATCTTCTGCCTTGAAATTTCTTCTGAGCTCCAAACCAATACACCCATTTGTCTGCCTGATATCCCTCCAGGGATCCCATAGATACTTTAAACTCCACAAGACCAAAACTGAGCTGAGAATTTTCCTCTATGCCTGCTCCTTCTCCAGTATTTGCAATTATAAGTTTTCCAAGTCAGAAACTGACAGAGATTTTCTATCCAACAAATTTTTAAGTTGTGTTGCTTTTACCCCCCTGACTATATCTGGTATCCATGTACATCTCTATCCTGACCACTGCATTATTGCCACCATCCTTATTCAGATTCTCATCATTTCTTACCTAGACAAGTACTCGCCTGTCTCCTAAATGATCTTCTGCTTCAAATAGCACTCTCCTCCAATCCATTTTTCACACTCCACTCAGAGCCACCACTCAAACATATATGATCTATCATTCAAATATCATTCAAATCATTTAAATAGAGGAACACCTCTATTTAAAACCCTCCAATGGCCTTTAGTCGCCCTTAGACAAAATGTAAAACTCTAAAACTGTGTAGCAGGGTAGAACATTTATTATCCTAACAACTGGAACTGGAATTTTTCTTAGGAGGGAGAAAGTGGTCTTTGTTAAGAAAAATACTTCAAGGCTGCTGGAGATGGGCTGAGAGAAGATCTAATGAATACATGACATGCCAGAAGTCAAGGTAACAAAGTAATATCAGTCAAAATAAATAGAAATATGAAGTTGGTGAAAGTTCTGATGGTGACATGGCTGAGGACTTTGAGGAATCAGAATTCTAGTATTTAACTTTTACAGTACAATGTTACAACCCTCTCATACACTCTGTAAAATCTTCTACTTATACAAATTACCTGGGTGTGTCAGTGATTGTGTGTATGCATATGTAAGTGTGTGTGTGTATGTGTGTGTGTGTGTGTAAAGGAAAGGAAAGGACTGGTCCCATGTCTTTGTCAACATTGTGTAGGAATAGGACCAGTACTCACTCATGCAGTGATAATCCTTTAACTGAATTAAGCAGAAATTCATAGTAATATAAACCTACTAGAAATTTTATGAAATCCTGGAGAAGAGTTTGGACTTTCTAAACTCCTGTGGAATGGAGTTTTAGATCCGGCTTATCTAAATCTTTGTCTGGCTGACAGTGATTTACACTGGATTCCATTATCTTCATTATCTCTCCACTGTCTTTTTCCCCTCTGGATTTGTCTCTCATTCTTCTTCTTTTTTTTTTGTCTCTCATTCTTCTTACTCCTGGACTTTATACTCTAGGTGTGCTTAAGTGCTTCCATTCACTCAAACTTGATATAAATAATCTCTAATCTCCTTGTCTTTGCAAATGGAGCACCGCTCTTCCCTTTTTTAACTGGGTTCACTCTATTTTTCCTTCAGACTGCAGAGAATTGTTAGGGCAGTGAAACTATTCTGACTCATTCTTTAATGGTGGATGTATGTCGTCTTCTATTTGTCAAAACTCATAAAATATGACATGATGTAAAACATGCATTTTAGTTAATAGTAACATATCAATTTAGGTTCATCAATTGTAACAAATGTACTTCACTGATGCGAGGTGTTAATGATAGAGGAAACTGAAAGTGGGGTGGCAGTGAGGGCAGAGAGAGATATATGGAGATTCTTGTACCTTCTGTTCAGTTTTTCCGTCAACTTAAAATGGCTCTACGAAATAAGATCTATTAATTTTCCTTTTCTAAAAGATTATTTATTTGAGGGGGTGCCTGAGTGGCTCCATCAGTTAAGTGTCTGCCTTCAGCTCAGGTTGTGATCCCAGGGTCCTGAGATGGAGCCCTGCATCAGGCTCCCTGCTCAGCTGCTTCTCCCTCTTCCTCTGCCCTTACCCCCACTCTTGTTTTCTCTTTCTATCTCTCTCTCTCCCTCTCTCAAATAAATAAATAAATAAATAAATAAATAAATAAATAAATAAATAAATAAATATTATTTGAGACATAGAGTGTGCATGTGCCCTGTCGGGGGGCAGGGGCAGAGGCACAGGGAGAGACAGTCTTTTTTTTTTTTTTTTTTTTTGGTAAGATTTTACTTATTTGACAGAGAGAGAGAGAGATCACAAGTAGGCAGAGAGGCAGGCAGAGAGAGGGGGAAGGAGGCTCCCTGCCGAGCAGAGGGGCTCGATCCCAGGACCCTGAGATCATGACCTGAGCTGAAGGCAGAGGCTTTAACCCACTGAGCCACCCAAGCGCCCCAGGGAGAGACAGTCTTAAGCAGAGTCCAGGCTCAGCAAGAAGTCCAACCCTGGGCTTGATCTCACGACCCTGAGATCACGACCTGAGCTGACACTTAACTGACTGTGCCACCCAGGCGCCACTATTAATTTTCTTTAATAGCTAACAAAACAAAACAAAACAAAACCCACAAAAAAAGCACATGCAAGATCCCGCACAGGAAAAGGGAGAAGCCAATATACTTAGGAGCTTATATTTTAAGCTCTTTCCACTTTAAGGTCCCGAGACTGATAGTGATGACCTGGAAGATACTAAGGGGCATGTGATGCCAAAGTTTCTCTGCACCCTTGCCCAGTCTGTGAAGATAGAAAGCAACTTTGTATCCAAAAATTCTGGGGGAAGTATTTCAAACCAAAAGCTGCCAGTGTCTAGGGGCACCTATTTAGAGGGGAGGGCCAAGTAGGTGGCAGAAGTTAGGTGGTTGAGAATTAAATATGTGGGCTTGAACCTGCATCCACTGAAGTATATGAAGATGTAATGATAAAGGAATGAGACAGTCCCTAAGATTTCAACTGTAGTCTGTGATAAGGAGATGATGAGATGAGAAGAGATTGTTAAATCCCCGAAGGTCATTCTGCCACTTCCCAGTGATTGATATTCATCTTCAGAGTCAAAGGATTCTGCAAGGGTCTGTGGTAACTAAAATCCACAGAATTTTTCTCATTCAGAAATACTTTAAAAATACACTTGGACTTAATAATTGATTTAGTAAATTTGCATATATACACTATCCCTTATACAGCACCTAGAAAAAAATTGAACTATTTTTAATGCTTTATTAATAACTGATTAACTCTTCAACTCTCAAAAAAAAAAAACAAAAAAACCCCACTCACCCGGGAATAAAAGATACACATGAAACATGTTAGTATAATTACCTCTAGGCAGAGAGGGGAATGGGAGTAGGGGATGGGAATAAAAGGCCTAAATAAATAAAATCAGAGATTACCTTGCACAGGCCAATGATAATGGTGTGTCCTGAACAAAGGATGATTCCCTTAACCCTCTACAATAGTTTAAAGAAAGTATCAGTAATTCTTATTTGGGAAGTAGAGTGGCATATTGGATTCCCTCAGGTATGGGTGGATCAAAGACTGAAGAGGAATGAATTAGATGGGCTTTCCAACTATAGACTTGATGAAAGTGGTTTGATAAGTGGAAAGAATGCCAGATTAGAAGTCAGAAGTGAGTTCTGCTTAGGCTACTTCAATAGCACAGGCAGATGAAAGCCTGGTGTGATACTGGGTTGGGTATAAGATACGTTTTGGAGGTAGAATCATTAAAATAAGAGGTATTTTTGGTTATGAGGGGTGAAGAAGAGGAAGAAATCAAGAATGACTATACAATTTCTGCTTTGGATGACTGGGAAGGTGGGGAACACAAGCAGAGAGGGAGGTTTGGGAGCTGAGTAAGATGAATTCAGTGGGGTATATTGAAGCTGAGGTGAGTAGAGGTCAGGAAAATCCAACTTGCAGAAGTTGCTGACTGGGGGTGGTGTGATTGACCAAGGGCCCCTGGTCTTAGGGTGCTCTGACATCCTTTATGTCAATCAGGCCCAGGTCACACCTCCTACGGGTTGCTTCCAGCCAGTGACTGGGCATGGCAGGAATACTGAACACTTAGACTCAGAATCTTCCTCCTTTAACCAGCAACATTGGTTTGAGGACTCTCCATCAGCCTTGCCGAAATTCCTTAGAATTGCGCAACAATCTATGGCTCTTCCCTCAACCTCCCTTCCTTCCTTCTCCCCTCAGAAAGGGGTGGATAGTTTGCAGCTTTCCCAGTCTCACAGGCTTTTTCTCTATTTTCCCTCATTAATATTTCCCCCAATTCATCTCTTGCTTCTCTAATCCTGTTTTGGCATCTGCTTCTCAGACAACCCACACTAACACGAAGTGTTACTGGGACATCCACTTGGAGATGCCTAGCTGACATACAAATATAGGCTGAGAGCTTTAGAAAGGTTATATCAATTAGAGTGCAAGTAATAGAAAAAGTAGCCCAAATTGGCTTAAATGATAAGACAAGTCCATCAGTAGAGTGGTTTCTGGGCATGGTATGCTCAGGGCTCTGGCTCCATTTCTCCAAGAACTCTTTTGGTTCATTCCAACTATATGTCAACTTTGTCCTCATGTGGTTGTATCAGTCAAAAACCTCTTTTTCTGGCCTCAGCTCAAATAGCTCATTCTCTGTGAAGGCTTACTCACTCAATCAAGTTAGAAACCATTTCTCTCTTTCAAACTTAGATGTCTTAGTTCAAGTTGCTATAACAAAAATACTATAGCCTGAGTGATTTAAACAACAAACATTTATTTTTCACTAATCAACTCTCCTCTCTTCTTATAATGGCACCAATCCCATTCATGAGAGCTGTGCCCAGTGATCTAATTACCCCCAAAGGCTCCAAATATCATCACATCTTCAAATACAATGACACTGGGGAATAAGATTTCAACATATGAATTTTGAGGGAAACAAATATTTGATCCGACACTTGAATCTATTTGGCATTGTTTTATTCTGCTTGTCAAGCCTGTTTACATAGCTGCTTCCTCTAGACCAGAAGGGAAAATAATGACCATATTATATTAATTTTATCCCTATTAATATTTTGTATATAGTTGGTATTTAGTGAGTATTTATCCAATTAAATTCACTGTCGTTTCTTTTTTTTTTAAGATTTTATTTATTTATATGACACAGAGAGAGAGATCACAAGTAGGCAGAAAGGCAGGCAGAGAGAGAGGGGGAGGCAGGTTCCCTGCTGAGCAGAGAGCCCGATGTGGGGCTTGATCCCAGGACCCTGAGATCATGACCTGAGCCAAAAGCAGAGGCTTTAACCCACTGAGCCACCCAGGAGCCCCTGTCATTTCTTTACACAGAGAAATAGAAATAGAATCTGTGCTTGAATTTATTTAAAATTTCAAAGTAGTTTAGAAAAGATAGTACATAGAAAAAATTTGAGGTTCCTACATGGCATTTAGTCTCATTAGATAGTACAACACTACACCTATGTTGATAAACCTCAGGAAGATATAATGAGGATGTAGTTAGTTGGGTTAAGTATAAGACCTGAGGTGTAGTTAGTTGGGTTAAGTATAAGACCTGAAATGTGGGAACAATGTATATAGCCAATAAATTTGGGAATGATGCATATAGCTAATGAGTTCCAAGCTATGCTTTCAAACATAGGGACAGAATTTAGGAGTCCATCTGGATTGTTTCCTAAAGATTTTGACCAAATATGTTGCCTCAGCCAAAAACCAGACTAAGAAAAATAAAAAGAAATGAAATCATAAATACGGAGGAGAAAAATAGTAATATATCTTCATACTCAAAATTAGAAATGAAACAGAAATTGTTGCTTTACCTGTGTATAAACTCCTGTCTGAATGTCTGAATCTTGAATGGTGAATCTCAAAGTAGAAAAGACTGTAAAGGCTGTAAAACAATTAAAAGAATAAAAGAATTGCTGAGTGAAGACAGATCGACAATAAAGATCTTGTGTAGAAGTATAATCTGAGAGAAAATATATTCAAACAAAAGTCATTGTTTAAGATGAAAGTGGAGAATTTCTATCAAACTCAAAAATTCAAATATTTGGCATACTTCAGTATTTGACAAAGCAATTTTATTTTTTTATTATTACTTTTAAAAGATTTATTTATTTGAGAGAGAGATAACAATTTGGGGAGGGGCAGCGTTACAAGGAGAGTATCTCAGGCAGACTCCCCCTGAGCCCACCCAGGTGTCCCTGACAAGGCAATTTTAAAACAAGTAAGAAGAATGGGGCACCTGGGTGGCTCAGTTGGTTGAGCATCTGACTCTTAATTTTGGATCAGGTCATGATATCGCAGTCCTGAGATCAAGCCCCGAGTTAGCCCCGGGGTCTGCTTAGGATTCTCTCTCTCTCTCTGCCCCTCTTCCTGCTCATGCTCTCTTTCCAGCTCTCTCTAAAGTAAATAAATAAAATCTTTAAAAAAAAAAAAGTAAGAATAAACAAGTTTTTCCAACAGGCAGTTATTGAACTTAATACTCTAAGAGGTGATATGGATTAAGGGTTGTATTAAATTCAGGGCTATTCAGTTCTTATCGAGTTTAAAACTTGGGCTAGTTTAGCAACACAGAGAAGTATTTTGAGGTTGATGTTAGGGGGAACCATCATGCCCTTCTGCCAAATACCGTTTATGCCGTGAACGGCCCTCTTGATTAAGATGAGAATTTTTCAGTGAGTGGTAGCTATATGCTCCTCATGGTGGACTGTCAATGGATGTAAACTTATGAGTCCTTTGGTTTTCAGTTCTATATGTGTCTCAGAAACTATTTACATTTAACTTATTGCTATGTACTGAATTGTGTCCCCATCTTCAAATTCATATGTTAAAAACTAACCCCCACTATGACTGTATTTGGAGATATGGCCTTTAGGGAAGTAATTAAGGTTAAATGAGGTCATAAGGGTAGGACCTAATCCAATAGGACTGTGTCCTTATAAGATGATGAAGAGACAGGAAATTATCATGTGAGGACACATGAAGAAGGCACTGTCTGCAAGCTGAGGAGAGAGCCCTCACCAGAAACCAACCATGTTGGCAGCTTGCTCTTGGACTTCTGGTTTGCAGAACTGCCAGAAAATAATTTTCTGGTTTTTAAGCCTCCCGGTCTGTGGTATTGTTATGGCAGCCTGAGCAGGCTAATATACCCACTAATGAATCACTAAAATTAAGTAAAATAATAAAGTTTGGAGTCCATAAACAAAAAACTAGTGTATTACCAAGGAAATATATATATATATATATACACACACATACACACACACACACATAAATATATATATAGTGAACATATATTGACTGCTTAGTATGTGTTAGGCACTGTGTACTTTACATATAAATACTTCTTTAATCTTTACAATTACTTAAGTTTGGTGTTATTAACTCCATTTTACAGATGATGAAACTGAGACCCCCAAAATGAGTATTTTGTCTAATGTCACAGAACTCAAACTTGGGTTTCAAACTGACACCAGACTGTGCTTCTAATCACTGAATATAGTATAAAACAGCATTGTTCAATAGAAATATGATGTGAACCATGTATGTAATTTAAATTTTTCTAGGAGCCATATTTTATTTTATTTTTTATTTCAAGTTTTTATTTAAATTCCAGTTAGCTAATATACAGTGTAATACTAGTTTCAAGTGTAACAATATAGTAATTTAGCACTTCCATACATCACCCAGTGGTCCTCATGACAAGTGCACTCCTTAATCCCCATCACCTGTTTCAACCATCCTCCCACCCACCTACATTCTAGTAACCATCAGTTTGTTCTCTATTGTTAATAGTCTGTTTCTTGGTTTGCCTCTCTCTTTTTTCCCCTTTGCTCATTTGTTTTGTTTCTTAAATTCCACATATAAGTGAAATCGTATGGTATTTGTCTTTCTTTGACTTATCTCATTTACATTATACTCTAGCTCCATCCATGTTGTTGCAATTGGCAAGATTTCATTTATTTTTATGGCCTGAGTAATAGTCCATTGTATATATACACCACATCTTCTTTATCCAGCCACCTACCGATGGACACTTGGGCTACTTTCTTATCTTGGCTAATGTAGATAATGCTGCTATAAACATAGGGGTATATTATCCCTTTGAGTTAGTATATTTGTATTCTTTATGTAAATACACAGTAGTATGATGGCTGGATCATAGGGTAGTTCTATTTTTAACTTTTGGGGGAACTTCCATACTATTTTTCAGTGTGGCTGCACCTGTTTGTATTCCCTCCAATAGTAAAAGAGGGTTCCCCTTTTTCCACATCCTCGCCAACACCTGTTGTGTCTTGTGTTGTTGATGTTAGCCATCCTGACAGGGCGATACCTCATTGTAGTTTTGATTTGTATTTCCTTGATGATGAGTGACGCTGAGCATCTTTTCATGTGTCTTTTGGCCGTCTGTATGTCTTCTTTGGAGAAACGTCTTTTCATGTCTTCTGCCCATTTTTAATTGGATTACTTGTTTTTTGGGCGTTCTTTATATATTCTTGGATACTAACCTTTTTTTGGGTATGTCACTTGCAAATTTCTTATAGGAGCCACATTTTTTAAATTTGTTTTTTAAAAGATTTTGAGAGAGAGAGAGAGAGCACAAGCAGGGGGAGCAGCAGGCAGAAACGGAGGGAGAGGGAGAAGGGAGCAGGGAGCCTGATGCGGGGCTTGATCCCAGGACCTTGGGAGCATGACCTGAGCCGAAGGCAGATGCTTAACTGAGCCACCCAGGCACCCAAAACTCCTACTTTTTATATGCATACATAGCTGGTATTCTTCCAATTTTTCAGAAGGATGTTTTATTATTATAGTACATCACTAGTGTTGTCTTCAGTTATTGTGGTTTTCAAGGGCTCCTATTGGTGTGTTAATGAAAACATTTATAGAATTGCTATTATTTTTTTCTTGTAGAGTTATGTGTGGTTGACATTTTGTTATTATCAAGTTCTTTTTTCCCTAGAAAGTGAGAACATCTAGACTAAGAGGACTTCCTGGCCTTTCCTCCACCTAAATAGGTTATATAGTTAGAAAAAAAGGAAAAAAACACAGGAGTAGATGAATCAGTCGCCTGACCTAGACTAACATTGTGTATGGGGGTTTTTTTTGTAACAAGTAAGATACAATTGTAAAACATAGTTAAGGGAGTTTCTGTGACCATGAAATAGAGTGATGCTAACCAGTTTGCATAAATCCATTATGCTGAATGCAGAACTGTTGGCTCTTATGACCTTATTGTATGGGTGTGGCTTGGAAGTGTTTCTGAGGTGGTGGTGTGTGTGTTGTTTTTGTTTTTGTTTTCCTTCTCACATTAGCCTAACTCTAGTGTTACAGAGAAGTGGTTATTTTTAAACCAAGTAAAAAAGAGCTTTATCATGTTATCATGGCTACATCACTTCAAGACAGAAAATGATTTCAGATGATCTCCTTCTGTTTCACTATATACACATTTATTGTCTCTAGATTCCAAGGATAAGTGGATAAATGTGATGGTTCACACATGCCCTGTAACTACTGAGAATTGGTTTTCTAAGGCAAATGTTTCTATTCTTTTGCTTTAGCTTTACCAAATGATCTGAGCTGAAGCAATCTTTTAAAATGGCTGTGATGCACTGTGTGTTTTCGAAAGCAGAGCATTGTAAGCATTTAGATCCTTCATCTTTATAACAATGCGTCCAGTGGCTTTTCTTGTAGAATTAATGCATGGAGCTTCCATTAAGTGTTCTCTGAATCCACTCAGAGATAGGCCAATCTATTGTCCTCTGGACTAAGTATTCATATATAAGATTTGAAAAATATTCAGAAACATTGCCAATCAGAGAAGAAAGAAAAACCCCCCACACGTCAGCTTTGATAAGAAAGAGGTGCTCTTTAGAGGGTCCTTAGAGGTTTCAGGGGGGTTCCCAAGGGACGGTGGAATATACAGACTATGAGGAAAAACAGCTAAGAGTTTGGGATTCTAAAAGCAGTCCTCCAAAACCCACAAATGGTTGTCAGTTTAAAAAATCTATGGGAAAAAAGAATTAAGAAAAATAAGCTGATTAGACTAATAAAAAAGAATATTATAGCAATCAACTGTGCATTAGTCAAGAAGCAAGTAAAAGAAGCCCAACAAAAACCAGTTTAAGTGAAAAAAAGACTTAATCTTTTTTGGGGAACATCTGAAGAACATCTGACTTTGGGCATACTTGGATCCAGGATCTCAAATGATAGTTTCAGGATTCTCCTTCTTATCTATCTTTCCTTTCTGCTTAGTTTTGTTCCTTACTATTTTATAGGGCATTTCTCCCTATGACAGAAATATGGCCTCTGGCAATGCAGATGTCATTGCTGGTGTTGTTGCTCTACACTTTCAGCTCCAAAGGGAGAGAGAAAACTATCAGCCTCTAATTCAGAAAATTTCATGAATATTGATCATTCTGTGTTGGATTACTTGTCAAACTGGCCCCTCAGGACAGTCACTATTTCCAGGCAGCTACAGTCCTCTGGTCAGCTTGGCCTGGCTCATAGGCCTGTCCCTTGGTGGAGGTGATGGGGAATGGAGGTATGATAGTGATTAGTAGTCCATCAGATTCATAAAGAATGGGGGAGAGGTGGTGCCTCAAATTGGAATAGTGCAAAGATGAAAATATGTTTTCCAGAGCTATTGAAGAAAACATAAATAGTTAAGGTTCTAATAATTCTGAAAAATGCTTTTCAATTTTGGAGATTTTGTTACAGTAGTTTCCAATTCAGTAGGTTTGGGGGGGTGTCTGAGATTCTTTATTTCTAAGCAAGCTTCAGGGACCAACTTCGAGTAGCACTACTCTAGAAGACATTTGTAAATTGGGTATAATTTTATAGCATTTGGTCAGCAGAAAACCAAAGCAGATTACCTGTGTGAGGCTGAGTTTTGAAGGTTTTACATTTAATTATTTGAATTATTCTTTATCAAGAGTACTACCATACAAATTTTAATGTTCTTTTGGACCATATTGTTTTGTGACTTGTTAAGTGCCCTCAACTAGAAGGAGAGCAATGAATAACACACTTACCTTGAACATAGTTTTGAGAAATACTGAAGTAGGATACATATGGAAAATGGTGTTCTCCTTAAGACATGATATAATGTGAGAAAGAGAAGGGTATGGAGCTAGGGCTAGGACTATGGTCTGTGGTGGGATGACACAGTCATGGGGCAAGGCTGGGACTGAATAGAACACATTTCCATGGGCAGTGGGAAGAAGTACATGTGGGCAGAGTGTGACTTCTTGGTCCTCAGCATTAGAGAGAATTGTTGGCTAGTAACAGGGCTTCATCTCTAGGACTGGGGCTTAGGGATAGGAGTCAAGTGATGTGGATAGAATGGGGGATGAATATAGAGACTGGCACGAGTAAGGTAAAGACCAAGGTAAAGTACAGAGACTGGGAGAGGGGGTAGATTATCAAGGTTTAAGTATTTAAGGCACTGGAACCAGGGAGAAGGCAAGGGCTTAGTTTTAGAAGCACAGTTGAACTCAAGGTACCAAATCTTAGATATGAAATGGAAAACAGGCTGGTTTGATGTCTGTTCCCTTAGTGTGCAAAAAGAGTCCTGCAGAGCCCATGCTGGAGGGAGTAGAAGTCATGTAGCTTGAGAGAGTAGAAGGAATAAAGCCACAAGTCCCAATTAAAAGGCCCCAGGTATAAAGGACGAATGTATTGATAAGAAATTAGGTAAGTTATTACAATTGGAGAAAGTTCCATGGCTTTTATGCGTAACTCTTTATTTCAATTTTATAATTACTGAATCTAGTCATTATTGGTTAATGCATCAATTAAGAAAGAAATGTATTCTCTCCACCAGAGTGGTAGTGATACTAGGTAAACAGATTTGTAACCCAAGTCTGTATGATTGCCCAGAGGTTCTGCAAACAGGAATCAGTTCAATCAGTCTATTGAATCTGAGATACATACTTTGCCCTGTAGTATTTCCTCTTGGTTCATTGGTTAGCTGCAAAGGAACTTGCCTAAGATATAAACTGAAAGGCTTACTAGTTTTTAACTTCTGTGGATTTATTTCTTAAAAGAATTAGGTTTTGGATCAAAAGGAGAAATCTGATTGGTTATCTACCTAGAGTATAATGCAAATAACCAGAAGTAATATATTATTTGTCTTCAAACAGAAATTTCTATACCAAAAATTTATAGAGCAAAGAAGTTCTCTAACAGTATATAGGAAAGTATGAAGACTTTAAGGGATAGTTGTTTTCTTTTCCAATTCCAAATACTGCCAATACTTCAAAATACTGCCATTGCTTTCACTCTGTACCTACTCACTCTTTCTCTCCAATTAGTACTGAGTATAGCAGTGAGCTCTCTTTGGAAGCCTTTGGAATCTTCTCTGAGATGGGGAGGATCCACTGGACTTCTCTCTCTCTCTCTCTCTTTTTTTTAAAGATTTTATTTACCTATTTGGCAGAGAGAGACACAGCAAGAGGGGGAACACAAACAGGGGGAGTGGGAGAGGGAGAGGCAGGCTTCCTGCTGAGCAGGGAGCCCGATGCGGGGCTCGATGTGGGGCTTGATGCGGGGCTCTATCCCAGGACCCCAGGATCATGACCTGAGCTGAAGGCAGCCGCCTAACGACTGAGCCACCGAGGCGCTCCCCTGGACTTCTCTCAAATTCAACTTGACATCACAAGGGGAGAAAGGAATTAAGAATAGTTCCTTATTTCCATTTATTACTAAAGATATAAAAATAGTCATGCATCTTTGATTTCCTTGGATAACTGCTAAACCCCTTTTGTATAAGGGGGAGAACGAAAGAATCTATGCTAAAGGCATAGCAGTCATGCAAGTTTAAGAAGTAATTCAGAGACAACATCTGCATTCTGTGGCAGAGATTCAAGAGTAAGAAACAGTATATTTTAAAGGATTCTAAAAAACATTGATTAGGTAATGCCACATTAGCGAGTAGATACAAATTAAAAAACAGTATGTCCCTGATGATTCATGGTGACTCAGCTAAGATAATATGGTAATCTTTACTTAGGATGTTTTTTGAAGGCCTCCTCAGGTGGTTTGTGTGTGTGTGTGTGTGTGTGTAAGAAAGAGGAAATCAATTTAATGTTTTTCATTAGGTGAATTAAAGTATGCAAATTTACTTTTCTTGGTTTTTACAGTTTAACAAATGAATAATTGACTCCATTAATTAACTCCAGAAAGCTGATGATATACTTTTTATAATAATTTTAGACAGAAAATACGTAAAAATAGTGCAAAGATTTCATATACATGCTTCACCCAGCTTCTCTTAATGTTAACTATTTACTTAACGTTGTACAATGGACAAACCAGGATTAACATTGGCGCATTGTTATTTACTAAATTATGAACCTTATTGAAAGTTCACCAGTCTTTTTCTAGTCTTTTTTTTTTTTTTCTGTTTCAGTATCTAATCTTGGATTCCACATTGCATTTAGTTGTGTCTCTCTTTAGTCTCTGTCAATCTTTAGTCTTTTCTTGTCTTTTGCAACATTGACACTTTTGAAGAATACTAGTTAGTTTGTAGAATGTCTTTCTAATTTGGGTTTGTCTAATGTTTTCTCATGATGGGGTCATGCATTTTTGGCAAGAATACAAGTAATTTTGTGTCCTTCTTAGGACATAATAGAGATACATGATATTGATAAGTCTTATTACTGGCGATGTTAATCTTGATTCCTTGGTTAAGTTGGTTATGTCAGGTTTCTTCAAGTAGCATTTGAACTTCCTGCCTTATACTTCCTTTCTGTTATCCTCCAAACCTTAAGTAAAATTTTATTCACAAGTTGTGGTTACACGTTAGCTGTACTTCAGGGATTTTAGTGGGGAGTCTGTCCTACGTGGATGGAGGTGAAAAGAGGAGAACAGAATCTTCTTCCTTGAGTCTTGAGAAGTTACAATGAGGGGATTATAGGTACAGACATCTGTGCGTGTCATGGTAGTCTACATGGTAGTCTACATGGTAGTCACATGTAGTAGCAAGAGTGTGGTATCAAGAAAAGGTGGTTATAGCAGAAAAATATAAAAACATTTGTAACACAATATGGGGAAATTTTTTCAACCAAGGTAGTTTCCTTCGAACAAGCCAACAGGGTCCATTGTAATTTTCCTATTTAATGGAAGTGTGACCTGTGATCCTGTGACCTTATTTTGTAGTTACAGTTTGCTAAAGCCTACATATTAGGGAGAGATCTATTAAAATCTACCTGGCTAGTTTTGGCCCACCATTCAAGTGAGATCTTTCTGAATTTTGTTTCTGTCATCCATCATATTAATTATTCTTTTTGGTTATAATTCTGCTCATTTAAAAAACATGACCTTTTTTTAACCTTCATCTTAGTCCAGAATAAAAATGTTGACTTACAATGGTGACTCGTGGTACTGCACTGTGGTCTCCCTGCAGTTGGAGAACTAATGGCTCAATCTATGGTTTCTAAAATCTACTCTTTTTCCTCTTTCTGAACAAAGGAGATTCTCTTCCCATTCCAGGATTCTGGCACCTCTCCCATTGTCCATTGATTCTCTAAGATTTCTGGACTCAGAGATTACCTCAGTACCTTCCTTCAAGGTCCAAGAATGTAATTCACTAGGGCACCTGACTGGCTCAGTCACCAGAGTATGCAATTCTTGAAATTGCAGTTGTAAGTTTGAACGCCATGTTGGGTGTACAGATTACTTAAAAATAAAATCTTTTTGGGGGGCGTCTGGGTGGCTCAGTCAGTTTATCATCTGACTCTTGATTTCAGCTCAGGTCATAATCTTAGGGCCTTAGAATGGAGGCTGGAACCCTACCTTGGGCTCCATGTTCAGTGGGGAGTCTGCTTGAGATTCTCTCTATCTGCACCTCCCCTCACTCACACACCTGCGTGCAGGCTCTCTCTCTCTCATAAACAAATCTTTTAAAAAAATAAAGTCTTTTTCTTTTTTTTAAGAATGTAGTGGGGCACCTGGGTGGCTCAGTCAGTTGAGCCTCCAACTCTTGATTTCCGCTCAGGTCATGATCTTAGGGTGACTGGATTGAGCTTTGGGTTGGGCTCTGCACTCTGTGGAGTCTGCTTGTCTCTCTCCCTCTGCTTCTCCCCAGTTTTTTCTCTCTTCTGATTTCTACCTATTGGATAGTCATTTACCAATAATTACTTAAATGGTTAAAAGATGAAGAAAATTTTAGTGTGGGTGGAGAGCAGAAAAGCCTTGCATGTACTACGATCCCAATATATGCATGGGTAATTACAGGATGATTGAATGAATGAATGAATTTCTGACCAGTCTGTCAATTTGTAATAGTGATACCATTGGGGTGTTGACAGTGAAAGTGCTTCTCCAGAAGAGAAATAGGATTTCTGATTTATATAAGTTATCATAAATTACTAGTTAAGATGTTTTAAATAAAAAACCAAGCTGCTCCCTTTATCTAATAGGAATGTTATTTTAGCTAATTATAAATTAGCATCTAAGTAGATAATGTGTCAAAAGACCTGACTTTCAACTTTTAAATGAGCAAAATGAGGTTAAGACTTTATTTTTGTCTGTAAATCTATTTAATTTTATCGCTTTTTATCATTAACTTCGTGGTGGTTTATATGATTTCATTCAGGTCACAAAATCAACATTTGGGAGTTAATAATTGAAAACAAAATAAAAGTAGTGCTTGGAAGAAAAAATTGGGGATGACTACACAAAATCTCTAAGATCCCTTTCAACCTAACATTTTACATCTTTTTAAAATCAGCTTTATTGAGGTATAATTTATATACAACAAAATTCACCTATCTGAAAGTATAAATTTCAGTAAGTTCTAAGACAAGGACTCTTTTTTTACTGGAAAGAAAAACACTAATTAGTAGATGGAGAATTCTGAGTTCTCTGTTACCCTTAAAAAAAAAAAAAAAGAGACAATTTTATTTAAACCTTTTGCATTTAGCTTCAGCATCAGTGTCGTTATCATTACCAGGGCTGTTTGTTCCATCTGTTGAGATCTCTAACAGAATTTTCCAGACCACATCATCTTCCTGTCTATATAAATTATTTGAGTTATTTCACTTTATAAACCAGAGCATGGTGCTATTACCACATGCATGTTACATTAAGAAAGATTTTTCCTTTCATCTTGTAGGTGGAGAATCTCTACAACAAACCACTTTCGTTGTTCTTTTATTCATTCAGTTTTAATTTAACTTTTGAGTAGGGCAATGATTCATATGGTTAAGCAAATTAAAATATACAAACTACACAGTGAAAAGTCTGTTTCCCACCTCTGTCCCCATCTGCTCAGTTGCTCCTCCAAACTTGAAACTACTGTTTATAGTTTCTTGTGTATTCTTCCTGAGTTTGTTTATTCAGATATGAGTATATATAAACATAGTTCTCATTTCCCATGTTTTAAAGAACTCTGGCACCCTTTAACAATCATCATTTTCTCTAGCAATCAGTGGGCCATTCCTTCTTTTATTTTTCTCTTAGAAAAAAAGGTCCCTTTTCAAAGAACTTTAGAGATGCCTGCATGGCTCAGTCAGTTAGGTGTCTGACTCTTGATTTCTGCTAGGTTCATGATCTCAGGGTCATGGGATCAAGCCCCATGTCAGCTCTGTTCTCAGCACAGAGTCTGCTTGAGTCTTTCCCTCTGCCCTTCTCCCTACTCTCACTCATGCGCTCTCTCTCAAATAAATAAATCTTTAAAAAAAAAATAAAGAACTTCAGATTATTCAGACTAAAGTTTCCTGAAATTAAACAAGATTCCAGGTATCCTATAGTTATTTTCATTCATCATTTGATTCATTCATTCATTCACCAAAATCTATTGATTTGCTTGCTGTGTCAAAGATCCTGTACTCAGGTCTTAGAGGATCACAAAGATTATGGCTCTTGCCCTGGAAGAACATGTAGTATAGTAAGAGATATAAGAGACAAAGCTCAATAATTATGAGAGATTATAAAATGCCACAGCATTTCAGAGAAGGGAGAGATTAGTTCAATTCTATTAGTTCAATTCCTCAGAGAAGGGAGAGATTAGATCAAGGAAGGCTTTCAGAGGAAAATGACCTTTGAGCTGAGCCATGAAAGTTGAGTCTAAATACGTACAGAGATGGGATGATGGGAAAGGAAGAACATTCTATGTTATATCTCAGCGCTCTAGTTTTCAAATGACAGAAACTCCAAGTAGCTTAAACAAGAAAGAAAAAGCAGGAAGGTACTATACTCATTCCTGTAACCAAAATCAGAATACACAAGACTGGAGTTATCTTTAGTGTCAATAGCATAGAAAGACTTTAACAGCACTACCCTTTTCTGTCTCTCCTTCCTCCATCCTGTCTCTTCTCCTTCTAAAAGGCTCCTTCTTGTAACAGGTGATATTACTGCCAATAACTTTGGCATCACATATCTTACTGCTCTCTATACAAGAGTAAAGAGTTACCCCTCTGCTTCCGATTTAGAAATTTTGGAAAGGACTGGCCCAGCTTGGTGATTATACCCTGGTGTGAGTTGGGAAGGGAAGTACTGTGTTTGCCAGCCCCACCAGAAACACACTGAATTAGGAGGAGCAGTTCCCTAAGAGTGCCGCTATCAGAAAAGGTGGGAAGGGGAGGCACAAAACATGGAGGTCCATTTATACCTGCAGTATGAGCAAAGGCAAGAAGGCAGCAAATTGCAGGTCGTGCTGTGAATATGGTGAGAAGCTCAGTTTTGTTTCAGAAGCAGGGGCTGGGACTTGTGTAAGGGAGCCAAGGCATTCGTAGTGCAAAATTTCAGAGGTATTCTCAGATGTCAAGCCTGAACTTGTAGAACTCTGAAGGGGTGAGGAGAGGGGGAGAGAGAGAGAGGGACAAACCTCCTTAAATTTTGTACCTTAGGCATCCTGTTTGCCTCAACCTAATCTTGGCCCTGTTTAGAAGGGAGGTTCAACAGTGTTGAAGATAACAGGCTGAATAGTTAAGGATTGAATAGAGTGACCTTTGAGGGGATAGTTTTGATGGCACCATGCAAGTAAAAGCCAGGACTCCAAGAGGTTAAGGAGTATCTAGTGAAAAAAGAGTGGCAAAGAATGTAGGCTACTGCTCCTCTATCATGAAGTTTGATGGTAAAAGGAATGTTAGAGAAGGAATTACAACTTAAGAGGAAAGCTGAGGGCCCAACAAGTTTATTTTACTTCATTTTATTTTTAATATTGGTGCTACCTGACCCAAGAAGCAGTCATCTACTTCCATGGAATGACTTGAAGGATTCCTGGCTCCTTTCCAACCAAAAATAATTTTGTACTAGTTTACTAGTGATGTCTGAATTGCTACCATTAGTGATTTGGGGTTATTGAATTAAAGGATTATCTCCTAGCAGTTAGTAAGTACCCCCCTAGGTCCCCATCTGTAGGTAATTCGTTAAGCTTTTAGCAGCTATTTGTATGTCAATATGAATTGGCTTATCTGATTTTTTGGTAACAACCAAGAATAGATTTTGATAAAGGGAGGGTAAAGAGCCCTGAAGGGTTTTTGACAGTTTGGGATGTGGCACCTGTAAGGAGGCAAGGTGAAGAACTCCCAAAAGGAAAAGGTGAAGTTCTAAGGGATAACCTCTCTATCTCACAGTCCTACCTAAGGCCAGCTACAATCTAAAATTCTTTCCTTCCATCAACAAACCATTTTGTAAAACAGCTTTTGAGTAGAACCTTGTCAAAACTTTCTGGGGACATATATTATGTCCTGGATGATAGAAAACGGTACTAGACATAGAATCAGAAAACCTGTTCTAAAACAAAAACAAAAACAAAAACAAAAAAAAACCTGTTCTCATCAGACACTTACTTGGCCTTCACGGAAGCAGAATTACCTTGAAGCAAGTGACACTTAGGTTGCAAAATACCTTATTTGCACAGATCCCTTCAAAGGCCCTGGGAGGGATCCTAGCAATATTTTTATATGACCATGTATTTTTGGAAAATTTGCAAAACAAGATAATTTAACTACGATAGACCACTGTCTCTATCCAACTCCTATTTTCCCTTTGTCACATTTCCCCTAATGCTGGGTGGCACTGGAGTAACCAGTCATTTTTGCTATCCAGTACCTAAAGGGAACTTGAGTTGGAGATACAGTTTGGGATTAGTGGTATATATTTTTTTATAATTTATTGTCATTTCTGTGTATTGTTAGGTTATTACTAGCTCTTTTGGTGCAGGGATGTCTTGTAGGACTATTTCTACTGCCTTTGTGCTAATTTATGTGTCACAACATGAATATGTAAGGCCCTTGATTACAAACTGGTTAATGAGGGGCACCTGGGTGGCTCAGTGGGTTAAGCCTCTGCCTTCGGCTCAGGTCACGATCTCAGGGTCCTGGGATTGAGCCCCGTATCGGGCTCTCTGCTCGGCAGGGAGCCTGCTTCCCCCTCTCTCTCTGCCTGCCTCTCTGCCTACTTGTGATTTCTCTGTCTCTCTCTCTGTCAAATAAATAAAATCTTAAAAAAAAACTGGTTAATGAGTGCTGTCAATGCAAAGATTATTTAAGATTGGCTGTTATTCAAGGAAACTTGAAATGTCTTGAAATCTGTTCATATGTGAAAGAGACTTCACAGAGGCTTTCCCAAATTAAATACCAATCCAAAAAAATTACATATGGTATTACCAATGAGTTAGGAAACTGAAAGAAGCTTTTCTAAACTATGAATAACAAAAATATTAAAAATGAACTCATACTAAAGGAAAGACGGAATTATCTTTCTATTCAAGATTGTACTGTAAAAGTCATATATAGAAGCAAGCAAAGAACACGAAGGAAAAAAATAGGGAAAAAACTATTCTAGAGGTATATATGACAATTAGTAAGATGATTTTGTTATTATTTGGATTTTGTGACATTTGTTGTATTTGCTAGGTTTTAAAATTTTGTAATTCTTGTGATTTCTTATTTACTTATTTATTTTTTTAAAAAGATTTTATTTATTTATTTGAGAGAGAGAGCATGAGCAAGAGAGCACAAGCAGGAGTGGGGCAGAGGGAGAAGGAGAAGGCCCTCGATCCCAGGGCCTGGACCCCAGGACCCTGAGATCATGACCTGAGCCGAAGGTCAGCAGACACTTAACTGACTGAGCCATCCAGGCACCCCTGTTATAATTTCTTATACCCAATTTTGTACTCATAATTTTATATCCTTTATCTTAAAGAGTATACTCCCCTCCAAATTAGCTAAATTTTAAGCCCTGTAAATTCTGGGTTCTTCCCTGATCCTGTGGCTGAGCAAGTAATGTCAGCCCCTAGTTTTCTTATCTGGCAGGTAGGAACAATATCTGCTGACTCACCTCATGGAGTTCTCATGAGGAAGCGAGATGGTGCAGCTCAAAGGACCTCATTACTAGTTATGAAGAGCCATACAAATGTAAGTAAACTGGGATGACTGCTTCTTCCTCAAAAAAACAGGCCTTGCATTTTCCCTAAGAGGTTATCTTTTCAGTGATCATACTTACATTTGGGGTTATCCTGAATTGTAGGATGGGCTAAGATGCCTCTGGAGAGCTTCATATAGATGACAAGCAGCCCCAGGCAGAGTTAAAAGCCTAAGAAAGAATGGTGTTGTATTAGCACAAGATCATCCACTACCATGGCTGGGAAACCAACATATTGGGTCCTCCCTGCTAGGGGTGGTAAGCAGAGCTGCTTCTGAAAACAGTATTTAGCATTCAAGTTCAATAATATTCCAAATATGTAGATGACCTCTATTAAAACACAGTTTTTATGAGGAATTATACAGCTTATTTCCTTGGCCTACCATTTAACCAGGAAAAATGGGAAAAAGGGAAGTTCCATTCACCAAACACTTAATATATGTGAGCATCTGGTCTAGGTGCTGTATGCACGTTATCCCAAACACAATTATCCCTGGATATTATCAACCTCATTCTGTAGAAATAAAAACTAAGGCTCAAAGAATAGAGTGACTTGCCCAAATCCACAATGATTAGGGTATTTTAAGCAAGGTCTGTTTCATCCCACCCTTTCAGGTATTAGTCTATTGCTAAATGCTGTTTCCGGCATAGTTGTTCTTTTCTTATTTGCTCATCTTTTCTATTCCTATTGAATCTGGCTCATACAGTCACACTTGCCTGCAAAAATAATTTTGTAGATCAGACGTCTAGTGTATATGTATAGGTCTTTAGTTCAAATGCATACTCCATCATGAATTTATGGAAAGTCAGGAGTATATCCAATGCAATAAAATATGCCTTAAATGGTACTTAATTTGAATGGACAAATCTTTAATAGGAATTTTAAACGTCTGAAAATGTTTGAAATGCATAATAAATTAGTTTACCACCAACCAGACTGCTCATGTATCAAATTAATATGCACACTCTAAACTAAGATACTTGATTTCATGCTAAAAAATTCAAGGCCAATCTCTTCAGTCTGAAAACAAACAGTAAGTCAACATTCTCAGATTGCAGATTGATAGTGTCAGGCTAAAATGACTTTCCAAGAGGCAGCTTTATATATATTTTATCAGAACTCAAAATTACACACAGTTCACTTGCTTCTGTCCATTAAATTTTAAAATCGAGATGAGTTTAGTAGCTAGTAGATTTTCACAGGGCTTTTGTGGTTTAATATTTTAATGGAAACTTTTGTTTTTCATCCCCTGATTTAGCCTAAGCATGGGGGTGGGATGCCAATCCAAGATCTTAAAATTGGGCACCTTGAGTTTGTGATTTTTTATCTTTTAATTTGTAGGTCAAGACCAAAGTGAGGGAGGTAGGGCGGAAGGGAGAGAGAGAAAGAAAGGAAAGAAATATTTTGGAAGGGGAAACCTCTATCGTTCCATAACAGACAAAAATATTAGGAATTAAATTTTATAGGGTTAAGAGAGTGTACTAGCTAGAATTTTTGAAACCTAAGGGGATGACTCTTACCTTACTGTTCGAGAAAATGTGCATGTGAGAAGATAATTTTCATATTATGAACCTAAAGCCACACGATTGTGAAAAACTGTATGCTTAGAGGGAGTATTATCCCAGAGGACCTGACAAGTAGGCAAGAGCCGGCAATCTTTAGTATTTAGGTAAACTTTGGGTCCAGCCTGTATTTGTCATCTTTGCTGTTCAAATGAACTCAGAACTAGCAGTACTCCCCGACTAATTCGGGACAGATTTCTAGGAAGATCCATTGTTTCAGTTTAAAAATACATATTGAGCACCTACTATTAGGTCAGGCCTTGGGCATAGAAAGATGAAAAAAATTCAGTATCTGCCCTTAAGGAGCTTATACTCTGGAGGGGCAGGGGTGTGTCAAACATACAGACAAATGCACAGCTGTATTACACTGTTTAAAGCACACATTAGATAAGGTACGGTGAGAGCACTAAAAAGGAAGTGGAAAAGTCTCTGTGAGGGAGACCACTGAACCAAGAAAGACTCCTTGGAAGTGGGACAGGCTTCCAGATGGACCGGCTAGCCGTGGAGGTAGGCAGCAGAATTCGCGCAGAGGAAGCAGAAACGGCGCGAGCAGAGGCACAGGCGTGAAACTGCTGGTTTTGCTCTGGATCGCCCTCGCACCCCTTTGTCTCCAGACAACGGGAGACCAGTCTGGTCCCTCACGGTAGGGCAGGTCTAAAGAAGTCTGGGGATATAAATTCCAGCAACCAGAGCTGCAAGGCATGATCTAGCCTGAGGAGATTTGTAGGAGCCGAAATGGAAGCCGCCGAGTTTCTGTAAGACCGGGCGGGGCTCGGGTGGCGGCAGAGCCCTGCCTGAGTTTAACGGTGCTGCCGCGGGCCTTTGGTTCCCAGGGCGCTTTGCGCTCGGTCCCCGCCCCGACGGCTGACCCGCGGATCGCTGGGCGCTCCGAGCCTTCCCGAGGCCTCAGCGCCTGAGAAGCCCGCTCCCTGTGTCGGGAGCCTCTTTGCCCTCCGCGGTCCCTCTTTGGGCAACTCGCGTGGCGCCGCCGGGAGCCTACGGTGACAACTGCCGTTCTCTGGTCCCAGCGCACGAAGGTGCTTACCGCTGCTGGACGAGCGGCCCTCCGTGCTCGGCCTCCTCCCACGCAAGCCCTTCGCGCGCGGCACAGATCCGCGCAGGCCCAGACCAGCGCTGCGGCCTCCCGGCGCGCGTCGCGCCGTCTGGCACGAGGCGCACGAACCGCCATGCGGTCCGAGGCTACGGGCGAGCGTGCGCTGCAGTTGCTGCCAGGGCACGCATCTGTATATCCCCTCACCTTGGTTTTTAACCCCGCGTCCTCCTTGGTTTTGAGAGGTTTCTCTGCTCGAGCTATTTGAGTCAGGCACTCTTAACAATAGGAGCGGCTTGCGGCCTACGCGTCTGAGAGCTTCCAGGGCGCTGGACGGAAAAGGTGGGTGCGTGGAGTTGTCACCTCACGGACTCGCGATCCGAACCCTGGAGGAGGGACACACCTTCCCCGGTACTCTGGGCCCACGATAGGCTTCTCCTAGGGAACAAAGTTCATCCCGACCCCCTCTCTTCAGGGCTGCCTCCCTTAGGGGACCCACGCACCGGCCGTTCCTGCCGCCATTTCCCAGCAGGCCTCCAGGGGGCCTCCCGACCGCGTCCTTCCAGTCGGCCGCTCCCCGCCCGGGGGCCGCCGCGCGGGGAAGGACGCGCCTTGGCGCCCCGGCCAGTGTGCGAACAATGACCCCTTTTCCCCTCGCCGCCGCCTCTTCCCGGACACCGCCCCCCTCGCACCCCCAGGCAAACCTATTAGCCATTCAGGCCGACAAAACCCCGCGGCCCCGCGCATTGTCCCGCGGAACGCCCGGCCGCCGTCATTAGCCCTGATTACGCTGAGCCGCCTGACAGCCCTGCGGGCCGCTGGACAGACCCCCCATTCACGGCCGCCCCCGGGCCCCGCCTCACAATAGGAGCGGAAATCGTCCGCGCTCCCGCGTCCCGGCTGAATAGAGCGAAAAGCTGCTTCTCTTCTCCTCCCGCCCCATTCACGTTCTCTTTGGATACAATATTTTTTTCCTTTTTGTTAAAATTAGGGAGAGAGAACGAGGTCAAGGAAGATTTTGGTTGAGCTCTTTGCCTGTCATTTGTTTAATGTAAACAAAGAGCAAGTCCTCCCCCCGCCCCAGCCTCTCATCACCTCCCTCCCAGATTTTTATAAACAAACTGGAGAAGGGAAGGGGCGGTAGGGGGGGCGGCCGCGGCGGGTGCAAGCGGAGTGGGTCATTAAAGTGGAGGAGCGAGGAACTGTGGCATTTGGGGAGCGGGAGCCATCGCGCTTTTGGTGGAACTGGCGGGTGGTTGAAATATTTATAACCGATAAACAAGCCGAACTGGGGCTGGTGGTTAAATCCGCACAATGGTAAGATCCGTTGAATTGTTAAAATGCAGCTTCTTTCCATTCTGCTGGAGTAACTGCCTTTTGGGAGATTGTTACAGGAAATAAATTTCAAGAGAAGACAGGAAGGAAACCCATCATAAGGAGATTTCTCCAAATTCGGAAACCTTCAGCATTGCTACTACCTGGAATTAAACACAAACAAACAAAACCTTCTAGAACAGGATAAAACTGATACAGAAAAAAAATCTTAAAAAGAAAACGAAAACTTTTACGATAGCTGCCTAAGGGAAGATTTGGACCAATTAACATAAGTATCCGTGTGAAGATATGGACCAATTTCCAATACGTAATCATCAAAGAATTGATTATTCATAAGACCAATTAGGTGCCACCAGGTTTCAGATAAACATTTAAAAAATTCTTTAAAATAATATGTCACCCCTCCCTTAAGATTCTAAAATGAAATCAGATAAATAAACCTACAGATTGGTGAAACACAATACCTACTTTATAATGTAATCCTTAGGTAACATGTTACTTTAAGCAAATTAGATGTACTTTAAAGGCTTTCACCAAAGCAGGAAGAAAGGTCCTCCATAACTTGGGTCTTCTCTTTTTTGCCAAGCCATAAGGGTTATTTAAAAATTATTTGTACAGGGGCATCTGGGTGGGGTCGTGATCCCAGGATTCTAGGATTGAGCCCCACATCGGGCTTCTTCCTCAGTGGGGAGCCTGCTTCTCCCTCACCTGCCGTTCCCCCTGCTTGTTCTTGCTCTCTTTCTCTCTCACTTGCTCTCTGTCAAATGGATAAATAAAACCGTAAAAAAATAAAATAAAAATTATTTGTACAGAGAAAGCTTAGTTCTTAGCAGTATAACCCTTTTTTCTTGAGAATGCAGAATGGACATTTTCTTCTGCTTTTAGGCATCATTTGAACTGGTGAGTGGGATGGGATTTTTCGAATCTCAACTACCATTACATCATTCTACTAATTCTTTCCCTTCCTTCTTGGACCTGGAAACATTAGCTTAAGAGATAAAATTTATCCTCTCCAAATGCTGGTTGGACAGCTCCTTAGTACCAGGTGGGTCTGGTGAACAAGACTGGAAATCTCGTCATTTTTTTCTTGAAGTGCAATACTCCTTAGCAGATTCAGGACTAGGCAAGGGAAGCACCTACAGTGCAAAATTTAAGGAGGCACTCATTCCCAGATGCCTTGCACTTGGGTCGTTGCTGACCTTGAGAGTGAATGCCTCCTTCAATTTTGTACTCTGGATGCTTCCCTTGCCTCATAGGAGTCCTGGCCCTGCTCCTCTGCATTCAAGGAACTAGATGTGTGTGGGGGGTTGTTCAAGGAAACAAAATAAGAGTCCTCAGGAAGCGCTCCCATCCTAGCCTTTCCAGACCCACAGAAGGGCATTTGCTTGCTTTCCTGAAGAACACCAGCTTGATCACAAAGACATCCCCACTTCTTCCATCTACAGTTCTTGTGCAAGAGAGTTTTGATTGTCAACAGTTCTCTGGATAAGGGCCCCTCTGTACAATGGCAACAATTTATAAAGCCTAAATGAGGCCAAATCTGTTTAAGTGATTTAGAAACTAAAAATCAACCCTTAGTCATATCTTGGGCTTCTCTCAGATATCTTGCCATTTGACTGCTTTTTGTCTTTCATGACTTCACTTTTTTTTTCTCCCCTCATTGGCACTTCTACCCAAATAACTTAACAGGATTCTGAACCAAAGGACATCTGCTAAGGACAGAGAGGTAAATTGAAAGGAGTCCAGTGTGTGTGTGTGGCAGGAAGAGCTCAAGGAGGGAAGTTCAGCTTAAGTGATTTAAAGATCAGTGTCAAATTTTATAATATACAACCCATTTCACTAGGAAAAAGCTTAGAGACTCTGGATAGCATTTACTTTTTTAGTACAAGGACCGTGGGTTTTTTTGTTTTGTTTTTTGGTGTGTGTGTGCCTGCATGTACCTACACACTTTAGGAGGACAAATTAAATACTAAGAATATTTGATAGTGTTAATTGAGGCCATTACAGAACAATGAGGCTCTAAGTGACTTATTTCATGTTTAATACAGAGATCAGAGTTTTAAAATGCCAGTCATTTCTCTGCCGCCTTCCATTTCGCTTCAATATGTCACATGATTACATCTTTTCCTTCATCTAAGTATCCCTGTTGTGGAAAAATGTGTTTGATTAAAACCTGCTTCTGCCTCAAGATGTTAGTTTAGTTATTAAAGCCTCTCTTATCTTTTGTCTTATTTTAATACGAGTTCAATCCTAAACATAGTATATACTCACTCTAGCATGATCATGGGTGCCTATTGCTTTTGTATGGGAGGGGTCTTGAAAGAGATGGAAAACTTTTGTAATTGCAGAACCTGTGTCAGAATAATCTTGCATTTTTATAAAATAGGACTCATAGCTGAGTCCCAGAGTTTGACTTCTTAAATTGTCCCTGAAAGACACTGACACTTAATAAAAGTGAGTGTCAGGAGGACAAGCCATAGTAACCCATGCTTGGGGATGTGTGGGGTTGCCTTATAGGGGATGCTCATGTTGCAAGTTTCTAGGTTTAAATATATTACACACACATGTATATACATACATACAATTTTTTTGAGCAAGTGGTTATGGATCTACCATGGGCCATTTAAAATATATACCAGGAGACATCAAAGAAAGCAAAAGATATGAGAAGAGTCTCCTGAGACTATTTGAACAGGGGCCCCTGCTTACCTGGTGAAGAGTATCTTTTTTTTTTTTAAGGACTCTGAGAGCAGCTCACTTAATTAAGAAAGTTTGCTCATCAGGTTTTTATTGTTTGGCTTCACACCGAACCCATCTGCTCCATCCTGCGCCTTTAGAAACAGCAAGTTCCCAGGATATAGAGAAACCTACCAGGGCTGTCTCTTAAATAAGTAAATAAACAGCATATATATGTTTTGTTTTGTTTTTTTAAAAACCTTTAAAGCAAAAGTTATACATATATAACAGCGTCCTTTCGACGTGAAATACCCACGGGAGATTTAGGACAGGCGCTCAGCGTGCAGTTCGGGTTCCGGAGACATCTTTGCAGCAAAATTCTTGGGAAAAAGCAAAGCAAGGAGAACGTAGCGATGGGTTGGGCCTCACCGCGGACCCCTGTGATAGCAGCCGGAGGGCGCCAGTGGAGCCAGGCCGGCCGCGGGGCGGAAATGGGCAACCCGAGCCCGTGGGTCCCTGGCCACCCGGTTTCGCAAGCAGTGGGTTTGCTTGGTCTCTCATCCTCCCTATTTCATTTTGTCTTGTTTTTACACTGGATTCTGTTTCTGAGCGTGCTGGATGGACAGTTCAGATGTCGCACTCGCTGTCGCTGGACGTGATGGAGATGGCCGAAGTGGCTGCCTTGCTGGATAGGCTGGCGGCCGGGCTGGCGGCGGCGCCCAGCACCTCAGGCGTGCCCTCTTCCTCAGCCCTTAGAGCCCGTCCGGAGCCCTGCGACATGACCTGCTGCTGGAGTCTAGGGGAAGGAAAGGAATACCAGTCACGGCGCTTAACATAGCCGCCCTTTCCAACCCCCCCTCCTACCCCTGTTCTGCATCCCTTAAGGCCAGCGGCCAGCGGATCTCCCACAGGCCCGGGAAGTTAAAGTGGGAAAAGTGAGGCAACAGAGGCCAGGGCCGGAGTCCGCGGCCGCCTCTCCAAGTAGCCCTTGCAGTTGTCTCATCTTTCTGAATCCTTTCTCGGTTCTCCATCTGAGACGCTGGGCTCTGGGTCTTTCGCGATTGTTGGCCGCCTTTGGGAGATTTACAATACTGTCAAGATAAATGAGGTGTGGGTGACAACGACGTATCAAACTCCTGGATAGGGAACCCCCTTCCCAGCGTGCATCCGCTCTAGGCGCACGCTTGTGTCAGTGCCTTCAAGGCCGGGTCAGACCAAAGCTAAAACCGAAAAGGGCTGCCTGAGGATTTCACGGAACGTTTGGGGCTGAGGGATGAGGTGGGGTTTCTTGGCCAAAATGTTTGGCTAATTTAGATCCACACGGTGTGGAACCAAAAGCCTCAGCTGACTAGTTTGCTGTTTTGAGGCAGGGTTTTCCATGCGTGAAAAGATGAGAATTCGACTTCCATCCAGAAGTTCATCGGAAACTCTTTTCAAATCATTAGAGAAGAATTTATCTGGGCCTTTAAAATGGCAATATTGCTGATAAGCTAGGCTTTGCTTAATAATAGGAGCCTGGGCCCAGGCTGACAAGAATTAGCTTTGGGCCTTGGGGCCCCTAATTATTGCTGGGATTTTAATTTTTATGATTTCTTTCCCCTTCCCAATGCAGCCTTGGCTTGGCGACTGGAACTAGCTGGTGGAGGGACCCCCAGGCGCCGAAAACGAGAGAAAGAGTATGGGGAACCAAGAGCCGGGAAGGAAACCGTCCCCATCCTCCCCGCCCAGGATCCCAGAGCACGGTGGACTCATAACTGAAGACAGACTGAGCTCTCAAGTCCTGCGGATCCAAGTCGCTGGGCCCTGGGTAAGGGCGGCGGGTGCCTTCGCCTGCCCCACCCGGGAAAGCGCAGGGCGCGTAGGCCTCTAGGTACTGACCTGTTCTTGGCTGCAGCCGCCCGGTCCCTTTGTCGGCGGTTTTTGAACCAGTTGCCCACCTGCGTAGGTGTCAGTCCGGTTGCCTGGGCGAGCTCGCGCTTTTTGCTGGGGTTGGGGTATGGGTCCTGCAGGTACCATTCCCGTAGCAGATGCCGCGTGCGCTCCTTGAAACAGTGTGTCTTCTGTTCGCCGTCCCAAATGGTGCGCGGCAGCGGGAACTTCTTCCTCACACGGTACTTGTCCACCGGCCCCAGGGGCCGTCCACGCAGCTTCTCAGCCTCCTGGTAATGCGCTTCGAGCCACAGCGCCTGCAGCTTGGCGTGCGACTCCTTAGTGAACTTGTGGTTTTCCAGGATATGGTAGAGCTCGCGGTAATTGCCACCGTGAAAGGCCACGATGGCTCGCGCGCGCAGCACCGATTCATTCTTGTTGAGGGCCTCGCAGGCCGCAGGGGCCACGGGCAGCGACCAGAGGAAGCGACCCAGGCGTTCTACGTCGCCGCTCTCCTCCAGAGTCTCACATACCCCGGCCACTTGCTGGGGACTGAAATTCAAGATGGGCAGCTGGAACATTGAGGCAGCGCCGACTGCAATGGGGGCGCTGAGCACGGAGCGGGACACGCAGCAGATGCCCACGGGCCTGGCCGGGTGCGCCAGGCTCTCCTCCGTGAGGCGGCTTAGGGCAGCGGGGACGCACGGCCCGGGCAGCTGCGGCGGCGCAACGGCTGGGAGCAAGCGAGCGGGAGGGATTGGAGGAGGTGCCGGCCCCGCAGCCCAGGTTCCGCTCGGCTCGGTTAGGGCACGCAGGCCAGCGAACTGGAGCCGCTACTGGAATGGGCGGATTGGCGGCGCGGGCGCCATGGAGACCCCCTGTCAGTCACCGGCCGGCTCTGCCAATCAAGACTGCGACCAGTGCGCCCGGGTTCTTTCAGCACCTCCCCGCTCTCGACAGCGCCCGCTCTTCACCCGTGCACTTTTCCTCAGTATTTTGCAGAATCTGGAGGAAGAAAAGACTGGAGAGTGGCTCGGAGAAAAAGAGAGGCAAGAACAGCAGCGTTTCAACACCCTCCTCCAGCCTTCTTCCTCCACTCCCCAGCCCCACAAAACCCTCACCCTCAGCCAAAAGAGGCAGTAGTGCTACAGGAATCCACTTTGGAGTGATGCGCTGCCTGGGTCAAGAGGTCTCCAGAGGACAATGAGGACTGGGCCAAAACGAAATCCTCGAGAATTCGCCAAGTTTAATTGTAACAAAACAGAAAACTTTGGGGGGGAGCGCACGAATGGGGAGGGAGGGAAATAGATCACCTCATTTTTTCCTCAGCACCCATCCCTGCACGCCTTTCTCCCTTTTCCAGCTGCCCAGCTGCCAAAGCAGCCGAGTGGGAAGCGAACCTGAAGCAGAAGGAACAGGACCAGGGATCTGTTAAGAGGTCAGTTTGGGCTATCCCCAACACCTTCAAAAGCCTCCCGAAATTTTAAATACGGCTAGAACAAATCTCACACCTGATAACACAGGTGTTGATCCTGAAGTTAAACGCTCAAGAAAAGGGGCGTTGTACTCCCCCAAAGTTTATACTTTTCATCCCCCCCTACCCCCCCCCCCCCCAGTTTAATGGACTTGAACAAATGTGCAGCATAGCCACATCTAGAGTGAGAAGTCACTGGTAGGTCAGGACAACAACTTAAAAGCTTATTTCAAAGATATTTTTAAAAATATTGATTTTCTCTTTTTGCAGGCTGATTTCGCCCTACCCTGTTAGAACACGTAACTCTTGAGCTGGGGATAGAAACTCTAACCTTGGCCTTTTTGACCCAAAGAAACTCAGTACAAGTAAAATAGAGAAGGGGGAATCACAGCAATGGAAAGGGGAGCAGAAAGTGCTTTCTGAGCCGCTGAGCACTGACCCCTCCTGCAGAGAAGGGCCTTCTTGGCAGCTCTGCCTTAGGGCCAGCAGGCTGAATTGGCAATTTCTATTGATTCCCAATTGACATGCACATCATACCATTTTCTGAGGTCTCTGTCAAAAGAAACCATGATCTCACCTGGGCCTTTGATAAAGGCTTGTTCAGTTTGAAGAAAATAATTGGGAAAGGGGAGTCCAACGAAAATGACTGGAAAACCATCTTTAGAGACCCATCCCTAAAGAAATCAGAAATGTTAACCCCCGAACTGGACTGGGCTGGCCCTCTTTTCTTTAGTATCAAGTACAATTTGTATGTGGCTTGTACAGCTCTGGTAAATCAGAAGGCAGATAGATAGCACAGATGGTTGGAGGTGTCGGGTCAGATTATGCTACGCCTGAGTGCAGGGCAAAGCTCGTTCTGACGGAAAACCCTGATATTATTTTCACAGATCTTCAGAGTTAAAAAAAAAGAAAAAGAAAAGAAAAAATTAAGGTTGGTAAGGGGAGAGGGGGAGCCCTGCAACCATTTACATCATCTCCGTGAGATTGTCAGCCACTTCCACGGAGAGGCTTTCTTTTTTAAGAGCTCGGGTTTGTTTGTTTTGTTTTTGTTTTTGTTTGAAATGCGACAAGGCAGGGGCAAATAGGATGGTGAATATAATGTCAAAGCACAAATCTTCTCTAGCTTGGGGAAATGTCCGAATTCGCTGGAGGAACAACTTTTAGTGAGAAACATCGCACACAAGTGCCCCCTAAAAACGCAGTGTAGAAAACCCAGCGGGCCTGGGGGATCTGGCAGGGGTGAAGCGGAACCTGTGAAGGCTGTGTTCCCGGCACCTCTGGCCCGGAAAGGAAAGCATCCCCTTGCTCAGGATGTCTCTCCTGCCGGCTCCCCCTAGCAGAATGGCCTCACGTTCTCCTGTGCGGAAGAAGCTGCAAGTCTGGGAGACCCTACAGCCCCAGAGCCCAGAGAGGACCCCAACACTTGCACCTAGCCGCTGGAGGTGAGACGTTGCAGGTACCTCACGGGACTGCGCCTCTCTGCCCTTTTGCTAAACAGTTTGAAAGCTGCGAATTCCGGGAAAGCTGGCTTCTCACTCTTAGTTTTTGTGAGCAAAGTCGTGTTAATTTTCCAAGTCTATGTGTCCTATCCAGGAAATGGGAATATTCCGTTTCTTGGATAATAGTTCTACAAATATTAGAGGAGAGGGCATGTTGGCTTCTGCGTGTTTGGGGCTCTCAGGCAACTGAGACCAAAATCCTGGCTTGGCTTCGGCTGGAGCGGAGGAAAAAGGGCGCTGGTTAGGGATGACAGAGTCCCAGTTCCGCCAGACGCTGTGTCTGGACACCGCCTGTGGCGGGCTGAGAAGTGTCTAGAGGCCTCGGTCTATGATTAGGAGATCCTATCCTCACAGAGGACTTGATTCAATTTTATTAACTCAAAGGAAATAAACCATCCTTGGGAAACTTAGGATCACATTCATTCATCACCTTCACAAACAGAAGAAATACATGCCCACTCTCGTCCCCTCCCCTCCGTCCCTGGAAGCTCCACTAGGTTCCTTAGGAAAAAAACCCATTGTGGACAAGGCGTGACCCCCACCCCACCCTTAAAGCTCCAGATGAAAGCTGGACTTTGGGGTTGACTTTTCTTAATTTTATGGAAGGATAGATTTTTACTAGTTTTGAAACTTTACCAACCCTCCAGCCAACCACCTGCTTGCCACCCTCAACTTTATTTTTCTTTTGCGGTTGGCCAGGAAACCTAGAAAGCTTAGCGGCAACCCTTGGCCTGATTTGCAGCTTTCTGTGGTCAGTCTGCAGCTAGTAGATTTGGGAGGCCTTGGGCAGGCAGATGCTTGATTCTCTCTGGGAATCCAAAGACGTCTATTCTGTTCTCTGCAGACTCAATTTTACTTTACCGGGAAAAATATGGAGGAAAAAGCTTATAGAAAACAATGCCCCTGGACAGACTGTGTTTCATTATTCAGTGAGGCAGCAGCAGAGCAAAGTGCTCCTCCACCCCTGCAGTAAGTTGTGAGGTTCATACCGGAAATCTTCAGAGTGGGACTTTTTGAGCTTATTGGTGTCGCCCCTTCATTTTTGCCCTCTCTGATTTTCCTCTAGAGTAGAGATGTGGATCCCCACTTACACCTTGCTGAATGATTTGCCAGTGGAGAGTGCTGCTTAGAGGTCGATACAGTCTTACCTGGAGATTCCCATCTCTTGTTTTGTTTTGTCTCTTGCCTTGGACTTTTCCTAAATCAGACACCAGCAAAATAAATGATATATTTTTGTTTCCTTTCCTACGTAATTTCACAGTCAGGGATTTTAAGAATGTAGTAATTGAGTGCATCTGAATTCCTTGATAAAGACATACATGCTGCATGTGAGAGTCATAGACTGGGGACAATGAGGTCCTAGCCTTTTGTGTAAGTCCATTTTGACATTTGGGGGAGAGATCTTGGTTTTCCTTTCCTGGGCCTCAAAGCTGTGTGTTGCTGATGGGTGAGAATAACATAAAAAAAGATCTAGAAATCTTAAAAAAGGTTATTACTGTCTTTGAATTTACAGTATTAAAATTTTACACTCTCAAACATTTATTCATAAGTTTAGTATTCTGACTTTCAGATGATACCATACGCAATAATATAGATATATGTTTGTTTATGTATTTGGTAGTCCAAATCTTTAGATTATGGAATTAATTCAATATCCTAGTTTTTAAGTGCTGACTGTCCTAATTACCTCCCAAAGCAGATTGTTCTATTTCATTCATTCTTCCCCTGCCAATATGCACCTTGTAACAAAGAACAGAGATGCCTCTTCATTGTGTATTCCTGAGAACAAACACCATTTGAGAAATATTTTGTAGATTTTCTGGCATTGTAAAATTAACTGGGAAAAAGTATTACAATTGAAACATTGATCTGATTTTAAGAGATTAGACTATTTTGGTTGTTATTTGCAAAATTATTTACCAGTTATTTTTTAAATGATGCAAAATTGCATATGTTGTTAAGTGGAGGGAATTGCATAAGCTTAAATGTGGGAAAATGTACCATTTGAAAGTAATGATGAACTAGCAGTAATTTTTTTTTTTAATGTTAGGCTGACTATACAACTCTGTTTTGACCTCTAGTTTGTAGTTAATCCTAGGCATTTGAATGAGAATTTGTATTTAAACCAAAGAGTATATTACAAGTCATACTCCTTTTTAAAACTATGGTCTTAAATTCACTTTTCTCTCTTCTGTTTCTATGGCATAAGTCTAAATCTGCACTGGGCTACCTATACCACAGCATAGCTTGCTTAGGGCTATGTATAATACAAGAACCTATGTATTAGGTTCTTGTATGAAGGATTAGTGCTTTAAAATGTAACTAGTGTGTCACTTATAAACACTTTATTATCAGTAATGGAACATTAGTTGAATGACTGAAAGAATGATTAATTCATAGTTCTCTACTGCAACTTTATTTTTTTCCACCAGCAGATTATTTTTGGCCATTTTCTTTTTTTTTTTTAAGATTTTATTTATTTGTTTGAGAGAGAGTGAGAGGGAGCACGAAAGGGGAGAAGGTCAGAGGGAGAAGCAGACTCCCTGTGGAGCTGGGAGCCCAGTGCAGGACTCGATACCAGGACTCCGGGATCATGACCTGAGTTGAAGGCAGTCACTCAACCAACTGAGCCACCCAGGTGCCCCATGTTTTTGGCCATTTTCAAGTCCAAGATCAAAGTATCTTTCTAAAATATACATAGAGTGCTCACTTTGGCAGCACATATACTAAAATATACATAGAAACTAAAATTTAGAGAAGTGAAAGAGTGTAAGTTTGTTTATGCCCTTTGGGATGAGCCAAAGAGTATTCATGTTAAATTATATGTGTATTAATTATATATATGTGTATATATACATATATATGTGTTAATTATATATATTTATTTAATATAAATATATTTATTTAATATAAATATATTTATATTATATAAACTTATATAAATATATAACATATATTTATATAATTTTATATATGTGTGTTAATTACATGTATTATATGAGTAAATAATAATTTCCTTCCAATACTGTAAGATCAAATATAGGTATAAGCCTCTAAAAAAACCTAAATTCTTCTGGTAATCCAGTTGGTTAGCAGAAAATAGTTTTAAAATATTGCATTATAAAAATATGTAGATAATATATATTATTTACACATTATATAATATATAACAAATTATATATTGTATATGTGATTTATATAAATATATATAAATAAATAAGAATACTGCATTATAAAAATACATTTACATGACATCTTACCTGTCAAAGCAGCAAATCTCAACAGAGAGCAATTTTCCTCCCCCTTTCAGGGGACATTTAGCAGTGCCTGAAGATATTTTTGGTGTCACAACTAGCATCTGATGGGTGGATGCCAGAGATGCTGCTAAACATCTTACAAGGAACAGAACAGTCCCCTATAACAAAATGTCAGTAGCACCACCATTGAGAAACCCTGCTTCAAAGAATCTCAAAATAATCAACAAGGTGTAGACATACAAAACCTGCTAAAATTCTGTTTATTCTGGAGTTGAAGCACTTTGAAAGGAATCAGTGCTCTTTTAATTTCACCCTAGGCCTAGTCCAAGCCAATAAAATCTTTTCCTAAGAGCGTACTATAATTTTATTTCTTCTTAAAATTTACCATAAATGATACTTATGGTGACTGAGTATATATTTAGAAATATCTCTGGGAAAGGTGGAGTTTTGCTTCTATCATGTTGGAATCTATATTGCTTGAGTAATTGGTGGGACATGCAACAATAGTTGAAAGTTATTGCTCAGCCCTTCTTTATTCTACAAATGAATAAAAGATGAAGACCAAAGAGGTTAAAAGATTACTCATGTTACACAATGATTAGTGGCAGAGATTGGTTTAAATACAGATTCAAACCTCTCTCCACTATGGACCTTGCTTTCCTTACCCAAGGAAGATGGTATAATTGCAGTTGAGTTTGAGCACAAAGCATCTGAATCACACATGAATATTTATTGGTGGCTGCCCTGTGTAAGGTCTTATGCTGTTTCCTGTTGCTGTGACTTTCAGAGGTTGGTGCTCTCTAGTTCATGGATCTCAGAGAGATTTAAATCATTCTGGGTCTTGTCAAGTTTTATGCCCTTGCAAGCCCTAAAAAGGCTTTGAATCTCAAATGTGACTCTGGGACTTCTCCAAGGGGGCGGGAACATTGGAGTCTGGGTTTAATTGAAGACCTTTCTCAGTCACCATGCTGTATACTACAGGAAAATGGGACTGAATCCAGCCTCTTGGGGAGGAGAGATTGGAGTTGAGGTGCTGTAAGGCTTGGTTTAAGTAAAAAAAAAATCTGAAGTCTTTTGTCAGGTTTTTCAAAAGAATAACAGTGATGCTCACTAGCATTTCTATAATTAACAAGCTGTCAACATTTCTATTACAACCACAGAAGTCTATTACAGACCACAGAATTGTGATAAATGTTTCTTTAGGTTTAAATGTTAGCCTTCATCTTCTTTTCAGCCTAAGGGCAATTTTTGAAACCAATTTTGTTTCAATCATTTTGGATCAGTTGTGTGGTAATTTTGGAAGTGCAGATGCTCTAGGCCCACCTATTGAAATAAAGATTTTTAAATGGAAACACAGAGAGGAGTCTGCTTAAGCCCCAGTGGGGACCAGCTGCAAAGCTCTGGTAGGGAATTATATAGGCAGACAGTGGGAATACATTTAGAAAAAAATTAAGGGACAGAGAAATGTGTGCATGTTTCCTTTAACAGCACATTTTTTTTTCAGATCCTTTAAACTATGGAATTTTAATCCTCCGCTTTTTCTGTTTCATATTCTATCTGTTATCACTTTCTCTATTATTACTGGGTTTGGGTGAAATTAGTGCATGAGAATTTGTCATTACAGCTATTAAAATTTGAGGCTGAAATGACTTTTTGGAATTTTAGTATTTAATTTTTACCCTTCACTTAGTTAAATTTTCTTCCTGTCCCTCTCATCTCCTTTATGCTTACTTACCTTTTTAACCTTATGTGTCCTTTTTGTGGACTCTGAAAGTTCATATTTCCCAATGACTGTAGTTCTCTGGAGTGTAATGATTTGTATTTATTTTCTCTTTTCTCTTTGTTCTGACTCCATGACTCCTTTCTTCTGTTTCCCGTTCTCCGTTGCCAAATACCTCCTTACTAAACTAAGCCTTGTTAAAATTGTGAGAGAGACAGAGACAAAGTGCTCATTCCTGAAAGTAGATGGGGACTGGGAGTGGTTCTCAGAGAAGAGGGATATAGTGTCACTATAATGATGTTTCAGGGAAGTGACGCTTCTCAAGCTAAACTTTGTGGAAGCAGATAAAATAGTAGAAACAGCAAGGATTCTAAATAATTTAAGTTTATATCATTGCAGTAACCACATGATTTTAGGCCCTGGTTTCTTTACTAGATTGCACATGACTATTTCTTGCATTGTACCTGGCTTATAGTAAATTCACAACAAGTATTATTTCCCCTCTTGTGGAAAACCATCCAGTTAATCTGTTAGTTTGACCCTCTGTAATAGTGATGGCTCACTTTCCATCTCAGCCTCGGTCTCATAATCCCTTGATGTTCTGCTTAGGTCTCTTGAGACTTTTCAAACAATTTTTTTTTTTTAAGATTTTATTTATTTATTTGACAGAGAGAGAGAGAGAGAGATCACAAGTAGGCAGAGAGGCAGGCAGAGAGAGGGGGAAGCAGGCTCCCTGCTGAGCAGAGAGCCTGATGCGGGGCTCGATCCCAGAGCCCTAGGATCATGACCTGAGCTGAAGGCAGAGGCTTAACCCACTGAGCCACTCAGGTGCCCCAATAATTTTTTTTTAAAAGATTTTATTTATTTATTTGACAGAGAGGAGAGAGATCACAAGTAGGCAGAGAGGCAGGTAGAGAGAGGGGGGGAAGCAGGCTCCCCGCCGAGCAGAGAGCCCAATGTGGGGCTCTATCCCAGGACCCTGAGATCTTGACCTGAACCGAAGGCAGAGGCTTTAACCCACTGAGCCACCCAGGCGCCCCACAATAAATTATTTTGAAGTAGTCCTTCTTGTTCTGTGGACCACTATTTTTACAATAAGTTAGTCTGAAGAAGTCAGTGGATAGTTTACATGAAATTCCCCAAATGCTGTCTGTATTAGTCTCCAGTAGCTGCTAAAACAAATTATCACAAACTGGGTGCCTTAAAACAACAAGAAATGTATTTTCTCATAGTTCTAGAGGCCACAAGTCTGAATAAAGGTGCAGTGCTCCTTTCAGAGTCTCTAGGGAAGAATGAGTTTCTTGCCTCTTCTAGCTTCCGATAGCTTGCTGGCATTTCTCAGTTTGTAGCCACATCTCTCCAGTCTTTGCCTCCTTCACACCACATCCTCTCTTCTCTTCTTTCCTCTCTCCCCTCTGCCCCTCTCCCACCTTTAAAAAATTCCAGTGTAGTTAACATATAGTTATATTATTTTCAGGTGTACAATACAGTGATTCGGCAATTCTATACATTACTCAGTACTCATTAAGATAAGTGTACTCTTAATCCCCTTCACCTATTTCACTCATCCCCCCACCTACCTCCCCTCTGGTAACCCTCTTTGTTCTCTATACTTAAGGGTCTGTTTTTTGATTTGTCTCTTTTTTCACGTGTTCATTTGTTTTGTTTCTTAAATTCACATGAGTGAAATCATATGGTATTTGTCTTACTCTGACTTATGTCACTTAGCATTATACTCTCTAGCTCCATCCATGTTTTTGCAAATGGCAAGATTTCATTCTCTTTTATAGATGAGTAATATTCCATAGTATATATATATATACCTCATCTTCTTTGTCCATTTACCCATCGATGGATACTTGGGCTGCTTCCATAATTTGGCTATTGTAGATAATGCTGCATCCTGCCCCCCCCCCCCAACTTCTTGCTCTTATTCTCACTGTCTCTGTAAAACTCCTTGGGCCTATATTTTGTAAATGCATGTGATTGCCTTTAGGGCCTACCTGTTTAATCCAGGATAAGCTCCTCTTCTTAAGATCCTTAACTCCATCATATCTTTTGTCATATAAGGTGATATTCATAGATTCTAAGGGTTAGGAAGTGAATATACCTTTGGGTTTTTTTTTTTTTTCTTAGCCTACCATACCCATTTATATGACAAATGTGCTAGTTTCAAATATTTCTTGGAAGTAAATTTAGAGAATAGAACACTATAAGTAGTTAGTCTACTAAGTAAATAGTCTACTAGTCTACTAGTCTACTAGTAGGTAAATAGTTCTTTTGGCTATGTTATCACAAATTATAGACTTTTCAGGATGCCTGGGTGATTCAGTCAGTTAAGCTTCTACCTTCAGGTCAGGTCACGATCCCAGGGTCCTGGGATGAGTCCTGCATCGGGCTCCTTGCTCAGCTTGCTCCGCAGGGAGCCTGCTTCTTCCTCTGCCTACCATTCCCCCTGCTTGTGCGCTGTCTCTCTCTGTGACAAATAAATAAATAAATAAATAAATCTTTAAAAAAATCAATTACAGACTTTCACCTCATCATTATTCAGAGTCAAGATTGGCAAGATCCTAAACAAAGGAGAATGGTCATTAAATTCTTTATTTTCATATTAAGCTTTCTTTAAAAGCTTCCCTTGGGACATTAACCAAATTAAAGTAGTGGATTTATCTCATGGGATAAGATAAAAGAGAAGACTCTTTCCCTCTCTGCATATATTTAGTATAAAATGAAACTATCATGGTATTATGTTGAAGTACAATTCACAGATGTAAGAAGAAATTTAGAGTTTACATGTATTTTTCTTTAATTCAGTTAGTTGAAATAATGATTTAGAAGTTCTACAGTCATTTTTAGTCCATCAGTGGTTATCTTTCTTTTCCCTGCTCTCTTTGATTTTTACATATGACTCGACTACAGTTTATAAACAAGATACTTAATATTTCCCCCATCAAGATGCACTGTTTTTCCTGCCATGACATTGATTTTCCCATTCTTCTTATCCAAATAGGATTAGACTTTTAGAGTATTTTCACTTCCCCACTTTCCTCCTGTGTTATGCCAATCCCAAAATTTCCTGAAATGATACAGAACCTAGAGTTTTCCTTGAAGAGTGCCCCTTCTGTTTTAAGAATACTTATTTAACAATAATGTCACACAGTTCTAGGCCGTCTATTCTTATTATGAACACACATACAGACACACACATTCCTCTCCTTTCTTCTTTCTACTCTGGTTCATTTATTGACATTTAGATTCTGTTCTCATGTATTTTCCTTATCCGGAGTGCTAGTTGTGTTTTTTTTTTTTCTCTTCTGGAAACACCTTTTTTTGTTTTTCTTCTTATAAAAGTAATACATACTTACTGCAATAAATATCCATATATTAAGGTTATATGGAGTCAAAAGCACAAGTTTTTGTAATGTCATTATTCCAGAGATAATCACTAAAAGTGCTAGGTGCATGTCTTATAGACCTTTTTTCCTTACATACACAGATACACATTTTTTTTCTTTTGACAGAAATGCTGTCATATTATCCACACTGTTTTATAACCTTTTTTCATGATAATATTTTGTGAACATTTTTTTGATAATAAAATGCATGTTATCATTTTGAATAGCTGTATTGTATTTCACAACATGTATACATAACTCATTGAGCCAGTCTCTATTGATGTTTATTTAAATCGATTCCAGTTTTCCACTGTTATAAACAATGAGGCATGAGCATCTTTATGCATTGTCCAATCTTTTTCCTTCAAAATTCTTTTGCAACAAAGCAGTTCTTTTTAAAAATGTTTGTAAATCATTTTATTTTATTTTATCTTTTTCATCGTGATAAAGTGTACTCTAATCCTTATCCCTCCACCTCCCCTCTAGTAACCATCAGTTTGTTCTCTATATCTTGATTTGTTTTTTCTTTCTTTCCTCATTTGTTTCTTAAATTCCACATGGTATTTTTTTTTCTCAATGACTTATTTTGTTTAGCATTATACTTTCTAGCTCTACCCAAATTTTTGCAAATGATGAGATTTCATTATTTTTTATGGCTGAATAATATTCCATTGTATATACATACCATATCTTCTTTACCCATTCATCTATCAATGGACATTTGGACTGCTTCCATAGTTTGGTTATTGTAAATAATGCTACGATAGGATAGGGGTGCAGGTATCCCTTTGAATTAGTGTTTTTGTATTTTGGGGGTAAACACCCAATTGTGTGATTCCTGAATTGTAGGGTAGTTCTATTTTTTAATTTTTTGAGGCACCTCCATACAGTTTTCCACAATGGTGCACCAATTTGCATTCCCACCAATAGTGCAAGAGTATTCCCCTTTCTCCACATCCTTGCCAACACTTGTTGCTTCTTGTGTTTTTGATTTTAGTTATTCTGTCAGGTGTGAGATGATATCTCATTGTAGTTTTGATTTGCACTTCTCTGATGATGAGTGACTTTTCATGTGTCTGTTGGCCATCCGTATGTCTTCTTTGGAGAAATATCTGTTCATGACTTCTGCCCATTTTTAAATTGGATTGTTTGTTTTTTGGGTATTGAGTTGTATCGGTTCTTTATATATTTTGAGTACTAATCCTTTATCTGTTATGTCATTTGCAAATATATTCTCCCATTCAGTAGGTTGTTTTCCTTCAAATTCTTGGAAGTGAAATGAGTGAGTTAAAGGGTTTACATATTTGAAAAGTTGATACATATTTCCAAATTGTCATCCAAAAGGATTTTTACTTCTACTTCTACTGTATAAGAGTATGAGAGTATAAGATTTCCTCCCATGCCCTGGCTATTATTATTCTTTAAAATCTTTGCTATCTTGATAGGTGAAAAGTGGTTTTTCATTTTTAAATAGGCACTTCTCTGGTTATTAATAAGGTTATATTTATATTTCCCCTTTGAAAATTTCTCAATTATATCCCTTCATTGGAATATATTTTCCTTTTATTCATTTGTAATATTTCTCCAAATATTAAAGATCTGTTTTTCCCTGTCCTATATTGCAAATATTTTTCCCACTTTTTCACTTGCCTTTTAACTTTATGGTGTTGTTTTCCCTGTAAGTTTATAATTTTTACATAGATCTATCAAATCTGGTTCTATTTTGTGTGCCATACTTAGTATTGCCTCCCTTCCAAATTATATAATCAGTATTTTCTTCTCCTACTCTGCCTAGATTAAAAACATAAGTTTTTCCCCCTTTGTATCGTTTTCTAATTCTTCTGCCATTATTTATTGATTGATGCATTAATTTCCCATGGATTTGAGGTGCCACCATTATCACATACTAAATTTCTATATATACATAAATTTCTATATATACATAGAATTCCTTAATATTCTTATGAACCTTTTATTCTCTTTCTTTGGTATGTTTATTTATTCCTATGATTTCACTCTAGTTAAAATACATTTTAATATTCGATATGGCAAATTATTCCTTAGCATTTTTTAAAGAAAAATTCTTTGGCTTTTCTGTGAATATTTTCTTCCAGATGAAAGGTCTGTTTTGTCAAGTGTCTTTTTGACACCTGCAGAGTCCAGTGGGAGTTTTTGTGGAATTATGTGTGTTTGCAAACTGACTCCATGCATGGAAGGCAGAAAGAGACCAAGGAAAGAGGCAGACCACTCCAGATTGTCAGGTGGCATGTTTAATAAGCAAGCAAACTTACTTACAAGGGTTGTCTCAGGCAGTCACAGGACGAGCAGATCTCTGCACCTGCCTACCAAATCTTAAAAGTTTATATAGAGGCCTTCATTGGGCTCAATGATGTATTCAGTCCAGATGATCTCAACAATACCTTATCCTCTCAAGGCTATGTCCTTGAAAATGGCTCCCACTATGGAAATGGTGGGTAGAACTTACATTCCAAGAATAGAGAATGGAGTGAGGAGGCTCCAGTTGACTGGTCCAGCTCTTAGGTCAATGGGTAGTCATGTCTTCTCAATGACCTTCTCCAATACTCCATCACTCATGACTGCTCTTACAATCTTACACATACTCCTCTTCCACATTATGACCTGAGAAGTCAGTAAGAAATTTCACTAGCATAGAGATGGCTTATTTGGTGGTTATCTGGCCATCTTGGTGAGACATGCTGTTGTAAATTCCAGTAGATGATGCTTTTCCCAGGTGTGATGGGGCTTTGGTGTTCTCAGCAGCATAGCATATCTGTTTTTTTGTGTGTGTTTTTGTTTTTATTTTTATTTTTTAAAGGAGATAGAAATTTATTGAATACACTGCAAGGAAGTGGCAGGCAGGACAGCAGAAGACAGACTGTCTGCCAGCAGCATGGCATGTTGATTCACAGTGAGAGTTGGGGCAATGGCTATTTCTTACAACTTCCATATCTTTGTGGTATTGGGTGTCTCAGCAGGTGTCCCCAGTCTGACATATGGGGCAATAGGCTCTACTGGTTGATCATTCAAATGTATTAAAGCCTGGAACAGTAGTCCATCTGGCCAAGGTGGTTTTACCTGTTAGTAATTTAATCTGCTGCTTTAATATTGTATTTCTCCTTTCTACCAACTCTGCTGCTTGTGGATTATAGGGGATATGGAACCTCCATTCAGTGTCGTGTTCTTGATCCATCTTACATATCATGACCTTTCAAACATGACACCCAATCACTGTCTATTTGATGAGGGTATCTGTACATGGTACTCAATTCTCTAATGCTCTAATGTTGGCAACCTGTTTTGTGCAGCAATAGGGGAAATCTTGGGGTAAGCCAGATGCAGTATCCATACAAACCAAGGCATATATACAACCCTCACTCTGAGAGATGGGGCCAATATAGTCAATTTGCCAATGCTGCACTGGTTGAGAACTCTGGTGGATGGCCCCAGACTCCTTTGGCAATTGTCTCAGGCATTGTTTAGAACACGCAGGAATGCTATTACTGCATTAACCAAGTCATTTTACTGATATGAGGAAGGAGAACAGGGAAAGGTCTTAGGCTAACATCTCACAACATAATGTGGGACTATGTGGATAGCCTTGGGAAAGCACTTGAAAGGTCTGTTATTAAGCCTCCCATGTGAAAACAAATTGATCTTAGTTATGAGAAACCTCTGCTTGTCAGAGTCTTTTCCATAAATCTCCTTGAAGATGAAATACTTTTGCAGAGACAGTTATATTAATAACATATTGATATGAAATAACTTAAAGTTTAGCATCACTTCTTTTTTTACGATGCTTTCCATGTAATTTTACATGACAAATAAGCCTGATTAGTCTAATATCACTCTTTTATAAGGAGAGAGAGCACATCTTTTGAGATGTTCTAGGGCCCCCCTGCAAAATCCCAAAGTTAGCTCAAGATCAGTAAAACCTTATTTAGAATTTTATTTTGGGGAAATTTGTCAAAGTTATCAAAAAGTTTAAAACTCCTGATTACATAGGATCATAGGTCACTGTGATATAATACTTAGTTATCCATTTAACCAAAGTGACAATTGAAGACTTCAAATACCTAGGAATAAACTTAACCAAGGAGGTAGAAGACCTGTACTCTGTAAACTATAAAACATTGCCAAAAGAAATTAAAGACAGCACAAACAAATGGAAAGATATTCCATGCTCATGGATTGGAAGAATTAATATTGGTAAAAATTCCATACTACTCAAAGCGATCTACAGACAGAATACAATCCCTATTAAAATACCAGCAGTATTTTTCACAGAACTAGAAAAAAAAAATAATACTAAAATTTTTATGGAACTATGAAAGACCCCCGATAGCCAAAGCAATGTTGAGGAAGAAAAACAAAACTGGGGGTATCGCAATCCCAGATTTAAAGATATACTACAAAGTTATAGTAATCAAAGCAGTGTGGTACTGGCACAAAAATAGACACAAAGATCAATGGAACAGAATAGAAAAATAATCTGTGACAACTGAGGCAAGATATACAATGGGGAAAAAGTCTCTTCAATAAATAACGTTGGGAAAACTGGAAAGCTACATGCAAAAGAACAAAACTGGACCACTTTCATATACCACACACAAAAATAAACTCAAAATGAATTAAAGATTAAATGTGAAACATGAAACTATAAAACTCCTAAAAGAAAACATAGGCAGTAATTTCTTTGATATTGTCCCAAAGCAACATTTTTCTAGCTATATCTCATCTGGCTAGAGAAATAAAAGCAAAAATAAGCCATTGGGACTACATCAAAATAAAAAGTTTGCATACAGTGAAGGAAACTATCAAAAAATGAAAAGGCAGCCTACTGATTGGGAAAAGATATTTGCAAATGATATATCTGATAAGGGGTTAATATCCAAAATATATGAAGAACTTATACAATTGGACATAAAAAAACTTCAATCTGATTAAAATATTGGTAGAAGAACTGAATAGATATTTTTCTAAAGAAGACATATAAATGGTCGACAGACACATGAAAAGATGCTCAACATCCCTAATCATCAGGGAAATAAAAATCAAAACCACAATGAGATATCACCTCACACCTGTCTGAATGGCTAGTATCAAAAAGACAAGAAATAACAAATGTTGGTAAGGATGTGGAGAAAAAGGAACCCTTGTACACTCACTATTGGTGGGAATGTAAATTGGTGCAACCATTGTGGAAAACAGTATGGAGTTTCCTCAAAAAGTTAAAAATAGAAATACTATATAATCTAGTAATTCCACTACTGGGTATTTACCCCCTAAAAATGAAAACACTAATTAAAAGATATATGCACTCCTATTTATAGCAACATTATATTCAATAAGCAAGATATTGAAAGAACCCAAGTTCTTCTAAGAACTTATAACCCATGATTAGAATTTTGTTCTTAGAATAATAGGAAGTCTGTTTGCTACTGAAGTATTCTAATGTGTGTTTGTGTCTCTAATGAGAGAGAGAGACAGAGACAAAGAGAGAGTAATAAATTTGCATTAAAATCACTCCATTGAAGGATGGATGAAGAATGGACTGGAGGGCCAGAGTAGATATACAACAAAACTAGTTTGGAAGCTAATATAATAATCCAGGTGAGAAAATGATGGTAACCTGAACTAAAATGGTGACAGTTGAGATGGAGTGAAATAGATGGATTTGAAAGATATGTAAGAGGTAAAATTAGTAGGGTTTGTGATAGATTAAATATGGGGGATGATATGAGAGGAAGACTGTCAAGGATGATGCCAGATTTATGGCACATACAAATGGATACTGGTCACATTTATGGAAAGAGAGATAAAGAAAAAAAGGCCTACATTAGTGGAGGGAAAAACACGAGTTGTGTTTTGGCTTATTGTGTAAGCAATTAAGATATTTGCGTCTGGAACTTAGAGGATAGGTATCATAGAATGTTTCTGTTATTTTTTTACTTTCTAGCATTTAAATTCACTTAGGGTTAGAGAATTTTTTTTACGTTCAGTCTGAGGGACAAGAGATGGAGCACGTGGCTTAGGCTTCCCCAAATCAAACGTACCCACGCCAAATTTTGAATTGGAAGTAGGTGACACAAAGAAGTGTGCCCTAGGAAGAATTTCCTCTGGCAGTGATGGCAGTTGAAAAAAGATCAAATTTGTAGGGCAGTTGTGGTAGTGGAGGTAACAGAAGCAACTCATGCTGGTGGTATTGGTGGGAACTGCACTCCTTAGTGGTTGGTTGTGGTTGTGTTGTCTTTTTTTTTTTTTAAGTTCTTTTTTTTTCCCCAATTACTTTTGTTTTGTTTTTTCAGTGTTCCAAGATTCATTGTTCATATACCACACCCAGTGCTCCATGCAATACGTGCCCTCCTCAATACCCACCACCAGGCTTGCCCAAACCCCCACCCTCTCCCCTCCAAAACCTCCAGCTTGTTACTCAGAGTTCACAGTCTCTCATGGTTCATCTCCCCCTCCGATTTCCCCCCATTCACCCTTCCTTTCCTTCTCCCAATGTCCTCCATGTTTTTCCTTATGCTCTACATGTCAGTGAAACCATATGATAATTGACT
>CM052896.1:91883234-91929660 GCA_028534135.1 Potos flavus | reverse complement strand
TTTTGTTTCCTTTGCCTTCAGAGACATGTCCTGAAAGAAGTTGCTATGGCTGATGTCGAAGAGGTTACTGCCATGTTCTCCTCTAGGATTTTGATAGATTCCTGCCTCACATTGAGGTCTTTTATCCATTTTGAGTTTATCTTTGTGTATGGTGTAAGAGAATGGTCAAGTTTCATTCTTCTACATATAGCTGTCCAATTTTCCCAGCACCATTTGTTGAAGAGACTGTCTTTTTTCCACTGGATATTTTTTCCTGCTTTGTCAAAGATTATTTGACCATAGAGTTGTGGGTCCATATCTGGGCAATTTACTCTGTTCCACTGGTCTATGTGTCTGTTTTTGTGCCAGTACCATGCTGTCTTGGTGATCACAGCTTTGTAGTACAGCTTGAAATCAGGCAATGTGATGCCCCCAGCTTTGTTTTCAACATTTCCTTAGCAATTCGGGGTCTTTTCTGATTCCATACAAATTTTAGGATTGTTTGTTCCGGCCCTTTGAAAAATGCTGGTGGAGGTTGTGTTGTCTTGACCTCCGGTTCTGTAGTATGAGTTTGGGCATTGCTCCTTGCTAGGTTGCCTCTGAGTCTGGTTCTCTAGCTATTCTGGGGATTTTGTGATAGGCCGTATCATTTGGACAAATTCTGTTTTTGCTTACACCAGCCAGAATCACCTTCTGTTGTTTGCCACTAAGGACGTGGATTGATACTAGAGGTCTGACTTAGAGATATACCTTTGCGAGTCATCTGTAGAGTACTTGTAGTGGAAGCTGTGTACAGGCATGAATTACTTTATTATAGAGCACAAAATAAGAAAAGAATATAGAGCCCAAGGAATTTATAATATTTCATGATTCAGTAGAACAGGGTGAGCGTGAAAGAAGAGATAGATAAATTATTAGAAATAGTAGAAAAAACAGGTAAAGACCATATCTCAGAAGCCAAGATGTTGGAGTTTTTTTTTTTAAGTAATCTCTATGCCCCACATGAAGCTCAGACTCATGACCCTGAGATCAAGAGTCCTATGCTTTACCAACTGAGCCAGCCAGGTGCCCCAAGGTGTTGGAGGTATTGACTTTCACTTTACATTCGAGGAAACTAAGCTTGGTTTAGAAAATTGCCCAAAGTTTTGCTTTAAGAAATGATAGGACCAGAAGTTGAATCCATATATGTATGCCTACAAAAACAGTTTATAGAGTCAATTGGATATATATAGGGATATATCAAAGAACATGGGGTGTTACATGAAACTAATGAATCATTAAACACTACATCACAAACTAATGATGTACTATATGTTGGCTAATTGAATTTAAATTAAAAAAGAAAGGAAAAAATCAACAAGACTTTGTGAATAGTTATAAGAGATGAAAAGAGTGATGAGTCATATGAGATACCAACTTTTCATGTATTGATTTTGGGGGGAATTACGGTGCTACTGAGACAGGTGTGTTAGAAGGAAAGGAAGAGATGACTTTGGATTTGGATTTGACTGAACCCAGACTGATGGAAAAGCATGTAAATGTAAATATATCTATAACTCTCAGATAATAAGTTAGGACTGGAAATAAAGATTTGGGAATTTTAAGCACAGAAGTGATAACTAAAGTCATTAGAATGAATGATCCAAAGAAAAGAGTATGCATATGTTTAGAGTTAAAGAAAAGGCTTTGATAAGAGTCCATAGTTGGGTAGTGATGGTAAAAGGGAAAGAAGTAGATGCCAAAATCAGAAGAGCAGGTAGGAGAGGTAGAGAACTATGAGAGAGTAATGTCTTGGAAGTCAAGGTTGCAAAGATCTTTAATAGGACCAAATATGGAGGAGAGTTAGAAAAAAAGGGGGTGGCAAGACTGAGAAAAGACCATTAGATTTGGAATAAAAATAGTTCGTTGATTATCTGAGAAAGGAGTTAAATGCGATGGGGATAGCAGATGAGTTTAAAAAGTCAATGGGGGAAAGGAGTGGAAAGCAATAGTAAATAGGAGATATATTTTTCTGTTGGATAGATTTAGCAGTAAAAGGAAAAAAAGGGGTACAGTACAATTAGAATGGGGAGCATGTTTAAATAAAGAATTTCTTCAGATTCTGATTTGTATGTATGGAGCAAAGGAGAAGATGCTATAATAGGTAGGGAGGGATTTTTATGGGAGTACTTTCCTAGAAAATGATGTTAAGATAAATGTTTACCTGAGTCACGGTCTATAATTTTTCAAATGGTGCTTTATATTTCATTGGTGGGATAGAGAGGGAAGAATAAAATTTGTTATTTAAAACTCTCCAGTACTTGGAACTTCTTCATCTTTATTGCTTTCCAGAAGGGATTTTTTGGAATGGAATCTGTGGTAGTGGTTTTGGTAGAACGCAGTTGTATTTTTGTGATAGTAGTTGGGATATGCATAGGTGTGAATTTAAATGCAAATAAATTGTCAGGTGTCAGTAAGGTGGTGTTTCTAGGTTTCCACAAATTTTTACAAGAAGATCTACTGTTAAGTTGAACTGAATCGATTCTTTTGACCTCTGAAATTGTCTTGACAGTCATAGCAATGTAGTACCAGCAAGACTAAATAACTATAACCTTCATATTTATGCCCTTACGCCTTTCTAAAAAGGGGGTAGTTAACACATATATCATAAACATGTATAAGACTAAAGCTGTTAAATCTCTTACATCATTAGTTTTGATGGCTTACTACCATTAATACTAATGGGCAACATTACATCATAGTATAATAAAGTCAGTTATGCACACATAATCTGAGGTATTTAAACAAGAAAAACCTCAAAATTTCTTTTTCATTTTAATAATCTGCGAATTTAGGTTGTGATGAATTGAGGCAATTATTTAGATCATTTAGTATTGAAAATCTTTACCAGAAATACATTAATAATGAAAGCAATTTGGGGACTGATTTGCTTAAATTATTTTTTCTCTACCCTTGTTTTCACTTTGGATATGCTGACAAATTCTAAGAGCACAAATTATCTAAAGGCAGCGTTTGGACAAAAAATGTTACCGTGCATTTCATTTGAAACTAAACAAATGAGTCACTCAGAAATGTTTGTTGAATGAAAATGTATTTGAATTCTTATGCTTGCTTTTAAGTTTTGAAAATACTGAATGCAAAATTGAATTCTGATGATTCGAGTTTATTCCTCTCACGTTACGGTATCAAATTTACTGCTGTTCTCCGAAAATACTTTTTCAAACTGTTACAAGAGAAACGAATCGTCTTAAAACAACATGTGTCTTCAAGGCAACAGGAGAATCCCCGACAGGTTCCCTGCTCCTTCCCCTTTCAGGACTGCTCTCTGACTCTAGCACCACTTCTGGGGTTTTAGGGTGCTTGGTTCACACTTCGCCCAGAAGGAAGGGGTGATTGCCGCCGCGCTGGTCTCGCGGGGAGTTCGATCTCGCTGTTCAGCGGGATCTGCGGCTCCCGCTGCCAGCTTCGCGGGGTCTCGCGGGCCTGGGTGGGGCCGAGGCGGACCCTCGCCCGCCTTCCAGTGTCGGGCTCTGCGTGGCGTACCCCGCGCTCGAGACCCTGAGTCGAGTTGTGGGACCCAGAGAAGGAAGGGCGTGAAACGTTCGGGTCCCAGAGGGGCCGTTGAGGTGGGTGGGAAAGGGAGCTGTGTGTGGCGGTTATTCCTACTGCGCCGGCGGTTCCGAGGGATCTTGGGGGCTGGCGGGCCCAGTCTCCGGAGTTCGACCAGCGGTCGCGTGAGGGCTTGCTGGCGCGTGGCCTCCCCCTCGACCACGGAGTCGCCTCAAGCGGTGGGCGCCGCCGCCTGGCTGGAGGGTTGGGGAGGGACCCGGGTGAGCAGAAGCGCCTTGGCTGTGAGGGTGTTGGTCGTGAGCGAACTTCGCGCTTCAGAACCGGCGGGAAGAGTGGCCCCTCGAATCTGCGCGTGACGAGTAATAACGACTCCTCCTCAGGCGTATTTTGTAATGCGGCTTGGCAGTCCTGTGAAAACCTCTGCTTTTTGCATTTTTGGTGGTAAATTCGTAAGTGTAAAATTGCACTCTAGCTTGGTTTTACCTTGGTGTTGGTTAAGGAATCTTGCTGCGCGTAGTAGTACACGCGCCGAGAAAGGGCATATTCAGAGAGATGATTTTAAAGGGCATATCCTTTTGAGAAATCTTGGTGTCTGTGCACTCCAGAATATTCAATGACATGTTACAATACCACGGATAAACGATTATGAAGGCTCCCCCAGCCGCCCAGATATTTCAGTCCTGCAACGACATTGAGCAAGTGCCTTACTAGGGTTGTGCCCAGTTCTGGGCTGAAGGGGTCTCTCTCCTCAGTTCTTGCTCCCCCCACATTTTTCTGAAATAATGCCTGGTTAAAAAGGTTGTTACCAAACGAATATATGCTGTTTTGCATAGGACTTCAGAAAATCCTTCCTTACAACTTTTTTTTTTTTTTTTTAATGTAGCATCCAAGATGAATGACAGCCTGTTTGTCAGTTTGGACAGACTTTTGCTAGAATTTGGTGGGTATAAAATGAAAATAAAGAAATAAGTAACTATTTGTATTATCATTTAACATTTTAACAATAAAGTGAAGTCATTATTTATTTATTTATTTTTTTAGTTTTCCAGTATGAGCAAGATATAAGTACTAAGGAAGATATGCTTCAACGAATTAATAGTAAGTCGTTTTGCATGATAAAGTTATTCCAGTTTTTAAGTTTTTTATGGCATATAAGATAATAAGCCATTGCCTTGTTTAGGGTAACTTATAGTTGGGATTATAACTTTCGTTCTAGTTTTACCTGGTGACTGTTTGCCCTAACAATGGGTTTTCAGTAATAAATTTCTGTATTTAGCATTCAGTTATTTTGTGTTGAATTTTGCTTTAAGCAGACATAACATCTTAATTAAGCACAGTTGAAAATGTTATTTTTCTCAAATAACAGGTTCTTTCAAGCCTGTGAGTGAATTTTAAATTTATGCTTTTTTATAGTTTCAAATTTTTATTTATATTCCAGTTCTTCAACATGCAGTGTAATTTTAGTTTCAGGTGTAGGATTTATCAATTCATCACTTACATACAACACCGGTACTCATCACAAGCGCCCTCCTTAATACCCATCACCCATTTAACCTATCCCTCCACATGTCTCCACCCCCCACCAGCAAGCCTTACTTTGTTCTCTATCCTTAAGAGTCTGTTTTATGGTTTGCCTCTCTCTCTCTTTTTTCCCCCTATGTTCTTTTGTTTTTGTTTCTTAAATTCCACATATAAGTGAAATACTATGGTATTTGTCTTTCTCTGACTGACTTATTTTGCTTAGCATAATATTCTCTAGCTCCATCCTTGTTGTGAATGGCAAGATTCCGTTCTTTTTTTTGACTAATACTCCATTGTATATATGCACCACATCTTTTTTTAAGATTATTTATTTATTTGAGAGAGAGAGAGAGAGGACATGAGTGGGAGGGTCAGAGGGAGAGGGAGAGAGAATCTTAAGCGGATTCCATGCCGGGCATGGAGCCGGATGTGGGAGCTCAATCCCAGGACATGGAGGTCAGGGCCCAAGCTGAAATCAAGAGTCAGATGCCCAACTAACTGTACCATCCAGGTGCCCCTACACCACATCTTCTTTATCCATTCATCAGTGGGTGGAGATTTGGGCTCTTTCCACAATTTGGCTATTGTTGATAATGCTGCTATAAACATCAGAGTGCGTGTGCCCCTTCTAATCAGGTTTTTTTTGTTTTGTTTTTTGTTTTGACAGAGAGCACTTGGGTGGGGGGGGGATGGTAGAGGGAGAGAGAAAAACCTAAGCAGGCTCCTCACTCAGCACAGAGCCAGACCCAGGGCTCTGTCTCACCTCCCTGAGATCAAATCAAGAGTTGGATGCTTAACTGACTGAGACACCCAGGCACCCCTCCAATCAGTATTTTTGTATCCTTTGGATAATACCCTGTAGTGCAATTGCTGGATCACAAAGTAGTTCTGTTTTTAACTTTTTGATATACCTCCACCAGAGTGGCTGTGCCAGTTTACATTCCCCCCAATAATGCAAGAACGTTTCTCTTTCTCCACATCCTCACCAACATCTGTTGTTAATTTTAGCCATTCTGATAGGTGCGAGGTGATACCTCATTGTAGTTTTGATTTGTATTTCCCTGATGATAAGTAATGTAGAGCATCTTTTCATGTGTCTGTTAGCTCTCTTTATGTCTTCTTTGGAAAAATGTATATTTGTGTCTTCTGCTCATTTTTAAACTAGATTATTTGGGTTTTGGGTGTTGAGTTTGGTAAGTTCTTTATAGATTCTGAATCACATGAGTGAATTTTTAAGATCTTTTTAGACATCGCCGAAAGTCAGGGGCTAGGATTGATGGATGTTCATTTTCAGGAATAATTCTGAAAAATGATATTATGAGAAAAATAGCAAAGCAAATTACATAAATGTAGTATTTTAAGATCCTACATAAAAGCTATCATAAAATAGAACCATTAATTTCTTGATAGTTCTGAAAAGATAGAATTTGGTTACCTTTCTGCAACGAAAATGCAGATAAAATAAGAATTTATTTTAATATTTAAGAAATTGTATTTTTATCTTGTTATTCTCTAGTAACAAATAAGTGAGCTGAAGGTGTATTTAATAATTAATTGACATGGAATTGATGAAGAGAAATTTTACATTTGTCAAAACCAAAACAAGTTAGTATCATATATGACTAAATGTTTACATGAAATCATACTATCATAAGATGCTGTTGATCCTAGATATCACTTAATCTAGCCCTCTTATGTTAAAAGATGAGGAACAGGGACCCTTCCTTCCTTCCTTCCTTCCTTCCTTCCTTGTTTTTATTTAAATTCCAGTTAGTTAACACAGTATAATGTTAGTTTCAGGTGTACTTCTCCCCTCCCAAACACAAATCCTTTGCTTCTAGGTCTAGGAGCAAGCCTGGTTCTGGTTCTGTGCTTTTTAGTATAGGGCCTTCCCATCTCAAGCCTCACTTCCTCTAGGTTCTCTAATTCTCCTTTTAGGTAAGTTGCCATAGCCCTTTTTCCTTTGTATTTGTTAATTTTGAATTTATGATTTTTACTTTAAAAATAAACATTTCTCCTTTCCAGAATGCTTTGAAGATATTAAAGAAAACAAGGCAACAATTTGTAAGATACATGAAACTATAGATACAACAGATGAGGAAATTGGTCATTACTGTAAACATAGTAAGGAGATCAAAGACAACTGTAGTAAGTGAGTATTTGAAAGAAATGAACTTCTAGTAATTGTCACTAGATTTTTTATTCAAGGTTTGTGTTATTTATAATTTATAGTATTTTATAATTGAAGGCACTGTTGATTTAAAGTAGTGTTTTGTATTAGCAAAATAATGAGTCAGGTCTTAACTTGCTTTGCTACATGCTTTGGTAAAAAGGGATCATAGGAGGATCAAAAGAAAACTATAAGTGCTGTAAGATCTCCCTAATTCAGACCCAAATAGTCTACAGAATCTTGAATAATATTGGCTCAGTATATAAAATTCCTATTAGATAAATACATTTGAAATAATTTCCATCTTTGAGTTTTTAAGATCTTATTTTTTCTAGGGGAATCTAGCCTAAAATAAGTGGCTTTTCAAAGTAAAAGTATTCAATATGTTACGAATTCTTTCAACATGGCTTCAGGTTCTGGATCCTAGTGGTTAAATTTATTATAAGACATAAGCATTTTGAAATGAAGACTTATTAATGGAACTTTATTGTATATTACAAAAATAAAATGTGTTAGTTTTCTGTACTTTATGTAGACCATTGTCTTTGTATTAACTACTATACTTTAGAATCTTATTTGTTTAAAAATATTTTTTATTCAGAATTTTAATGTCTTTTTTATTTTTTCCCCTTTATAAAAGTAATGCATACCTTGTTTTTTTTTTAAAGATTTTATTTACTTATTTGACACAGAGAGAGAGACAGTGAGAGAGGGAACAGAAGCATAGGGAGTGGGAGAGGGAGAAGCAGGCTTCCTGCCAAGCAGGGAGCCTGATATGGGGCTAGATCCCAGGACCCTGGGATCATGACCTGAGCCGAAGGCAGATGCCTAACAACTGAGCCACCCAGGCGCCCCAGTAATGCATACCTTGTATAAAAACTCAAAAATTATATAAATGTGTGGTGTAAAAAGTTATTCCCTGCCTGCAGTTCCTACCTTAACCCTATCTTCTTTTTTATAGGTAATCATTTTTAACTACTCTATCTTTTCAGACATTTTTCCATAAAAATTCAATGTCATTATTACAGAGACTTATATGTACATCTACCTATATATCTATTTTTTTCTTTTTACAAAATGGGATTATACCATACTTATTATTTTTTAAAAATTTAACAGTATGTTATGTAAATGATACTATACATGTAGTGATTATATATAGATATCATTCTTTAACAACGCCATAGAATTTTATAGTATTGGTGTATCTTAAATTATTTAACCAGTCTCCTATTAATAGACATTTAGGTTTCTAGTTTTTCCCTTCTATGAGCAATGTGTACAGGTGTCTTTCCACATTTTTAGACCTCTTGCTATAGAATGAGCTTCTAGAAGTGCAATTGTTGAATCAAAGAGTATGCACATTTAAACATTTGATAGATAATGCCAAACTTCTTTCCACAAGAAGATTATATAAATTCATACTTCTGTCAACAGTGTATAAGAAAGTCCCTGTTTCCTCATACCCCTGTCAACACTGAAAGTATGTTTAAATTTTTGTTTAAATTATTTGTCAGTCTGATAACAAAACGTGTTATTGAACTTCCTCTTTTATTTTGATTTAAGTTTTATTGTGGGAGGTTTTACCAGTGGTTTCCTTCAACTAGTTGCAGTGGGTGCTGGAAGAGTAGTTTCTCCTTAGAACCTGCTGTGTCCAAGATGTACTACTTCATTCAAGCTTAATCTCTACCAGGTTCTGAGGACAGTTAATAGGATCTTAATATCATGATATACCTCTAATTCATGATTTCAGCATACTGGTTAAGAGATTTAAATGTGGGAAATGAACTCATAAAAGTACTAGAAGAAATATAAGTAACCATGTAATCTTTGAGAGTAGAAGGCCTTTGTCTTTCTTTTTCTTTCTTTTTTAAAATATTTTATTTATTTATTTGACAGAGAGACACAGCCAGAGAGGGAACACAAGCAGGTGTAGGGGAGAGGGAAAAGCAGGGAGCTTGATGCGGGGCTTGATGAGGGCCCGACATGGGGCCGGATGCGGGGTCCATGTGGGCTCAACGTGGGGCCTGATCCCAGGACCCTGGGATCATGACCTAAGCCGAAGGCAGACGCTTAACAACTGAGCCACCCAGGTGCCCCAAGAGTAGAAGGCCTTTGTAAGTGTATCCCTAAAAGTTAGAAACTACAGAGGAATCAAAAGATAAATATGACTACACACAAATTAAAAAGAAAAATGACCCCCAAATGATATAAAAGGCAAAAGGATAAGGTAGAAAAAAATGTCAAGTAAGGGTTAATTTTTAAACATATAAAGTAGGGGCGCTTGGGTGGCTCAGTTGGTTAAGGGTCTGGGTTAAGCGTCTGCCTTTGGCTCAGGTCATGATCCCAGGGTCCTGGGATTGACCTCCAGATCAGGCTCTCTGCTGACAGGGAACCTGCTTCTCCTTCTCCCTCTCCCTCTGCCTGTTCCACCTGCTTGTGCTTGCTTTCCCTCTGTCAAATAAATAAATAACATCTTTAACAAAAATAAAAACAATAAAAATATAAAGTACTTGTGGAAACTAATAAGCAAAAGGAAAAGCCCCATTAGAAAAATGGGCAAAGAAAATAAATAGGTAAATACCAAAATGAAGAAATATAGTTTAATAAACATATGAACAAATGCCCAATCTTACTGGTAATCAGATATCCAGATTAAAGCAATAATAAAATGCTATTTTTTGCCTTTAAGTTTTAAGAAGATGATACCCTGTGTTGGCCAGGGAATAAGTCATTTAATCTTGTACACTACAGTAACATATGCTGATATAAACCTTTTGGATGACATGTCAGTATATTTTTTAAAAAGCTTTAAAAATAAGCATGACAGGGCACCTGGGTGGCTCAGTTGGTTAAGCGTCTGCCTTCAGCTCAGGTCATGATCCCAGGCTCCCTGCTCTGCGGGAAGCCTGCTTCTCCCTCTCCCACTCCCCCTGCTTGTGTTCCTGCTCTTGCTGTCTTTCTCTCTCTGTCAAATAAATAAATAAAATCTTAGAAAAAAATATTAAAAAAATAAGCATGACTTTTGATTAAAAGTTTCCATTTCTGAGAGTTTTTCATAAGGAAATAATTAGGCATTTTCTCAAAGATGTAATGTACAATAAGGTATTTATTTCAACCTTTCTTATGATAGGAAAACTTGAAAAGAACTCTAATGTTCAACATTAGGTGATGGGTTAAGTGAATGTTGGTATATGCATGTGAATGAACAGTAGGCAAGCAATAAAATTATAAGTGTATATTTATTGACATGGAAAGATGTTAGCTTTCTATTGTCATGGAAAGATGTATATTCCAATATAATAAATTAACAACACTCATAGTATAAACCCAATTTAGTAATCGTGTATTTATATATAATTAGAAATAATCTAGGAATATAAGGGTTTCCTCATAAAGAGGAAATAGCTTTTTAGTGAACATGTATTTCTTACAGAATTTTGAAAGTACTTCGAATATGTGTATGTATAACCTTTGACCTTATAAGTCCATTTTGGAGAATGTTTTCTAAGGAAATGATTAGAAATTCAGACAAATATTTAAGTAAAAGTTCTATTTACAATAGAAAAACTTAGATTAAGAAAAAAATGGCCAACAATATGGGAATGGTTAGATAAATTATGGAGTGCTATGTATTTATTAAAACCTTTACAATGAATTCTTAGTGACAAGGAAAATGTGTATAATTTAAAAGTAGATGCTAAAGGAGGATACATTGTTATATATATGAATACGATCTCTAAGATGTTAAATATGGGGTACCTGGGTGGAGCAGTCAGTTAAGCATCCAACTCTTGGTTTCAGCTCGGTGGTGAGATGGAGCCCTGCATAGGGCTCTGCACTCAGCACTGAGTCCACTTAAGGTTCTCTCTCCCTCTGCCCCTTCCCCCACTCTCTCTCTCTCCCTCAAATAAATAAATAAACCTTTAAAAAAAGATGTTAAATATATACTTATCATAAAATCTGGAAATAGTTTATTAAAACGTAATAGTAGTTATTATTCAGTGTTGAGAATATGGATGATAGTTATTTCTTACATATGCTTTTCTGTGCTTCCAAAGTGGAAATGTGAACTTTTTGAATCTAAAAATAATATTTTAAGGATTCGAAAAAAGAGGTAGAGGAAATAGTTGAACAACACTTAGAATGGAACCTGACATGGTGTATGCAAATTTTAGTTTTTTCACATTTGGTAACATTTTTCAAGTCTTGTAATAAAACAAAAAATATGTAACTATTCATTTTATTCTTACTATCTGATTTTATAACTCATTTTGGCCTAGTTTCTTTCTTTCTAGTTCAGGAGGGTATAGCAACCTGACTTCCTAAGTTTCAAAGAAGAAAAAGCCTCTTTTTTAGCCCTTATTCTAATTCTTTGAATCCTTACTCCAAAAGAATTTCTTAGCTAAGATCTTAGAAGTATGATGAGAAGGAAGCCTGACGTTGGAGTTTGCACAGTATATTCTAGAAATACCATAGCGATACATAGTCCAGCCATGTAGTACTTGCTCCTTCCTTAATCATGGTTCCACAGTGGGTTTTATGTAAAAATTAATGGATATTGATATTTGAGTGTATATATGATTGATTAAATGGTGGTAGTGGTGATGATGAGAGGTGGGAATATTTTCTTCTTATAAGCTTGTTTTCTCCAGGAAGAGAAAGATTCATTTATCTTTAAATAGTTAAATTCATTTTTATTATCTCTTACAATTTATCATTCTGAGATTCTAATTACAATATTCTTTTTCCATAGCTGGAAGCCAACATGTGATGTTTTTCATAAGCATGAAGACTATATGCAGGACCAATTTACTATTTGTCAAGAAACTATTGAAAAAGACAAGTACAGTACATATATTAATTTATCAGTTACATAACTTAGTATAATTGGATATGCTTAGTAAAAATATTACTTGAAAAATGCAGAAACTTTGTACATTGGGAGAGTTTTTGTGCCATTGGAGGCCTACCTATTTGTTATAAAGCTCTACCACCCTGGATATGTTTAGATATGTCCTTAGGTAGAAACAATTTATTAGTAGGAATTGTTATAGCAGAGTGCTTCAACTAATGGTCTTTATAATTGATATAGTTAAATATCTGAGGGAATAGTTAGCGATAGAATTAGCTTATGAAAAATTTGGAGCACTGACTTTTGAAGGGGATTTTATATGAAACTTCTCATTTTCAGAGAGCTAATGTAGTAGGATGTTAATATTCTAATGGAGAAAGCCATTGTGTGGATTTATTTTATATGTGTAAAATAACCTCGTTTGGAGGACTAAATGTAATTAGTGAATATAATGGGACAAGGTGAGAAACTTTGTTTTTTGTTTTTTTAAGATTTTATTTATTTGCCAGAGAGAGAGAGAGAGAGAGCAAGCACAAGCAGGGGGAGTGGCAGGCAGAGGGAGAAGCAGGTTCCCTGCTGAGCAAGGGGCCCGATGCACTTGACCTGAGTGAAAGCAGATGTTTAAGTGACTGAGCCACCCAGGTATACCAAGAGAGACTTTGACCACATTATATAGCATTATAATTTCACTTAATTCAAAAAATGGAAATGTTTTCATTTTTAACATAATTGGGTAAGAGCATGATTTTTTATATTTTTTATATTTTATGTTATCTTTTTTATACTTTAGTTTTATTTTTTACTACTTTTTCTCCCAGCCTTATTGAGATATAACTGACATATAGCATTGCTTAAGTTTGAGGTCTACAAACATGATGGTTTGATATATGTATATAATTTAAAGTGTCTGCCACAATAAGGTTAGGAAGGTAGCACATCTGTCACCTTGTGTAAGTAGTAGTTTTTTTTGTAGTAAGAATATTTGAGATTTACTCTCTTAGCAACTTCTAAGTATATAATATACTGTTGTTATATTTACCATGCTGTATATTAAATACCCAGAACTTACTCACCTTATAACTAGAAGTTTGTATACTTTGGGCAACATCTCCCTGTTTCCTCCACTCCTGGCCCCTAGCAACAACCATTCTATTCTCTGTTTCGATGATTGGGCTTTTTTTAGATTTTTACATATAATAAGATCATACTGTATTTGTTTTTCTCTTATTTACTCAGCATGATACTCTCAAGGTCCATCCGTGGTGTCATAAATGGCAGCAGTTCTTTTTTATGACTGAATAATATTCCATTGCATCTATATATACCACTTTTTTTTAAAATTATTTTTTAAAGGGTTGAAACTCAGTGCCCAATGTGGGGCTCAAACTCATGACCCTGAAATTGAGTCCCATGCACAACTGAGTGGCCCAGGCAGGTGCTCCTATATACACATTTTAAAAAATTATTACTGAAGAATAATTGATGTACAATATATTATTTTCTGGTATATAACAATGATTTGACAATTAAAAATTATTTATTTTAGAGAGAGAGAGAGAGTGCATGAGTGAGCAGGGGATGGGGCTGAGGGAGAGGGCAAGAGAGAGAATCTCAAGCAGATTCCCCACTAAGCTCAGAGGCCGATGTGGGGCTTGATCTCCCAACCAAGGAGATCATGACCTGACCTGAAACCAAGAGTTGGTCACTTAATCCACTGAGCCACTCAGGCACCCCTCATTTATTTTATTTTATTTTATTTTTTTAAAGATTTTATTTATTTGTCAGAGAGCACAAGGAAGGGGAACAGCAGGCAGAGCAGGCAGAAGGAGAAGCAGGCTCTCTGCTGAGCAAGGAGCCTGTTGCAGGACTTGATTCCAGGATCCTGGGGTCATGACCTGAGCCAAAGGCAGCCACTTAGCCCACTGAGCCACCCAGGTGTCCCCCCTCATTTATTTTATAGCTGGAAGTTTGAACCTCTTAATCTCTTTCATGTATTCTGCACCCCCACTGCAGCTCCCACCCTGGCAACCACTAGTTTGTTCTCTGTATTTGAGAGTCTGGTTTTTTTTTTTTTTTTCAGATTCCATATCTAAGTGAAATCACATATTTGCCTTTCCCTCTATTTTTCCACTCATATTAGTACCCTTTAGATTTATCCATGTTGTTGCAAATGGCAAGACCTCATTCTTTTTTTATGGATGAGTAATATTCCATTGCACACATACATTGTGTGTGTGTGTGTGTGTGTGTATGTATATATATCTCACTTTTTTATCTTATCCTCTGTATATGGACACTTGAGTTGTTTGTATATCTTGGTTACTGTAAACAATTCAACTGTAAACATAGGGGTGCATATATATATTTTTGAATTAGTCTTTTTGTTTTCTTTGGATAAATATCCAGTAGTGGAATTACTGGATTATATAGTACTTCTATTTTTAATTTTTTGAGGAACTTCCATACTGTTTTCCACAGTGGTGGTACCAATTTACATTCCCACCAGTACTGCACAAGGGCTGCTTTTTCTCCACATCCTTACCAGTAATTATTATGTCTAGCTATCCTGACAGGTGTAAGGTGATAGCTCTGTGGTTTTGATTTGCGTTTCCCTGATGATTAGTGATGTTGAGCATCTTTTCATGAACTTTTTGGTCATTTGTATGTTTTTGGAAATATGTTCAGATCCTCTGCTCATTTTTAACATGAATTATTAGCCTTTTTGCTATTCAGTTGTATGAGTTCCTTATATACTTTGGATATTAACCCCTTATTGGATATATGGTTTGCAGATAGTTTCTTCCATTCTACAGATTGCCTCTTCATTTTGTTTAGTTCAGTGTGGTCTCACTTAATTTAGTTTTGCTTTTGTTGCTTGTGATTTGGGTATTATATCCAAAAAAATTGTTGCAAAGACCAGTATCAAGGAGCTCTTCCCCTATGTTTTCTCCTAGGAGTTTTATGGTTTCAAGTATTATATTTTAAGTCTTTAATCCATTTTGAGTTCATTTTTCTGAGTAGTGTAAGGTAGGGGTCCAATTTCATTCTTTCACATGTGGATATCCAGTTTCCCCAGCACCACTTATTGAAGAGACTGTCCTTTCTGCAGTATTCTTGGCTCCTTTTCCAACTATTTTTTAAAAGATTTTATTTATTTATTTGATAAGGTGGGGGAGAGCACAGAGGGAGAGTAAGAGGGAGAAGCAGAGTCCCTTTGACCAGGGAGCCCGATGCAGGGCTTGATTCCAGGATCCTGATAGGACCTGAGCCGAAGGCAGAGGCTTAACCGATTGAGATACCCATGTGCCCCTCCTTTTCCAAATATTAGTTGACTATATATACATGGTTTATTTGTGAGCCCTTGATTCTGTTCCATTGGTCTGTGTGTCTGTTTTTATGCCAGTATGACAGTATCTTGATTGCTATGTCTTTGTAGCATAGTTTGAAATCAGGGAGTGTGATGCTTCCAGCTTTGTTCTTTCTTGAGATTGCTTTGGCTATTTGGGGGTATTTTGAAGTTCTATACAAATTTTAGAGTTGTTTTTCCTATTTCTGTGAGAAATGCTATTGGAATTTTGATAGGGATTGCACTGAATCCAAAGATGGCTTTGGGTATAATGGACATTATAACAATTCTTCTGATCTATGAGCACAGAATATCTTTCCATTTATTTGTATCTTCTTCAGTTTATTTAATCAATGTCTTATAGCTTTTGGTGGACAGACCTTTTACCTCCTTGGTTAAATTTATTCCTAAGTATTTTATTGTCTTTGATGCTATTGTTAATGGGTTGTTTTATTTATTTTTCACATACCTTATTGTTAGCATATAGAGATGCAACTGATTTTTGTATATTGATTTTGTAGTGTGAAATTTCACTGAATTTGTTGATTAGTTTCTAATAGTTTTTGTGTGGAGTTTTGGAGTTTTTTGTAGATAAGATCATGTCATTTTACAAACAGAAACCATTTTACTTCTTCCTTTCCTATTTGGATGACTTTATTTCCTTTTCTTGCCTAAATGCTCTAGCTAGAATTTCCAGTACTACATTGATTAGGAGTGGTGAGAGTGGCACCGTTGTCTTATTGCTGATTTTGAAGGAAAAGCATTTAGCTCTTCACCATTGACTGTGATGTTAGTTATGGATTTGTCATAGATGGCCTTTATTATGTTGAGGTATATTCCTTCTATACTCAATTTGTTGAGAGTTTTTATCATGACCGGGTGTTGAGTTTTGCCAGATGCTTTTTCTGCATCTATTGAGTGGATTATATGGTTTTTAAGAAATATTTTATTTATTTATTTATTTATTTGAGAGATGATGAATGAGAGAGAGAGCATGAGAGGGGGGATAGTCAGAGGGAGAAGCAAACTCCTTGCTGAGCAGGGAGCCTGATGTGGGACTCAGTCCTGGGACTCTAGGATCATGACCTGAGCTGAAGGCAGTCACTTAACCAACTGAGCCACCCAAGCACCCCTGGATCATATGATTTTTATCCTTTATTCTGTTAATGTGGAATATCATGTTTATCGACTTGTGCATGTTGAGCCCATTCTTGCAACCCATGGATAAATGTGCATGATCCTTTTGATGTGCTGTTGAGTTTAGTTTGCTAATGTTTTGTTGAGAATTTTTCCATTTATATCCCTCAGGAATATTGGCCTGTAGTTTTCTTTTCTTGTACTATTCTCATCAGGCTTTGGTATTAGTGTAATGCTGGCTTCTTTTTTTTTTTTTTTTTTTTAAAGATTTTATTTATTTATTTGACAGAGAGAGAGATCACAAGTAGGCAGAGAGACAGAGGCGGAAGCAGGCTACCTGCTGAGCAGAGAGCCTGCTGCGGGACTCGATCCCAGGACCCTGAGATCATGACCTGAGCCGAAGGCAGAGGCTTTAACCCATTGAGCCACCCAGGCGCCCCGTAATGCAGGCTTCTTAAAATAAGTTGGAGGGTGTTGACTCCTCTTCAGCTTTTTGGAAGAGTTTGAGAAGTATTGTTATTAATTTTTTAAATGTTTGGTACAATTCATCAGTGAAACCATCTGGTCCTGGATTTTTCTTTGTTGGGAGGTTTTTGGTTACTACTTCAATCTCCTTACTTATAATTAATCTGTTCAGTTTTTCTGTTTGTTCGTGATTGAGTCTTGGTAGGTTGCATGTTTCTAGAAATTTATCCATTTCTTCTAGGTTATCTAATTGTCTTATAATTGTTCATGGTAGCCTCTTATGATCCTTTGTATATCTGTGGTATGATTTGTATTTCTTTTTTTTTTATGATTTGTATTTCTATGGTATAGTATCTCCTCTTTCGTTTATAATTTTGCTTATTTGAGTTTCTCTCTTTTTCTTGGTTGGTTTAGCTAAGGGTTTGCAAAATGTTTTAATCTTTTCGAAAAACCAACTCTTTGTTTCACTTATTTTTTCCATTGTCTTCCTCTTCTTTGTTTTATTTATTTCTGCTCTAATATTTCTTATTTGCTTCCTTCTGCCAGCTTCAGGCTTAGATTGTTATTCCTTTTCTAATTCCTTGAGGTGCAAAGTTAATTTGCTTACTTGAGGTCTTTCTTTTTTCTTAATGTAGGCATTTATTGCTATAAATTTCCCTTTTAGAACAACTTTTGCTTCATCCCCTAGGTTTTGGTTTATTGTGTTTTCATTTTCATTTGTTTCAAGATACTTTTGATTTATTCTTTGACCGAGTGTTGTTCAGGAATATGTTGATTAACTTCCATATATTTGTGAATTTTTCATTTTCCTCCTGCTGTTGCTCTCTAGTTCTATATCATTGTGGCCAGAAAAGACCCTTGATATAATTTCAGTCTTTTTAAGTTTATTAAAGTGGCTTTGTGGCTCAAGATAGGATCTCTACTGGAAAATATTCCATGTGTGCTTAAGAAGAATGTATGTTCTTGTGTTGTTAGATGGAATGTTAGATTGAATGTTCTGTATAAGGCTGTTAAGTCCATTTCATCTACAGTGTTATTCAGGTATGTGGTTTCCTTGTTAATTTCTGTCTGGATGATCTTTCCAATGTTGAAAGTGAGGTATTCGAGTCCTCTACCAGTATTGCGCTTTCTCTCTTCAGTTGTGTTAATATTTGCTTTAAATATTCAGGTGGGTTTAGTGTTGGTTGCACATATATTTGCAATTCTTATATCTTCTTGGTGAGTTGATCTTTTCATCATTATGTAGAGAATTTTCTTTGTTTTTTCTTTGTATTTTCTGACTGATTTTGACTGAATGTCTATATTGTCTGGCATAAATATAACCCTTTTTTCTCTCTTTTGGTTATCATTTGCAGGAAATATCTTTTTCCATCCCTTTACTTTTAGCCTTTGTGTGTCCTTAAAGCTAAAGTAAGTTTCTTGTAGGTGGCATATTTTTGGATCCTGTTTTTTAAATCCATTCAGCTCTGTATCTTTTGAATTTAGTCTGTTTATGTTGAAAGTGATTATTTTTTTTAGAAGATGTACTTATTTATTTTATAGAGAGAGATAGAGTGTGAACATTAGGGTAGATGGGTAGAGGGAGAGGGAGAAAATCTTAGGCAGACTCCATCCTGAGCATGGAGCCCAATGTGGGGCTTGATCCCACCACCCTGAAATCATGACCTGAGCTGAAATCAAGAGTTGGGCACTCAACGAACTGAGCCACCTAGGCACCCCTAAAGTAATTATTGATAAATAAGGACTTACTATTGCCATTTAGTTCATTGTTTTCTGAGTGTTTTTAAAATTCATTTGTCTTATATTCCTCTCTTGTTGTCTGCCTTTGTGATTTGTTTTTCATAGTGGTTTGCTTTAATTCCTCTCTCTCTATATTTTGTGTATCTACTGTAGGTTTTTTTCTCTGTGGTTACCATGAGGATAACATATAACATTTACAAATATAACACTATTTTAAGCTGATACAACGTATCTGCAATTGCATATAAAAACTCTACATTTTTACTTCCCCCTCCCCAGATTTTACGCTATTTATTTCATAAATTACATCTTTTTTTTTAAGCGTGAGAGTTATACAGGTGTGTACTTTATTTATCTTGAAGTTCCCTTTATTTGTTTAATACATTTTTTAAAGTAATTTCTACCCCCAACATGGGGCTCAAACTCATGATCCCAAGATCAGGAATCAGACACTCCACTGACTGAGCCAGCCAGGTGCCCCACTTTACATCTTTTATACTGTGTATCCATTAACAAGTTATTGTAGCTGTATCTATTTTTTAATATTACTGTTTTTTAACTTTTATATTAAAGATAAAAGTGATTTAAAAGTTATTAATACAGTATTATGGTATCCTGAATTTGATTATATGTTTAACTTTACCAGTGAATTTTTCAGTTTCATATGTTTTCATGTGGCTTAGTGTCGTTTCATTTCAACTTGAAAAATTCCTTTTAAAATTTCCTGTAAGGCACCTCAAAGGGTAATGAATTCCTTTAGCTTTTGTCTGTCTAGAAATGTCCGTATCTCTCTTTCATTTCTGAAGGACAGTTTTGCTGGGTGTAGTATTCTTGATTTGCAGTTTTTGTTTTAGCATTTTGAAAATATGATCTCATTCTCTCCTGCCCTGCAAGGTTTCTGCAGAGAAATCTGCTGTGAATGTTATAGGGGTTCCCTTGTGTGAAGACTTATTTTTCTCTTGATGCTTTCAAAATTCTGTCTTTGACTTTTAATATTTTGATTATACTATACCTTGGAGTAATCTTCTTTGGGTTGATCTTGCTTTGGGTCCTTTAAGTTTCCTGTACTTGGATGTCCATCTCTTTCCCATGATTTAGTAAGTTTTCAGCTATTATTTCTTTCTTTTTTTTTTTTTTTTCAGCTATTATTTCTTTAAACAAACTTTCTGCCATGGGACTCCCATGATGCAAATATCTGTTTGCTTGACAGTGTTTTATAATTCATGTAGGCTTTTTTCAATTCTATTTTTTTGTTCCTCTAACTGGCTAATTTCAAATGAACCTACTTCAGATTTGTGAATTCTTTCTTTTGTATGATCAAGTCTGTTGTTGATGCCTCCTATTGAATTTTTCAGTTTCTGCCATTGTATTTTTCAGCTCTAGGTTTCTTTTTTTTTTTTGTAAGATTTTATGTATTTATTAAAGAGAGAGAGTAGAGTAAGTGAGAGAGAGCAAGCACGAGTGAGGGTGGGAGGCAGAGGGAGAGGGAGAAGTGAACACCCTGCGGAGTAGGGATCAATCCCAGGATCATGACCTGAGCCAAAGGCAGACACTTAACTGACTGAGCCACCCAGGTATTCCTAGGATTTTTGTTTGGTTCTTTTTTATGGTTTTTATTTCTTTATCAAACTTCTCATTTTGTTCATGCATTGTTTTCCTGATTTCATTTAGATGTCTGTGTTCTCTTGCAATTTATTGAGTTTCTTGAAAATGATTATTTGAATTCTTTGGAAGGCAAATAGGAGATCTCTATTCCTTTGGGGTTAGTTACTAAAGCTTTATTACTTTCCTTTAGTGGTTTCGTATTTGCCTGGTTCTTTGTGATCTGTATAGCTTTGCATTAGTGTCTTTGCACTTGAATGAATGAACATCTCTTTCAGTCTTTACAGATTGGTTTGGCAGGTAAAGACCTTCTCCTGTTGGTTTCTTAGACTGATGGATTTACCTCTAGAATTGCAGTCATGATAGGTTAGAGTTGGTTTTGGGGCTGTCACTTTGTCTACATTGGGATCCGTGTTTGGTGTGCTTGTTATGAGGGGCTCAGGTAGGTACTATCCTTCTGGTCCCTGGGTGCTTGAGAATGTTTCCAGTACTTCATTCAGTTAGATAGCACTGGGACAAAGGTCTGCTTCAGGTTCCACAGTTGGTCTTCTGTCAGCAAGCCTATTACGAAGTGTGTGGACTGGTATGACTCCTACTTAGGAACCTGGTAGAGGGCCTGCCTAGTGCCTAGATGGATCTGTGGGTGGTCAGGACTGGCCCTAGATTGTGGCCAGGATGGACTGGAACTGAGCCTATGAGATGTTTCAGGTTCCACAATCAGGTTCCACAGTCTTAAGGTCTGTAGTCCTGGCTCTGAAGGTACAGATAGACATGTCTTCCACAAGTTCCCTGGGTGGTCTGGAGGGACTGGAGCCAAGTATAGGGCCCTTTTAGGATCTCTAGGGGTACATAGAGGAGTACCTATTTTGGGGTTTCAGGGCTGGTAGGTCTGTTATTGGCTTTTGGCTGTGAGAGACCTGGAACCAAGTATAAGGCTCTTTAGAATCTACTAGGGTGCAGATGGGAGTGTCTCCCACTGGGAACTAGACCCTCAGTACTGTTGACAAACTGTGGCTGTGAGGGTGTTAGAACCAAGGATAAGGTCCTTTCAGGATCTTCAGGGGCACAGACATAAGTATCTCCTGCTGGGTCCCTGTGTGAGCAGGAGTCTTTGGTGACTATGGCTGGGATGGGCTGGAGGCCAGTTACAGGGCCCTTTCAGAATCATAGTCCGAATGAGTTTGGCAGGCTAATCTCCAGGGGCTCCTAGACTGTAGACATAGTGACTGGAGCTGGTTCAGGGTCACTTCAGAGTCTATAGCTGGGCCAGGATATGTATGCCTATTACTCGACGCTCGGGTGGGCATGAGTCCTTCTGGGTCCTTTGGTGTATGGTGCTAGTAACAGACCCAAAGCCAAATAGGGCTGTAGTTGAGTTCTCAGTGGGTACTGAACTGTTTATAAGTCTGTAGCCAGGACCACAGTTAGTGAGTTAGCCACCATGATGTGATCCTGCCTCCTCAAAATGACTCTCCTCAGTCTTCGACTACACCAGGACTTCACAGTCTTCTACCTGGATCCCAAAGCTCCCACAAACACACTTTTGTCCTTGGATGGATGGTAAATTACTCTTTTTGTTGGGGCAATACACAGGAGGGATATTTTATTCTGTCATCTTGCTGACATCACTCCCATTTTTGTATTTTAATTAAAAACACACATTCATGGGTGCCTGGGTGGCTCACTCGTTAAGCGTTTGCCTTTGGCTCAGATCGTGATCCCAAGGTCCTGGAATCAAGCCCCACATTGGGCTCCCTGCTCAGTGGGAAGCCTGCTTCTCCCTCTCCACTACCCCTGCTTGTATTCCTTCTCTCACTGTCTCTCTCTCTCTGTCAAATAAATAAATAAAATCTTTAAAAAAACCACACATACAAAATCTAGACTGCAGTACTCTTTATATTTAAAGATGGGTCTTAAGAGGAGAAGGTAGGGACTGAAGTAATAGATTTGGACTTCAATGGCATTTGAAATAATAGAAATAGATAAGATTGCCCAGGGAAATGTATAGAGCAAAAAGAAGAGAAAGCTAGAGTACACTGTCATCCAAGGACTAGGCAGAGGGTGGAACTGGTGAAAGAGACTGTTACTTTGTCATTTTTAGACCTTGCTTTAATCTAAAAAGAATTTGAAATAATTTGTGTAATACCATAGTGTTAAAAGAAAACTAAATATAAAAACCAAGGCTACAGGGATATAAGGATAATGTAGGAAGATGAAGCCTTTGATTAATAGAAATTCATATCACATGGTCTTGCACATTTGTTAAATATAGGTACAGATTAGGCTTTGGAATTCCTAGTAGTAGTCAAGGCATTGTGGAAATGTGATCAGTTTGAGATTCAAAGTATTCATTTAAAAAACAATTCAATTGTTCAAAAGTGGCCCTAACTGGGTCCTCCCTGAGTTTTGGGGAAGTGAGTTCCCAGAGAACAGGGCTTTGCACTGAGGGCAGACTGGGCAGGAGATGCCATGGACCCCACTCTTGGGAAGGGTTCTGGCAGATGCTTCCTTAGGCTGAAGCTTGTAACAGACTCACAGCCAGCAATGGTGTGAGGTGAGGTGAGGTACCCTAACCTGCGGGGGCCTCATAACCCGATTCAGACTACTTTCCTCCATCCTCTCCGAAAAAAAGGAAGGAAGGAGGGAAGGAGCCCAGCTCAATTGTTTAGGATAAGCAGGGTTTTTTTTTCTGGTAATGAGATTTGAGAGAAATTTCTCCGCTGAGTTCTCATAAAAGGGAATTAGGCAGCATTGTAGTCAGTTACCTTCAGTGGCCTCCCCCAAATAAACACTGTATGTATAAAAATATTATATTATAGTAATTATTATATTTATTATTATTATTATATATAATATTATATTGTTATGTTATAATATATTTATAATTATATTATTATATTTACATATATAATATGTATATATTATACATTAATATATATATATATTACTTCTCCTTAGAATACCTTTCAATGCAAGCCATGGCTATAAAACATTATTAAAATGCTTCTGTGAGGGGCTAAAACAAAGCAGTTTAAATATGTACCTCTCTAATAGTGTTTGTTGTGGATGACTTTTCTTAGGTAGCCAAAGGTATTAAAGTGAAAACAGGTCTTTCTTAAACCAACCACATAGGTTGATTGAATTGATGACTCAATATCAGACATGTATAAAAGAAAAAGACTCCATTTGCTGGTATCATGGGTACTGAAGGAAATAGAGGTACCAGCTTCTTGTTTCTCCTAATCTTCCATTCTAGACATTCATAAAGACTAGTATTGTTGGCAACAGATGAGATAGTCAGGTTATGCTGGTCTCTGGTAATTCCTGTATGGAGTATATAAGAAGAGTGGGCATGAATATATAACATGAATAGGGTAAATGTGGTATGCTAATTTCATCTGAAACTGGTGACTCAGACTCGGTTTTCTAATAGATATTTCCCTCTTCCCTGCATCATTTCCCCAAGAAGTGAGAGATTAATTAGCAAATGTGTATTTAGAGGAATAGGAGTTTTTTGGGCTCAACTGCTTTATTTTATGAAAGGGGACAGAGTTTAGTATATCAAATTAAAACATTCAGAAGATTCAGATCTGCTGACCAGTACAATACTGTTATCCTTATTTTTTTTCTCAGTATACAAGCATTTATAAAAACTATTCTTGTTTTCTCATCTGCTGAGATAATCAGTATAGTATCTTTAAATAAATTTCCCCATATAGTATGTTTTGATTTAGAAAATTTACAGAATTCTGAGGAGCATAAGGACTATATATTTTTAGAAGATTTTCAATGAATATTATTTCTTGAAACTAAGTATTAGATAAGAATTGGGTAAAAAGAGGATCTAGGAATATATTTCCTGTAATGACCCTGTATTGAATATTTTCATTGCTGTAGATTAGGATAGGCAGATTTTTTTTTTTTATTATTAAGGGCCAGATAGTGAATATTTTATGCTTTGTGGGTTATACAGTCTCTGCTGATACTCAACCCTACTTTGTAATGCAAGAACAACTTTAGACGCTATGTAAATGAATGACTGTGTTCTAATAAAACTTTATTTTTGGATATTATAGCTTGAATTTCATATAATTTTAATGTATCCTGAGATATTATTTTGATTTTTTCAATAATTTATAATGCAAAAATTATTCTTAGCTCACGGGCCATGCAAAGACAGGTAGAAGGTTAAATTTGACCCATAGGTTAACAAAAGTCAAATGGGAAGGAAGAGTTAATATCTTTTTGCAAGAATTAACTGTCCACTCAAGACTCGTGCCCAAACTGGTGACCATCCACCTCTTCCTGAGTTGGACTGGAGGAGTTCCTCCAAATAGTGCTGAAATTTTCTTCATAAAATAGTTATGGAGTATATAAGAATTATTGAGAACCCAGAGCTCTAACACATAAAACATGACTTCCTATTAAAATGTCAGCTTAGAGAGTTGAAAGTTATACAGGTACCTGAACTGAGGAGGGTAGAAACTGAAAACCTCAGGGAAGATAGAGATCAGGAAGTCAATGGAAAAACCAGGTTTTCATTGTAGTTTTGATTTGTGTTTCCCTGATGATGAGTGATGTTGAGCATCTTTTCCTGTATCTGCTGGCCATCTGTATATCTTCTTTGGAAAAATGTCTATTCATGTATTCTACCCATTTTTAATCGAATTGTTCATTTTTGGGTGTTGAATTTTGTAAGTTCTTGATATATTTTGGATACAAACCCTTTATCAGATACGTCATTTGCAAGTATCTTCTCCCATTCCATAAGTTGCCTTTTAGTTTTGTTTCCTTCATTGTGCAGAAGCTTTTTATTTTGATGAAATCTCAAATATCAACAACACAAGAAACAGCAGGGATGTGGAGAAAGAGGAACCCTCCTGCACTGTTGGTGAAAATGTAAGCTGGTGCAGTTACTCTGGAAAACAGTATGGAGGTTCCTTAGAAAGTTAAAAATAGAACTCCCCTATGATCCAGCAATTGAACTACTAGGTATTTACTCAAAGAATAGAAAAATACTAAAACAAAGAGATACATGTACCCCAGTGTTTATAGCAGCATTTTCTACATTAGCCAAATTATGGAAACAGCCCAAGTATCCATCAAGTGATGAATGGATAAAGAAGATGTGGTACCTATATACAATGGAATATTACTCAGCCATAAAAAAGAAAGAAATCTTGCCATTTGCAGTGACATGGATGGAGCTAGAGAGTATTATGCTAAGTGAAGAAAATAAAAAAAATACAAATATAATTTCACTTATATGTAGAATTGCATAAATAAATGAACAAAGGGAGAAAAAAGAGAGAAGGAGGCAAACCAAGAAATAGACTCTTAACTATAGAGAACAAACTGATGGCTACCAGAGGGGAAATAGGTGGGGGAATGGGTTAAATAGGTGATGGGGATTAAGGAGTCTACTTGTGAGGAGCACTGGGTGATGAATGAAATCACTATATTGTACACCTGAAACTAGTATTACACTATATGTTAACTAACTAGAATAAATAAAAACTTAAAAAAATAGGTTCTGCAGTATCAGTTAGGATGAGAAATAAGATCACTGAGTTAGACAATTAGATCATTGGTGACCTTGGGAAGGGCAGTTTCTTTTCTTTTCTGGGGGGAGGGCAGTTAGTTTGGTAGGGTGGGAGTAAAATTTTAATTGAAGCGGGGTAAAGAATGAATAAAGAGTAGAGTTGAAAAGTGTAATGGAGTTAAGGAAAATTTGAAAGGCCGATAGTATTGAGGGAAACAGGGATAAGTTGGCATTTGACTTGCCTTTTGTGCTTAACTTAGTAGACTTTAACAGGAACACTTAGAAAGTTTTTAGATATATTCTTGTTATATTGACATCATTTCTTTTAATTTTAACAGAAAAATGTACCATGGTTATATATGTCAGTATAAAGATGTTTTGAAGCAGTATCAGTTAAAATACTCAGAAACACCCCTTTCACAAGAATATTATGAGAAGAAAAGAGAACATGAAGAAATTCAAAATAGAGTGTTGGCATGTACTGAACAACTAAAAATGAATGAAACTATCTTTATGGAATTTCTAGGTATTAATATTTTTACTATATGTTGTTTAAGTAACAGTATTTCTGTAATGAAAAGAATAATGAATCAGACTAAAATATGATTTTGTTTTTCAGTGCCTGCTCCTTTTCCATCACTTACTAAATGGACATTACATATGTATCCACAAAGTATTTTTATTAGAAAGGTATTATTTCTGTATTTTAATTGTTACTATGTTTCACTGGTAAGAATCAAATGGATTTGGGTTTTTTTTGTTTGTTTAATTGAAAAAACTTAGAAATTACTTTAAAGGTTATCTGGGATTAGTTTTCATATATGTGCATGTGATGAGAAGCAAGCAATTTTAATGAGAATAAAGTGGTATATGTGTCTGGCTTTAAGTGGTGTATCTTAGCAACCGAACCAATGAAAAAGTCATCTTGCTCTGTCTTACCAAAGAAAGAGTTCCAGTTAAATCAGTTGATTATTACTTGTTAGGATGGAAGGTGGTGAGGAGGTAAGTCACAATTATCTACTCATCTATTAGAAATTGATTTGGTACCTACCTTGTGCCAGGCAGTTCTTGAGAAGTTACAGAGCTTTTTGCAAGGAGCTCACAGTTTAGTAGGGGAGACAGACATGTAAATAAATAATTTTAATACAGTGGCATTTTATTAGATGATTAAGTAATTCTTAATTGGTCTAAGTCTCATCTGTTTGTTCAGGAGATCTTCCCTGATGATGAACTTAGAAGTTTAATCCTCTTCCAACCTCTACAATCCTTCATGCGCTTTCCTGTAAGATTATAACTCCACTGTTTGTACTAAGTCTTCTTTATCCCTGCATTCTACCTCGCTTCATTCTGCTTCATCCTAAATCATCCTTTTTAACTCCTTTGCTGCTTGCTCTCTTCATGTTTAGGTTTTAGCTTATTCTGTTTTTAGTTGTTTATTTGCTGCCTATCTGTGTTGTAACTTCTCAATGGGAAGAGGCAGAGGTTGATTGATGCACGAAGTATAGCAGAAGTTTAGGAAGTTTGATGTAGGAAGGGATGAGATATAAGATTATGTGAGAAACAAGAAGAGATGATGGAAGCAGGGAAAATTGAGGATTAGGATTTAAATGTCTATATCTAAAAATTTTAATTGATCCTTTTAGACAATATAGCATTATAAATAATATTCATCTGAAATTTTATGTTCTAGTATATATATTATCTATTTTAAGGCAGAGTAGGAAATATTCTGCCTTAACTAGACAGATTTTCTCTGGAGTTCTTGTTCACTACCACTATTCTATTAATTTTTAAGTTCTCTAAATGGTTTGTAGAGTAACTTAGGAAGTTGTAGTAGTTATTAACTATGCAGGATGTCTGTTAACACCTAAGAAATTCTTGAAATTGGGTATAAATCTAGTTCAAGCAGAAAGCCCAGATGGAAGATCTGTCTTCTGAGTCCTGCAGGCTATACTGATGAACCTTACAGAGCAAGAAAAGGGAAGTTGGGTGGATTTTTATTTAATTAATCAATTAAATAATTAATTTTTTTTAAAAATTTGGTTATTTATTCTTGAGCAGGAAAGGGCAGAGAGAGAGAGAGAGAATCCCAAGCAGAATCTCTGCTGAGTGTAGAGCCCTGCTATGGGGCTTGATCCCATGGCCCTGGGACCATGACCTGAGCCAAAATCAAGAGTCACACAACTGACTGATCTACCCAGGTGCCCCAGTTGGATTTTTAAATGTCGACTTTGGAATAAACAAACAATGGAAACACAAGAAGTTAAATTTGGACGTGAATTAGTTATATATTATTAGTCATGCCAAATGACATGATGAACTTGGGTAAAAAAAACAAAAGCAAAAAACCACCGTGTGAAATATTTAAGTAAAAGAAAAAATTCTAACAAATATTTTAGAGGAAGAGTGTTTAATCTCAATATATAATATAGGTAAGCAATAAATTATCTTTGTCAGTTTGCCAAATGTTTACGTTAGTTTTACCTCTATTTTCAGATATTGTTATTAATATTGCTTATTGCCAATATGGAACATATATAAATAATGTTACATAATATTAACTATTTCCAATATGGTACGTATATTATAAATGTAAAATTTACTTGCATAACATAGTTCCTTAACATAAAAGGGCTAATGTGAGACGTAAAACGCAAGATATTCTTAAAAATGCCAGCACTTACTCCAAAAGTTCATCTGAATTAAAGAAAGAAGTAGATGAAGTGGAAATAGAAATTAATTATTTAAACCAGGTATGTATTTTGTAATACGTTTCTAATATATATATTAATGTATAAGTATAATGCTATGATAGTTCATAGTGTTAGAAGAGCTATTTCTAAAGAATCTAAATATGGAGAAAGACTTTGAAAATTTATTTACCTCAGATTACCTTTGGAGCCAATATGTGTTTCAGGTACTGAGCATATTTAGTTACTAGTTTTACGGAATAGTTTAATTTCCTTTGGCAGCTGAAAAAAGATGAGTAAAGAACAAGATATAGCTTAATAACAGGAATTTAAAGGCACTAAAAGGGCTACAACAGTGTTGTCAAAAAAGAGAACAAGACAGTAAATTGTTTAAAGAATTTAATCTTGGAAATTTATGGCTGTCATCTTTATAGAACTAGGCTAGAACTAGTTTAGCCTTTAAGATTGATGGTGCATGATATTTTCTTGAATACGTTTTTACTGTCCTCTACTGAAATGGCTTTCATTGACTGAGAACCCATCAAAGTCATTTCCAAATTCTGAGAAAAAAATTGAACTGCTAATTTTATTGATTTTTTATAAATTGTGTTAAAGAATATATATTTACCATTCATAGGTATAAGGTTCCAAATAACAATAAAATCATTTTAATAATAAGAACAAAATAGATGCTACTTCCTTTAAAATATATGGTAACTGTCTTTATATAGGGAATTGATACCTGTTTTGCTTCTGACCTTTTTAAAAAAGAAGGTGGAAGTTCATTGAATCTAGGTTTGTTAATGGAATTGTAAAGAAAAGTTAAAGGAGTATGATTTATCATTAATTTTGACCCTGTTTTAACAACTTTCACTAAAAGATAGCTAATGCCACAAAAACATAAATCCTGTGATTATATAGAAAAAATCATATTCATTAGTTAAGATAAAGCATATGTTCCTTAATGCTTTGCAGATAATTACTTTGTTTTGCTTTGCCATTTTTCTTTTTAGCAGATTGCAAGACTCCATGAAACTAAGAATCTTGCAGAAACTCTGGAAGAAAAAAATAAAAATATAGAGAAGACAAAAGAATTAAAAGAAAGGTATAGGTAAACTTTATTTTTTATAAAGATTTTATTTATTTATTTATTTAGAGAGAGAGCATGCACAAGCAGGGGGAGGGGCAGAGGGAGAAGGAGAGAACGTCAAGCAGACTCCACGCTGAGCATGGAGCCGAACCCGTGGCTCCGTGTCATGACCCTGAATAATGACCTGAGCCAAGATCAAGAGTTGGATGGTCAACTGACTGAGCCACCCAGGCACCCCTAGGTAAACTTTAAAATGGGATTTTATGTGAATAGTTATTCTGCATCTAAGCATTTGAGTCTATATTCTATATTCTATCCCAAACCACTAATATTCACATATTCACATGTATATATACATTTTTGTGCAGGGTATTTTCTGCTTATTTCTTAAAAAATACTGATTTTACCCTTAAATATTATAGATTAACATTCAAATATGCTTACTATTTTTTTAAATGAGCTTTATTGATTGATTGATTGATTATGTTATGTTAGGTGTACATCATTAGTTTTTTTTCCCAATTACTTTTATTTTATTTTTTCAGTTTTCCAAGATTCATTGTTCATGTACCACACCCAGTGCTCCATGCAATACGTGCCCTCCTCAATACCCACCACCAGGCTCGCCCAACCCCCCACCGCCCTCCCCTCCAAAACCTTCAGTTTGTTGCTCAGAGTCCACAGTCTCTCATGGTTCCTCTCCCCCTCCGATTTTCCCCCATTCACCCTTCCTTTCTTTCTCCCAGTGTCCTCCATGTTTTTCCTTATGCTCCACATGTAAGTGAAGCCATATTATAATTTACTCTCTCTGCTTGATCAAATATGCTTACTATTTTGTAAGGCCAAGGATAATGTGTAGAGAGAAATAAGGTGGCAGTAGCACATTTGCTGTTTAATAGTCTGTCATTGTACATTTCATCCAGTTTTTGATGATGGGTCACTAATAGGAGTAAAACGGAGGAACAGTTGTAGAAACAGCATTATATTTACCTTTTTATCACCCCTGTCACCAGCTTGACCAGTTCTTGTTTACCACAGAGAGTGAAGATAAATCAAAATGCTGCTGAATCTGTGGCATCATATGTTTCGTTATCTTTCAACCTAATGGTGCTAAAATAGACAGTGGTGGAGGCATTAAAAAAAAGATTGATTTTTGTCTGTTATTGTGTGATGGAAAAATAGGTGTATTACTGTTGCTATTTCTGATGAAATTTCTACTTTTTCTCTTTCTGCCTGTACCCTTTTAAGTTCTTCTTAAATTCATCTCTTTAAGCTCCATTGCTATTGTCCTGATTTTTCAACACATTCCTCAGTTAATTTCTCAGATCCCACTTCCTTGGATTTATTATTTCCTTGATTCCCCCTCCCACTTCTCACAACCATAATAATCTGTCTTTAATTCTGTGAAGAAATTGATTAGAATTTCACTTCATTGGCAACTTTTTTTTTTTTTAAGATTTTTATTTATTTGACAGAGAGAGAGAGAGATCACAAGTAGGCAGAGAGGCAGGCAGAGAGAGGGAGGGAAGCAAGCTCTCTGCTGAGCAGAGAACGCGATGCGGGGCTCAATCCCAGGACCCTGAGATCATGACCTGAGCCAAAGGCAGAGGCTTAGCGCACTGAGCCACCCAGGCGCCTCTTTTGGCAACTTTTCAGTACTGTAAAAATCCTTTATATTGAGAGGAACTTATGTAACTATTTAGTCATTTTCACCCAATGTCTATTTTGACAGTTACTATAAATAACATCATTACTTAAGTTATTTAACTATCAATAATTAAAATTATTTCTCTAATTTAGGAAAAATTCAGTGAGGTTTTTTCTTCCAGTAAAAAACTTAAAAGACATATTTATGATTATAATATTGCTTTAGTGATTTCTGGATTCATACTAGCTGATTTGTTCCTGAATAATTATTTTTAAAGCTCTGAAGTACTTTGAAATCTACAGCATGCTATTTATGGATAAAGTTTGGGTTTTAAATGTTTTTGATATGTTTAAAAATTCTTTTAAAATGATTGTTTTAAAAATAAGAGTGTGGTATACTGAGAAGGGTACTAGACTTAATCAGGAAAAGTGTGTTTTAGCTGTGACACCAGTAAGTAATTTAATAATATTGGGCAGATCTGTTAAATTTTCTGGAACTCAGTTTTACTGTATGCAAAATGAGCTTAAACTATAGTATATAAATGTCTCTTCTAGCTTTAAAATACATTAACTTTTTACTGACTAAATATTTAATTCACTTTTCAGAATTTTTGAAAAAGATGAACAACCTGTACTTATATTGAATAAAACCCCTCAAAACAGTCAATTATTTCTTCCATATGAATCTCAGAAATTAGTCAGACTAATGAAGATGCATTCTTCAGAATCAAGAGTTATAGGTACAGTATCTGTTAATTATTTAAAAACTTAGTTTTCTTTGCAAACTCGTAGAAGAAATAGAAGCAATTTTTGTTATCATTAGGTGTAAGCAAGAACAGACAATACTAGAGACAGTAGACTCAGGAAAGTACCACTTTGATTCTTTCTGAGAGCAAACAAGATATGCCTTCTATACCTAAATTTTTTTCTTTGAGAGAGAAATCATTCACAGGATATTAGAAGAAATGTTCTGGTCTGCTTGCACAGCTGTCAGAGGAGGATGAATAATAATAAATTTTTCATCTGAGAAGTTATCAGAATGTATAATTAAAGTGGATAGCAGACTTGTGTTAATGATATTTGTGACTTAGTCTCTAAGATATTTGAATCATGTTTCATTCAGTGGATTTGCAGATTAGATTAACTACATTGTATTAGTTTAACCCCATTAGCTGTTCTTTTTCTCTCAATCTTCTTTGGTTCCTCATTATAAAGATGTAATTTTGTAAGCTGGTTTTCATTTTACATTCATGCTCATTGTAATAACTTATATAGTGAGGAATTAAAAGCTATGTAGAAATTTCACATTTCTATATTTTAATTTAAATTAAATATTCATGTAACTTGATTTTTTAAATTACAAGGTTAGGGTAAATGTTGGGCATAATTTTTTATTCTATCTCCTGAATTCATTTGAAGTTGTACAATTTAATAACCTAGATAAAAAAGAAGAAAGTTCTGTGAAGCAGGCAAAGCTTGCCAATATTGACTTTAGACAGAAAGAAAACGTGCAGGTAAGCATTTCTTTTTTAATAGTATAAATTAAATATTTGCTTGCATTAAATGAAATAGTGAATGTACTGCATTTTATGTATGTATGTGTTATAAATATATTAACTCAGCCATTACTACAACCTCAAGGTCTAAAAATCTTAAAACAATTTCAGTATGTCAGCCTGAACATATACCGATAGCCCTCTCACTCTTTTTAAAATTTATTTATTTATTTGACAGAGGGAGACACAGCAAGGGGGGAACACAAGCAGGGGGAGTGGGAGAGGGAGAAGCAGGCTTCCCACCAAGCAGGGAGCCCAATGTGGGGTTCGATCCCAGGGATCACAACCCCAGCCGAAGGCAGATGCTTAACGACTGAGCCATCTAGGTGCCCTAGCCTTCTCATTCTTAAAAATAGGAAAGATATTTAAAAATACCAAGCCCTGGGGCACCTGGGTGGCTCAGTGGGTTAAGTGTCCAGCTTTTGATTTTGGTTCAGGTTGTGATCTCAGGGATGTGAGATTGAGCCCTGCATTGGGCTCCGTGCTGGATATGGAGCCTGCTTAAGATTCTCTCTCTCTCTCCCTCTCCCTCTTCCTCTACTCCTCTCCAATGCTTGCATGCACATACACACTCTCTTTCAGAAAAAAACAAGCCCCGTAACCAGTAGACCAAAAACATATTTCTGAAGGAGGAAAACAGGATTGGATTGAAGAGGGAAATTGTGGCCCATGACTTGCATAGAATACTCTTGCAGAAGGTATAGGTGTGGAGGTAATGAATAGGGTAATTGGTTGGGTTACTTTGGTGGGCGTTAATTAACACCTGTTCATCTCATAGCGCCTCTGCCTTTGGGCAGTCATCAGCAATGGGATGACTGTCTCCAGGTGGAAGCAGTAAGTATAAAAGCCTGGGTTAGAGAGATAGATGGTACTCTAGGGGATTCATGAAGCTTATGAAAAACAGGGAACAAAAAAAAAAAAAAGAAAGAAAGAAAAACAGGGAACATACCACCCAGAAAGCTAGTTCCTGGTGTGGCACACTGCCATCTTTCCTCATTCTTCCTGAAAATAGTCCATAGGGAAATTCTTAATGAAAAATATGATTGCCTTCATTAATTCATAATTAATACATGCAGACAGAGGTGTAGTGGTGACCAAAGTAATTAATGAAACTTATTAATTTTAAATATGTTTTAATTACAAGAATTTCAGATTAGGGGTGCCTGGGTGGCTCAGTGGGTTAAAGCCTCTGCCTTCAGCTCACGTCATGATCTCAGGGTCCTGGGATCGAGCCCCGCATCGGGCTCTCTGCTCAGCAGGGAGCTTGCTTCCTCCTCTCTCTCTGCCTGCCTCTCTGCCTACTTCTGATCTCTCTCTGTCAAGTAAATAAATAAAATCTTTAAAAAAAAAAAAAAAAGAATTTCAGATTAGATCAAAATGGGATGAAGGTGGGAAGGTAAATGAGGGAAGCAAAAGTTTACCCAAGTTCTTTTTTTTTGTTTGGGGATAGAGGTAGAAGAAATGAATACTGATTTACTTATATATTGGGAAAATGTGAATTCATGCGTGTATATTAAACATGTAAGGGTAGATAACATAAGTGAAATGCCATGTGTAAGATTTAAAATAGTAGAGGAGAAAAGATGAGACAAAGAAAACTTAATCAGTCCAACAAAAGGCAGGAATGAGAGGGTGCATAAAATAGCTAGAACACATTATAAATAGAAAATAAATAAGATGCCATAATAGTTTCAAACAAATCAGTAATCTGAAATGTGACAGAGGTGCTTCTGTGGAATATATATACAAATACAGACCTATACTTTTTTTTTCCTCTTCCAAGTTTTAAAATTCCAGTTAGTTAACATATAGTGTAATACTAGTTTCTTTCAGGTGTAGGATTTAGTGATTCATCACTTACATACAACACCCAGAGCTCATCACAATAAGTGCCCTTCTTAATATCCATCACCCAAACCCATTCTCCTGCCCACCTTCCCTCCAGCAACCCCCAGTTTGTTCTCTGTAGTTAAGAGTCTCTTTTATGGTTTGCCTCTTTCTTTTTCCCCCAGTATTCATTTGTTTTGTTTCTTAAATTCCACATATGAGTGAAATCACATGGTATTTGTCTTTCGCTATTTCACTTAGCATAATACTCTCTAGCTCCATCTGTGTTATTGCAAATAGCAAGATCTCATTCTTTTTTATAGCTGAGTAATACTCCGTGTGTGTGTGTGTGTGTGTGTGTGTGTGTGTGTGTGTGTGTGTATGAATATCTATCTCCTTTATTCATTAGTCGATGGACATTTGGGCTCTTTCCATTTGTATATTGTTGATGATGCTGCTGTAAACAGAGAGGTGCATGTATCCCTTTGAATTAGTTTTTTTGTATTCTTTGGGTAATACCTAGTAGTGTAATTACTGGACTGTAGGGTAGTTCTATTTCTAACTTTTGGAGGAACCTCCATACTGTTTTCCAGAATAGTACAGCCATATACTTTTAAAACGGAAGAGCCGAAACAATTTGACAAATGAAGGGTGAAGGTAGAAGGAAATGGGAAATATATACCAGACAAATGCAAACAAAAAGCAGATGTAACAATCTGTATAAAATAGAGTTCAAGACAAAAAGCATTAATAGGAATAAATATATTTCATATTTTTAAAAAAGAGTAACTGACCAAGTTCTAAGAACCATGATGCACCATATATAAAGTAAAAATTGATAGAATTCCAAGAAGGTATTGAATCCACAGTTTAAAAAGGATAGCTCTAAGGGTATGTGCTATGGTAAGTGCTGTGAAATGTGTAAGCCTGATGATTCACAGACATGTACCCTGGGGCAAATAATACATTATATGTTAATTTAAAAAAGTACTATCTTGAGTTTAGGTGTTGAGTTTGGCAGCATGTGTAACAATACAAACCAAACAAATGAAATAACAGCATCTTAAATAAGATAAATATTTATTTTTCTCATAACCTGCCATGAAATTCAAAGTGACTCAGGTTCACTTATCAGGGCTGATAGCACCATTTCTACAATGTCGTTTCTCAGCCTCATCTATGCTTTCTTTTCCTGATACTTGTAGTATCAGGAAAAGTATCACCAAATTTGAAAAAGAGTATCACCAAAATTGAAAAGTATCACCAAATTTGAAGAAAAGTATCACCAAAATTGACCATTTACTACAACTAAAAAGATATTTCAACCCATTTTAAAAAGTTGTTCTCTTTACTTACTACTATATAAAAAAAAGTTCAACAAAAAGATAAGCCCTCCTCCCAAAAAAGTATTTAGCAGAGGAAAAAGAAATTCATACACTTTCAAATTATTTGGGGGGTATAGAAGAAATCAAAATAAAACTGTTTAGAAGAATACTATAAACCAAAACCTATGGAATGTAGCCAATTTGGTCCTCAGAAATTTATATTTGAAAACAAGTATGTTAGAAAATAAAGATTAAAATTAACTGAACTCTAAGTATGAACAGCTCAATTCAAAGTGTGAAAAAAGCTCAACTCAAAACAGGAAAATAACAATCCAAAGAAAGTAGGAATTAATAAAAAGAAAAGCAGAAATTAATGAAATAGAAAGTTGGGTTAATCAGTATAGCCAAAAGTTAATAACTTTTAAATACCAATAAAATAAGATTTCAGCAAGTATAAAAAAAGAGAAGCCCCACCTCTCAAAAGGGAAGAATAATAAGGGGAAAAAGTGCATATCATTGTACATAGGGAAGAAATGTTTCAAGGTCCTCAGAGAATACTATGCAACATCTTATATCAATAAATTTGAAAATTTAGGTGAGCGGATTAAATTTCTAGGACAATATAAATTGTTAAGTAGACTGAAAAAGAAAGACATGACTAGAACCATAAACTGGAAGAAATGGAAATGTAAGTGAAACTGAAATGTAAGCAAATCTCTGTTTTCCTCTTTCCTTCCTTACTTTCCTCCCTTCTCCCTCTGTCACACACACACACTCATCCATCTACCCACCCACATACATACCCCTTTCAAAACACACCAGAATCAGGTTTTCCAGCGAATTCTACCAAACCTTTAAGAACTAAATCAGAATTGCTAAACTGTGACACTGTTGACATTTTAGGCCAGATAATCCTTTTCTATAGGGTCATCTTGTGAACTTCTAGGGGCAAATAGCACCCACACCAAAGAAAAGACAATAGAAAATTGTCTCCAGACATCGTCAGATATTCCATGAGAGGCAAAATTGCCAGTTGAGGGCAATCATTTTATTATTATTTATTATTAATAAGCAATTCTAGAGTATAGAAGTTGGAAACTAGTCAACAAATTATGCACGACTAAATCATTAGGTAGCAAGGACAAAGATAGTGAAAGAAAAAATTATACATTCATCTCAAGAATGAACATACATGTAGAAATCCAAATAAATTATTAGGAAACCTAAGTTGGCACTGTAACATTAAAAAAATAATATAATGTGACTAAAACTTGGTTTTCCCAAAAATTACAATGATAGTTAGCATTAGAAAAGTCTGTCAATCATATGGACACTATAGCAACAGATTAATAAATAATTTTAAATAAAAATTTAAAATAAAAGATTTTTTAAACAATGTGAGAGAAACTCATACTCTTAGATATAAAAATGTTTGTCATAAAATTCATTTTAAAATGTACATTTCAGTGGTTTTTAGTGTATTCTAAAGGTAGTGTAACCATCACCACTGTCTTAATTCCAGAACATTTACATATTCCCAGAACATTTTTTTTTTTAGGGTGGGAGAGAGAGCGAGCGAGCAGGGGCAGAGTGAGAGGGAGAGAAAGAATTTTAAGTAGGCCCCATGCCTAGTGTAGAGCACAATGTGGGATTCAGTCTCACAACCCTGAGATGATGACCTGAGCCAAAATCAAGAGTCAGCCACTTAACTGACTGAGCCACCCAGGCACCCCATCCCAGAACATTTTAAAACATTATCAAAATGCAACGATTATAACAGTGTGGTGTAAGAAAAGACAAACTGATCAATGAAGTACATCAAAATAAAAAACTTATGTGTGACAAAAGACAACAACAAAGTTATAGAGAATGACAGAATAGATAGGAGATTGGTATGCAGAATGTATAATACATAAATACATAATACTTAAAAATTAATTTTTAAAATAGGCAAAAGATAAAACAGTTTACGGAAGAGTCACAAAACATAACAAGGTGCTTGAGTTTTGGGGTACAGGGAAATGCATATTAAACCAACAAGATATCTGGTTTCCCCTATCAGATTTGCATACACTAGAACATTTGATAATATCTAGTAAAGTCAGTAATAGTGGGAATATAATTTGGTGTTAATTACTTTGGAGGACTGGTTCATAGTGCTTATTAAAAATAAAAATGCGAATATTCAGCAATTTTAGTTCTTAGCATCTACTGTAAACAACTACTTAACTTGAGCAAATACTTTTACCATAGAGCCCATACAAAATATATATTGTTTTAAACATACATCAAAACAGTAGCAACACTTTATTTTTTAAGGGACAAGTGTTCATTAAGAGGCAAGGTTTTTTCTTATGATCTAAAAGCATAATAAAATTACAGAATTAAGACCAATGGCTGTTATAACAAAAATAAATGGGATAAGTTTTCCTATTAAAATAAAGATATTTTTATGTTGAGTCAAATAAGAAAAATCAGGAACTCTTCAAAATGAGTGACTCACAGAGAATGAATGACTTGAAACAGACAATACAAACATTAGTAAAGCAGTGGCTTAAATATTGATATAAATAAAATGTGAAGTTAAAAATGAAATATCATCTTTTTATTTATTTATTTATTTATTTTAATTTTATTTTATTTTTGCAGTGTTACAAGATTCATTGTTCATGCACCACACCCAGTGCTCCACAATACGTGCCCTCCTCAATACCCACCACCAGGCTCACCCAACCCTCCACTCCCCTCCCCTCCAAAACCCTCAGTTTGTTTCTGAGTCCACAGTCTCTCATGTTTCGTCTCCCCCTCCGATTTCTCCCAATTCATCATCTTTTTTATACATATATAAAAAACAAAATCTCGGGTTTTAATCCTTTAACCTGCTATTTTGCTTTTTAATGTTCAATTTAAAAGGTTATAGGGAATAGACTCAGAAATCATTTGAGAAAATGGTAAGATTGACTTGATTAGTCAGAAATATGGGATAAAAATTTTTAAGTTTACCTTAAATATAGAAATACTACCAAGCATAGTTGTTATACCTGTCCAAAATACCAAATTCCTTAAGAGTCTTAAACTTTCCTAGTATTTGACTTAGTATTTTGTATGTAGTAGTTTAGGTTAATGTTTGTAGTTGGTTGTTCATATTGATGATGATGAGGAGGAGAATGACAGTGTTCTTGGAGAACCTTCAGTAGCCAAGGCAAGCAAAAAATTTTTGTTGTTTGTGTAGCTGTTTCTAATACTTAATTTCTTTTGTTCAGGTACTAAATGACTCTACTCTGAATAACCATTCAAAATGCTCAAATTCTGTGGCTATTAAAAATTCACAAAATATGATGCATTTCAGGTAACTTTTAAAATAGGAAAATGTTTTAATTCTGAAATTTATCAATTCAGCCAATAATATAAAAATTTTCTTTATTTTAGATTGTTAACCCCACAGAAACAATCAAATTGCAGTCAGTGGTTTGAAAAAGGAGATACAGGTATTTGCTGTTTATATTTTTTCCTAAGAAGAGGGAGTAACAAATTATATCCAGTTTTTATACTATTCAAATACATTATTTAGATTGTTTGCATCTCTGGTTAACTGACCATGCATGCCTGGTTTTTAAAAACATTTTTCACTACATATAAAATATATCATTTCATTGTAAAAGATTTGGAAAACAGAGAAAAATACAAAAGAAACCATCACCAAGATGTAACTGGCACTATCCATACTGGTATATGTTTTCATCCTTCTTTCCTATGTATGTGTGTGTTCTTTTATTTTTTCCCCCAAATTTGAAACATACTATATATAATTTTGTAACCTTTTCTTTCCACTTGATATACTGTTTGGGGTATTTTTCTATGCCATTAAATAGATTTTATTTTTAATGACTGTATCATATGCCATGGAAGGATATGCTATAATTCATTTAGCCATTCTCTCAAAATATTGAATTATTTTTACATTGAATTATTTTAATTATTTAGGCATTCTTTTTCAAAATATTAAATATTTTATTGTTTCCAGGTTGGGTTTTTTCCCCTAATGCTACTGTATTCTTTTACGTAAATCTTTTACTGTCTTGGATTATTTTCTTTGAATAAAAGCATAGAAAGGTTACAGGAAATATGTATATACACTTATGTATGTATATGTATGTATATGTATATATATATGAGTTTATTATCCTAGAATCAACTAACTGTTGGAAAATTTTAAGGGTATCATACTCTTGAAAAAACTCTTATCTCTTTATGTCTACATATATATGTATTTATGTATGTACATGTATATTCATAATATATATAACGCAATCTCATATGTACATATACATATATTGGTAATCCAATAATGAATAACTGTTATTCCACTATATATATATTAGGCTGTATAAAAGTCTTCACTTTTTCTTGTCTGTATGATGTGGATTATAGACTTTTATTTTGAAGTTTTAAAAATGTCATATTCTATTGACATATGAATCAGTAATAAAAAAATCTCCCAACAAACAAAATCCAGGGCCAGATGGCTTCACAGGCAAATTTTACCAAACATTTAAAGAAGAGTTTATACCTATTCTTCTCAAACTATTCCAAAAAATAGAAAAGGAAGGAGAACTTCCAAATTCATTTCATGAGGCCAGCATTACCCTGATACCAAAACCAGATAAAGACTCCACTAAAAAAAGAAAACTACAGGCCAATATCCCTACTGAACATGGATGCAAAAATTCTCAACAAAATGCTAGCAAACCAAATCCAATAGTACGTTAAAGGAACCGTTCACCACTATCACGTGGGATTTGTTCCTGAGTTGCAAGAGTGGTTTAGTATTCACAAATCAAACAATGTGATACATCACATTAATAAAAGAAAGGATAAGAACCATATGATCCTTTCAATAGATGGAGAAAACACATTTCAAAGTACAACATCCATTCATGATAAAAACCTTCAATGAAGTAGGTTTAGAGGGAACATTCCTCAACAGAATAAAGTCCATCTACAAAAAACCCACAATTGAAATCATCCTGAGACCTTTTCCTCTATGGTCAGGAACAAGATAGGGATGTCCACTCTCACCACTTTTATCCAACATAATACTGCAAATCCTAGCCATAGCAATCAGACAACAAAAAGAAATAAAAGGCAGCCAAATCAGCAGGGAAGAAGTAAAACTTTCACTATTTGTAGATGACATGATACTATATAGAGAAAACCTGGAAGACTTCACCAAAAAACTGCTAGAACTGGTAACGTGAATTGAGTAAAGTTGCAAGATACAAAGTCAACATACAGAAATCTGTTTCATTTCTATACGCCAATAATGAAGCAGCAGAAAGAAATTAAGGAGTAAATCCCATTTACGATTGCACCAAAAACCGTAAGATATCCAGGAATAAACCTAACCAAAGAGATGAAAGACCCATACTCTGAAAACTATAAAACACTGATAAAAGAAATTGAAGATGACACAAAGAAACGGAGAAACATTCCATGCTTATGGATTGGAAGAACAAATACTGTTAAAATATCTATATTACCCAAAGTAATCTACACATATGATGCAATCCCTATCAAAATACCACTAGCATTTTTCACAGAGCTAGAATAAACAATCCAAAAATTTGTATGGAACCACAAAGAGCTTGCATAGCCAAAGCAACCGTGAAAAGCAAAGCTGGAGTCATCACAATTCCAGACTTCAAGTTATATTACAAAGCTGTAGTGATCAAGATAATATGGTACTGGCAGAAAAACAGACACATAGATCAATGAAACAGCACAGAAAATCCAGAAATGGACCCACAACTATGTGGTCGACTAGTTTTTGACAAAGTAGGAAAGACCATCCAATGAAAAGAAGACAGTCTCTTCAAGAAATGATGTTGGGAAAACTGGACAGCCACATGCAAAAGAATGAAACTGGACTATTTTCTTACACCATGCATAAAAATAAATTCAAAATCGATGAAAGACCTAAATGTAAGACAGGAAACCATTAAAATCCTAGTAACCTCTTTGACATCAGCCATAGCAACTTCTTACTAGATACATTTCTTGAGGCAAGGGAAACAAAAGCAAAAATAAACCATTGGGACTTCATCAAAATAAAGTTTCTGCACAGCAAAGGTAATAATCAACAAAACTGAAAAGCAACCTACAGAATGGGAGAAGATATTTGTAAGCAACATATCTGATAAAGGGTTAATATCTAAAATATGTAAAGAACTTATAAAACTCAACACCCCCAAAACAAATAATCCAATTAAAAAATAGAAGACATGAATAGACATTTTTCCAAAGAAGACATACAGGCACATGAAAAGATGCTCAACATCACTCATCATCAGGGAAATACAAATCAAAGTACGAGATATCATCTCACACTTGTCAGAATGGCTAAAATTAACAATACAGGGAACAATGGGTTTTGGTGAGGATGTAGAGAAAAGGGAACCTTTTTACACCGTTGATGGGAATGCAAACTGGTGTAGCCACTGTGGAAAACAGTATGAAAGTTCCTTAAAAAGTTAAAAATAGAACTCTACTCTGAGATCCAGCAATTGCATTACTAGGTATTTACCCAAAGGATACAAAAATACTGATTTGAAGGGGCACATGTGCCCTGATGTTACAGCAGCAGTATCAACAATAGCCGAGTTATGGAAGAGCCCAAATCTCCATCGATTGATGAATGGATAAAGAAGAGGTGGGATGTGTGTGTTTATGTGTGTGTGTGTGTATAATGCAACACTACTCGCTCATAAAAAAGAATGAAATTTTGCCATTTGCAACAACTTGGATGGAGCTCTAGAGAATATTATGCTGAGCGAAATAAATCAGAGAAAGAAAATATGATTTCACTTGTATGTGGAATTTAAGAAACAAAACAAACAGTCATGGAGGGGAAAAAGAGAGAGGCAAACCAAGAAACAGACTCTTAACTATAGAGAACAAACTGATGGTTACCAGAAGAGGAGGAGGTTGGGGAGGTGGGTTAAATAGGTGGTGAGAATTAAGGAGTGCACTTGTGATGAGCACCAAGTGTTGTATGTAAGTATCGAATTACTAAATTGCACACCTGAAACTAATATTACACTGTGTTAACTAACTGGAGTTCAAAGAAAAACTTAAAAATAAAAAAAACTGGCTCATTTCGGCAGTAGAAAAATTCTATAAATACATGTATATTCAGAATGGTCTTAAAATAAACGACGCATCTATTTCTCTCACTCTCAACATAATAGTCAACCAATATAATGTGCTTATTCCACGTAGATGGATTTTCTTCATGATGTCTTCTGGAAGAAAGAATTATATCTTAACTGCACAGATGATTTGTTCCACCTGTTTATAATCCTCTATATATACTAAGCTGACAGAGTGTTAGACAAGGGAAGAATGGCTGATCTCTAGGAACAATGTATCCCTAATACAGATATGTGGGGAAATGCATATATCTGACATAGTCTAGCTGCTGTTCAGCATATATGGTAAGGCTTCCTACCCAAAAAGGAATGTAATTATCTTAGAAGAAAAAAGGACTCTTTTCAACAATCTCCAAGCCCGACTTTTGAGGAAGTTAATATGTGGTGAAAATAATAGTTGTGACTTAACTGTAAAAGACAAAACTATAAAGCTTTCAGATGATCAAATAGAAAAACGTATATTCAAGGTAGGAAAGAATTTCTTAAATAAGAATTAAAATGCCCAATCATAAAACAAAGGTTGATAAATTTGGCTTTATTAAACTTAAGAATTTCTGTTCATCAAAAGACATTGTAAGAAGAATGGAAGGGGAGCCTGAGTGACTCAGGCGGTTAAGCATCTGCCTTCAGCTCAGGTCATGATCTCGGTCCTGGGATCAAGTTCCATGTTAGGCTCCCTGCTTAGCGGGGAGTCTGCTTCTCCCTCTTCCTCTGCCTGCCACTCTGCCTACTCTTGTGCTCACTTTCTCTCTCTCAAATAAATAAAAATCTTAAAAAAAAAAAAAAAGAAATGAAGACAAGAGGATATATTTTTAACACATAATGTTTATATGTTTATGTATGTTTGACATAAAACTGTCAAAGGACTGGTTTCCAAAAATATATAAAGAACTTCTACAAACCAAGAAGAGTAAGTCAGACAACCCAACTAGAAATATGTGCAAAATATGCAAATAGGCACTTCAAATAGAGCAACTCATGTGGTAAATAAACATATGAAAAGATGCTGAGCAAATTAGGAAACTGAAAAATAAAGCCACAGTGAGCTATTACATATCCATCAGATTAGCAAATTCAGAAAGCCTGACAGTACTAAGTATTAATGAGACTATAGAACAATAAGAACTCTCATAACTATTGGGGGGAACTCTCATTTATAAATGACTGTATATTGAGACCATATCTAAATTATAATTAAAGCTAATAGTTTTGTCTGGTGAAATTGAATGAGTTCCTAAGGTAAGTTGGGATGGCTAGGCACCACAACAAAAATTGATAAATAGTTTGGAAGCTAAACTTTGGAAAATAGTTTAAAATTTGGTAAAATGAAAGATATATATATATACTCTCTACCTCGTAATTCCACTCCTAGGTATATACCTGGAGAAATACAAGTACATACATACAAATATATATGTAAAGATCACTGTTGGTAATAGTCTCAAAGTAGAAACACCACAAAGGCCCATTTGCTAGTAGAATAGATGGATATGTTATGTTATTCGTACAAGGGAATACTTAAATCAAGACAAGTAAGCAGATTATGTCTATATGAAACAATACAGATGAATTTCACGAACATGTGCTGAACAAAAAAAGCAAGACAACACCTATATTGCCATTTTATCATATAACATTTTAAAACAGGAAAAATAAACTGTATTACTTAGGTAATAAAACTATAGAAAGCAAATCAAGGAAATTCAGGATAGTGAATACCTGTGACGGGGACAATATGAGGAATATGTGGACTTTCGGAGTATGTATGATGTTCTGATTCTTTACCTGTGTGGTGGTTACATGGGTATTTTCTATAATTTTCCTTGTTAAACTGTTCATATGGGTTTTATTTTCTTATATGTATGGATTGGGTTAAACTATATGAAATTATTATTTGTGTAGGTCAAAAACAGTTAAATATTTGCAATTTCTCATTGTTTGTATGTTTTCTTTACAATTAAATTGCCAAAAGAAAAAATAGTTTGTTCTCCTATAACAAACAGATGCTGAGTGTGAAGATAAAGGGACAGTAAGACAATTGAGAGAATCAAAATGTACTTCACAAGTAAGTCAAATGTTTGATTTCTAACTTCTAAGCAAAATATTCCAATTTAAAGTACTGTTTCCACTTTAATTTCAGATTAGTTTAGTGAAGATTATATATGTGAGGTCTAGGTGTTTTAGGTTAGTAATCAAGTTCCTGTGATGTTAAAGCTTCTATTCCTTAGAGGAGTTTTAGATTAAAAAATGAAGCCACAAAAAGTTTATATGAAAATACACAGAAAGAGTTGTCATTAATAACTGACTATATATATTGATGCCACAACTAAAGCACAACTGAAGAAAACAATTTTGTTTGATAAAATTGAATGATTTTCTAAGGCAGTTCAAGACCAGTGGTTGCCAAAAAAGTATTTTCAGAATATTTTTTAATAGTGGAAAATGTTAATGATAGATGCGGACAATGTTTATTGGCTTTATTAAGTTAGCTACTAAGGGTTAAAACAAGACAAATGACAGTAGAATTCTGCTCAAGAAAAACAGGTAAAAAGAACATTTAAAAATTTTTTTAAAATTAATTTTATTTTTTCAGTGTTCCACAATTCATTGTTCATGCACCACACCCAGTGCTCCATGCAATATGTGCCCTCCTCAATATCCACCACCAGGCTCACCCAATCCCCCACTCCTCTCCCCTCCAAAACCCTCAGCTTGTTTCTCAGAGTCCACGGTCTCTCATGCTTCATCTCCCCCTTCGATTTCCCCCAATTCACCCTTCTTTTCCTTCTCCCAATGTCCTCCATGTTTTTCCTTATGCTCCCCATGTAAGTGAAACCATATGATAATTGACTCTCTCTGCTTGACTTATTTCACTCAGCATAATCTCTTCCAGTCCTGTCCATGTTGATGCAAAAGTTGGGTATTCATGCTCTCTGATGGAGGCATAATATTCCATTGTATATATGGACCATATCTTCTTTATGCATTTGTCTGTTGATGGGCTTCTTGGCTCTTTCCACAGTTTGGCGATTGTGGCCATTGCTGCTATGAACATTGGGGTACAGATGGCCCTTCTTTTCACTGCATCTGTATCTTTGGGGTAAATACCCAGTAGCGCAATTGCAGGGTCATGGGGTAGCTCTATTTTTAATTTCT
>CM052896.1:91855354-91882734 GCA_028534135.1 Potos flavus | reverse complement strand
TTTGTTGTTTACTGTCTTGTTGATTTTGGCCATTCTCACTGGTGTGAGGTGGTATCTCAGTGTGGTTTTGATTTGAATCTCCCTGATGGCTAATGATGATGAACATTTTTTCATGTGTCTGTTAGCCATTTGTATGTCTTCTTTGGAGAAGTGTCTGTTCATGTCTTCTGCCCATTTTTTGACGTGATTATCTGTTTTTTGAGTGTTGAGTTTGAGAAGTTCTTTATAGGTCTTAGATATCAGACCTTTGTCTGTAGTGTCATTTGCGAATATCTTCTCCCATTCCGTGGGTTGCCTGTTTGTTTTGTTGACTGTTTCCTTTGCTGTGCAGAAGCTTTTTATCTTGATGAAATCCCAAAAGTTTATTTTTGCTTTTGTTTCCTTTGCCTTCAGAGACATGTCCTGAAAGAAGTTGTTGTGGCCAATGTTGAAGAGGTTACTGCCTATGTTCTCCTCTAGGATTTTGATAGATTCCTGCCTCACATTGAGGTCTTTTATCCATTTTGAGTTTATCTTTGTGTATGGTGTAAGAGAATGGTCAAATTTCATTCTTCTACATATAGCTGTCCAATTTCCCCAGCACCATTTGTTGGAGAGACTGTCTTTTTTCCACTGGATATTTTTTTCCTGCTTTGTCAAAGATTATTTGACCGTAGAGTTGCGGGTCCATATCTGGGCAATTTACTCTGTTCCACTGGTCTATGTGTCTGTTTTTGTGCCAGTACCATGCTGTCTTGGTGATCACAGCTTTGTAGTACAGCTTGAAATCAGGCAATGTGATGCCCCCAGCTTTGTTTTTCTTTTTCAACATTTCCTTGGCAATTCGGGGTCTTTTCTGGTTCCATACAAATTTTAGGATTGTTTGTTCCAGCACTTTGAAAAATGCCAGTGGAATTTTGATTGGGATGGCATTGAAAATATAGATTGCTCTGGGAAGTATAGACATTTTAACAATGTCTATAGCAATATACTTTTTAAAAAAAATTTAAATTTTTTTGGTGGAGAGACCAAATTGTTTCTGAAATAGGATTTAGTATAGCAAACATATATGAGGAATCATATTCCTACCCTACAAAATGATATAAAGCAAAATTAGTATTCACGTTCTCAACCTTTGCAGAGAAAGTAATGGATTTATAAGGGCGAAAATGTGCAAAGAACACAACCAATGAGAATAAGATTGCTTGAAACTAAATCACTTTTTCCTTCCTGTATATCATATACAATTCCTAAGCCAGTGCGTGATGTGGAAATTTAAAAACATTCCTAACCATTTTTCTTCATCAATTTGAGTATGTTCTGGTTATCATTTACTTTTTCAGGTGGAAGTAAGGGAGGTGGAGCTGGGAAGAAAAGAAAAATTAGAAAATTGAAAATAATTATTTTTCCATATTTTACACAGTTATATTTTGGTATCACTTTCATCAATTATTCTTATTTATTTTGTCTATGACATGATAATATCATAGATTAATATGGTGTTTTCTTCCTCACACATTTTTACATATGTGAATTTGTTAATGTAATAACATTTTAAAAAATAACATTCATTTTTATAGTTTTCTATTATTTTGAATTTGCAGGTTATATGTGCAGAACATTTTGGGAAGCCAATAGAAAATAATAGTGATGAAGTAGAAGAAAGGGCTGAGAATTTTCTACAAACTCCTGAAATTCCTTTATTTTTAAGAACTCCTGAAGCTGTGAAAACGCCTGAATCTTTGGAGAAATTATTGTTCCCTAAAACCCCCTCTTTTGAAATGTAGGATTTTAATTAATAATTACCATTAAATAATCTATATATGTTGAGCCAATATTTTATAAATAATTGATAGGAATAGTAAAATATCCAGTTCTTGTGACTTTTAAAAAGGTTTTATTATGGTATATTTCAAATACACAAAAGAGAGAGAGACTAGTGTAATGAACCTTCATGTATTTATTGTCTTGTTTAAACAGTTATTAACATTCTGCCATTCTTGTTTCATAGAACCTCTTCCCCATTTTTCCTACAGCATTCAGCTGAAGATGGTATAGATTATGAGTACTTATCCAGTGCAATAGTATACATTTAAGATTTTCCAAAGGATAAATAGTGTATGGAAAAATATTAAATGTCCAGCTAAAAAGCTACTATCATGTATGGTAGATTGTGGATATCATTGAATAATGTTCTAGCTGTCATTTTTCCTTATGTTGTAGTGTCTAAAGCAAGAATTGCCATCTGTTAAGTAACCTTGGTGTAGGCAGTAATATCTCTTAACATGATTATTTAACTTGGGAAACCACAGATTTGTAGTTTACAGCTAAGAGGAAAGGCTGCATTTAACCTTTTTGTTTAGTTTAATCCCTTATTAAACTATAAACTTTAAGATTCTTTTAAAACATATGTCAGATTCCACTTCAGAAATCTCTCACCCATATTCTACTTCTGTATTTTAAATTGCTAATCAGAGTTTTATATAGTAAAGTCATGCTGTTGATTCACACACATTATATTCAAAGTGGAATTCATCATCAACTATGAGAACTGTAAAAGGATATGGTTGCCCTAAACCTCTATTTATGGATGAGAAAACTGATCTGTAAAGTTAAGTGACTCATTGATGGTCAATGGAGACAGTTATGGAAGTATCTTCAGATTTCTATCTTATTTGTCAATGGCATAAACTGTGTCTAAACACTTTATAAATATTGCTCATTTAATATTCACACGTTATGAGATGTAAATACATTATTATGCTTATTTTATAGAAGAGAAAACAGACTCCCAGGTGATACAACTTGTCAGTGATAGAGTTGAGATTCAAATGCAGGCAGCTTGGGAGAACATGGTGGATGGTGAAGAGCCGGAGATGAAAACAAGAATAGAGGAGCTGCTGGCTGAGAAAATGGCTGTTGTTGGTGGGTGTGGGGACACTGGAGACTGGGAAGGTCGCTGGAACCATGTAAAGAAGTTCCTCGAGTGATCTGGACCCTTCACACACCCTGATTTCGAACTGAGCACTGAATCTCTCCAGTTTTTGTTAGATACATGTAAAGTTCTGGTCATTGGAGCTGGCAGCTTAGGATGTGAGCTCCTGAAAAATCTGGTGTTGTCTGGTTTTAGACAGATTTATGCTATAGATATGGACACTATAGATGTTTCCAATCTAAATAGGCAGTTTTTATATAGGCCTACAGACGTTGGAAGACCTAAGGCTGATGTTGCTGCAGAATTTCTAAATGACAGAGTTCCTAATTGCAATGTAGTTCCACATTTCAACAAGATTTCAGGATTTTAATGACACTTTCTATCGACAATTTCATATAATTGTATGTGGACTGGACTCTATCATAGCCAGAAGATGGATAAATGGCATGCTGATATCTCTTCTAAATTATGAAGATGGTGTGTTATATCCAAGCTCCATTGTCCTTTTGATAGATGGGGGGACAGAAGGTTTTAAAGGAAATGTCTGGGTGATTCTGCCTGGAATGACTGCTTGTATTGAATGTACACTAGAACTGTATCCTCCACAGATTAATTTTCCCATGCGCATCATTGCATCTATGCCCAGGCTACCAGAACACTGTATTGAGTATGTAAGGATACTACAGTGGCCTAAGGAGCAGCTTTTGGAGAAGGAGTTCCATTAGATGGAGATGATCTTGATCATACTCAGTGGATTTTCCAAAAGTCCATCGGGAAAGCATGACAATATAATATTAGGGATGTTACCTACAGATTGACTCAAGGAGTAGTAAAACAAATCATTCCTGCAGTAGCTTCTACAAATATAGTCATTGCAGCTGTGTGTGCCACAAGTGCATATATTCCTCCTAATACTTGGTATTCAGTGATGTAGATGGACTGTACATGTACACATTTGAAGCAGAGAGAAAGGAAAACTGCCCAGCCTAGAGCCAGCTTCCTCAAAATACCAGTTTTCTCCATCCACTAACCTGCAGGAGGTTTTGAATTATTTAACCAATAGTGCTTTTCTGCAGATGAAATCTCCAGCCATCACAGCTATTTTAGAGGGAAAAAATAGAACACTTTACTTACAGTCAGTAACCTCTATTGAAGAACGAACAAGGCCAAATCTCTCCAAGAAGTTGAAAGAATTGGGACTCGTTGATGGGCAAGAACTGGCAGTTGCTGATGTCACCACACCACAAACTGTACTATTCAAACTTCATTTTTTCTTCTTAAGGAAAATAAGTTTGCACATAACAGAAAACTCATGGAAATATATTACGTGGATGCTAAGAAATTTAATGTCATTTTTAGCATTAGTGTTGCTGGAATTTGACTTTTTTAATATAATGAGCCACTCTTTTTAAAACTTATAACTTACCCCTGAAGACAGAATTTTGGGGTTGGTACTTGTAAGCATTTTCATTAAGAATATGGGAAATGATGCCTGGGGAGAGAGAGAATGAGCAAATGTATTCTTTCAGAGGAGGAGACAAGCACTCTCTTGTGTCTGAATTTTGTTCCTATGGTCAAAGAATGCATTCCTCAGTTTTCATTTGAGCACCCACCTACAGAAAAGATGTCCCTTTAATGAAAAAAGGAAAATTAAGTTTTAAATAACATTGATTATTATACCCTAACATCTAGAGGATATTGAACATAGCCAATTTCTTGCAGATTTAATATTCATTTATTTGTAGTTATCCAAATGAATATTGATTATTGCAAAGGTTACTTCGTCCGCACTATTTTTATTTATTTATTTATTTATGCATTCATTTATTTATTTATTTTTGGCTATTGATATCTCTTTTTTATTAACATATAATGTATTATTTGTTTCAGGGGTACAGGTCATCCATACTAATTTTAAATGGTGTTATGCTGAATACCTGTACATGGAAATGGGAGCTATTTTCATGTTACTTGTAGTGCCATAGAGGCCAATATGCACAATATTAAAGCCAAGACTTGGATGTTTAGAAGAAAAAAAATACAGGCAGCTCTTCCTCCAGAATTCATTTAACCACTGTCTTCTCTAATTATTGTTCCCAAATCATTTTATAGTTTAACTTCCTTACGCAACAATATGTAATGGCTGACTCCTCATCAAGACTAAAATCTTGTAATTGTCTTTCAAGATCTTGGAGACATATAGCCTCAAAGTAAAGAGCTGGGACTTTGAATCTGGATTGCTGAATTCAAATCCCAACTCTGGCACTTACATTTCTTGGAGAGTCATTTAACCTTTCTATGCTTCAAAATTTTCTTCTGTAAAATGGAGGTGGTAATAATAGTACTTATTTCGTAGGTTTACTGTCAGGAGTAAGTAAGTTAATGACAGTGGAAATACCTAGAATAGAGCCGGACAGTATATTCTTAGTTGGAATTCATTATTATTCCACAATCGATTGTTCTACTTTAACATTGTTCTCCACCTCAAACCATCTTTTCTCAAGAGGTTTGTCACTTCAATAACTATTCCCTCCTTTTCCCTACTGTGCTAATGCTTATTTCCATGATATTGTTTATTGGTCTGCAATATTTAGTAATATATTTTTAACATTTTTATTATTTCTTATTTCTTTGTAATAGAAATAGAAATATAATGCCTGAAGGTCAAACACAAAAGGAATACCCTGGATTTTCTTTTCTTACGAATTATACTTCTAGATCTCCTGGATTGAATTTATTTGATTCTACTATATTTGATTCAGAAATCTCATCAGATCAGGTAATATGAAAAACTAAAGTTTTATTTCTAAAAAACTGTACACTAGTACCTCAAGTAATTTTTTTTTTAAGAGAGAAAGAACACATGCATGCATGCATGTAAGCTGGGGTGGGGAGGGGCAGAGAGAAAGAATTTTTTTTTTATGATGTATTTCTCACACCTTAAAATGAGAGAGTGTGAGCAAGTGAGTGAGCAGGGAAAGGGGCAGAGGGAGAGAGGGAATCTTAAGTAGACTCCCCACTGAGTGCAGAGCTCGACTTGGGGCTCCATCTCACAACCCTGAAATCATGACCTGAGTAAAAATGAAGTCAAAAGCTTAACCAACTGAGCCACCCAGGTGCCTCTCAAGTAATTTTCATTCTTTAGTATCAAACTGTCTTGGAGCAGAGTACAAAGCAGAGGCAATTTTTTAAAAAGATTCTGAGTATTGATAATGTAGCACAGTTCCCCCATTATGTTTTTGTTTCAATTTCAGGTGTCCTCAGTTATACCTGTTTATTAAAAAAAGGAATCTCAGGATAGGGATGATTTAAATTGCAATTAAAAGCAGTTTAAAATTAATTTGGCTTTATAGTTCATGTGATTAACTTCTAAACAAACTTTTTATTTCTCAGTGTGAAAAATTCTCCAGGTTATTAGTTGGTGTTTTTATTTACATATGTGTACATAGCAACATTATTGGTTAATTTTAAAAGACCTAGTTTTCTTCTTGTAGTGATTTCTGCTATTCAGTGATAGAACAGTAAGGTGCTTATTTCTGTATTTGGCAATTGAAACTGAAAATTAAGATATGCCTTATTTGATTAGTAGAGACAGCATAGTGTAGTGGTTAAGACCAGACTCTGATGCCACACTGGTTGAGTGTGTTCTAGATGTAGGATTTTGGGTACATAGCTCCCTGTTTCTTATCTGTAAAATGGAAACAAGAATTTTTGCCATTGAGGGGGCTCCTGGGTGGGTCAGTCAGTTGAGTATCTGCCTTCAGCTCAGGTCATGAGCTGGGATCGAGTCCTGCGTTGGGCTCCTTGTTAGGCGAGGAGCCTGTTTATCCCTCTGCCTACAGCTCCTCCTCCTGTGCTCTCTCTCTCTCTCTCTCTCTCTCTGACAAATAAATAAAATCTTTAAAAAAAATTTTTTTTTGCCATTGATTTTAGGGATATTAATTGAGTTTATATGCCTAAAGCCTTAGAAAAATTCTAAACAATGAATAATGTTAATGTATGTAGTAGTATAATATAACTATTATTTTGTTGTTGCTCATTTAAATTAGTCACATTTAGCCAGTTTTATGTGGGTTAGAATATTTTCTTTCTGTACCCCCCACATTATATTAGATGGTTAAAATTATAAGTTTATTGATGGATGATATAGTACTATACATTTCATAGTATTTTGTGTCTTCAACTTTGTCTCAATTTTTATCTCAATGCTTATTTCAAAAACAGGTTCCTAGAAGGTGTGTGCTGGGCTTAAAAAAATAGAATACAATTAGATAATTGTTATTTACAATATTAACATTAATGCAAAACACATGCATGTAACCTTAACAGGAAACACATACATTTGGATAAAGAAGACCGCAAAAACTACTGAAAAAAATTATTGAGTACATAGAGAGACATATGAGGTAGCTATATAGAATAAAATATTGTAAATATGTATTTCTTCCCAAAATAATTTATAAATGTAATTCAATTCTAATCTAATTGGAATCCTGGCAAGATGGTTTATCTTTTTTTTTTTTAAAAGATTTTATTTATTTACTTGACAGAGAGACAGGGAAAGAGGGAACACAAGCAAGGGGAGTGGGAGAGGGAGAAGCAGGCTCCCAGTGGAGCAGGGAGCCCTATGCGGGGCTCGATCCCAGGACCCTGGGATCATGACCTGAGCCAAAGGCAGCTGCTTAACAACTGAGCCACCCAGGTGCCCCAAGATGGTTTATCTTTAATTTTTTGTTTGGTTTTGTTTTGTGGTGTTGGAGTGGGGAATGAGATTGGCAGATAATTACTAAGTTTCCTGGTCAAGAATAATCAAGAAAATGTTCAAAAACAAGATTGGCAATAAATTAAGATGGAATCTTAGAAAAAAAATTAACCCAAAATAAAGCATAGAAGTAATAGAGTAACAAAACTCAGAGAGAGCAAAAAGAAAACAAATCGTAAAATGTTAGACCCAAATATGGAAAGTTTTAATAATCACATTAACTATAAATGGGCTAATCGCTCCATTAAAGGTGGAGATTATAAGAGTGGATCAAAAAACATGACCCTACTATAAGCTATCAACAAGAAACACACTTTATTTATTTTTTCTTTTTTCAAGTTTTTGTTTAAATTCCAGTTAGTGTTAACTAACAGTATAATATTAGGTTCAGGGTAGAATTTAGTGATTCATCACTTACATACAACACCCAGTGCTCATCACAATAAGTGCCCTCCTTAATACCCATCAAACTTTCACTCTTTGCAGATGACATGATACACACACACACACACACACACACACACACACACACACAAACACAGGAATATTACTCAGCCACCAAAAAGAATGAACTGTTGCCATGTGCGACGACGTGAATGGAACTAGAGGGTGTTATGCTAAGCGAAATAAGTCAGTCAGAGAAAGAAAAATACCATATGATTTCACTCATATATGGAATTTAAGAAACAAAAGAGATGAAGATAGGGGAAGGGAAGGAAAAATAAAGTAATATAAAAACAGAGAGGCAAACCACAAGAGACTCTTAACAATCGGGAACAAACTGAGGGTTGCTAGAGAGGAGGTGGGTGGAGGGTTGGGGTAACTGGGTGATAGTCATTAAGGAGGGCACTTGATATAATGAACACTGGGTGTTATATGCAAGTCATGAAGCAGTAAATTCTACCCCTGAAACTAATACTACACTATATGTTAACTAACTTCAATGTAAATAAAATCTTGAAAAAAAAAAAAAGTAAGTGGTTGGAAAAAGATATATCATAAAAGTAAGAAGGTCACAGTGGCTATACTTCTATCATTTTAGGTAATCTTCAAGACAAAGAATATTGCTAGAGATGAAGAAGGACTTTTTTTTTTTATTATGTTATGTTAGTCATCATACAGTACAACATTAGTTTTTGATATAGTGTTCCAGGATTCATTGTTTGCATGTAGTACCCAGTGCTCCATGCAATATGTGCCCTCCTTAATACCCATCACTGGGCTAACCCATCCCCCCACCTCCCTCCCCTCTAAAACCCTCAGTTGGTTTCTTGGAGTTCATAGTCTCTCATGGTTCGTCTCCCTCTCCAATTTCCCCCCTTCATTTTTCCCTTCCTTCTCCTAATGTCCTCCATGCTATTCCTTATGTTCCACAAACATGTGATACCATATGATAATTGATTTTCTCTGGTTGACTTATTTCACTCAGCCTAATCTCCAGTCTCATCCATGTTGATGCAAAAGCTAGATATTCATCCTTTCTGATGGCTGAGTAATATTCTATTGTATGTATGGACCATTTCTTAAGAATGAAAGGGCTAGGGACAACTGGGTGGTTCAGTTGGTTAAGCATCTGCCTTCAGCTCAGGTCATGATCCCAGGGTCCTGGGATTGAGTTCTGCATCAAGGTCCTTACTACATGGGAGCCTGCTTCTCCCTCTGCCTGCTGCTCCCCCTGCTTGTGCTTGCACTCTGTCTCTGTCTCCCTCTCTCTCTGACAAATGAATAAATAAAATCTTTAAAAAAAATCTTTAAAAAAGAAAATCTAGAAAGAGAAATAAAGTAAACCCAAAGTAAATAGAATGAAAAACTAAAGCAGATAAGAGAAATCAATGAAATAGAAAATAAGCAATAGAGAAAATTGACAAAGCCAAAGTTGGTTCTTTGAAAAAAATTGACAGAATTTATGAACTCGTCATTAGACTGACAAAAATAAGAAAATTTACCTATTTTACAAATGAAATATTATTATAGATCCTACAGACATTGATAATAAAAATATTGTTGAAAAGACTAGTGAGGGGGCACTGAGAGCAATCAAAATGTGATAATGGTGCAAGGATTGATAAATTGACAATAATATGGGCTAGAAAGTCTTGAAACTTTAAATATTCATCAGATCTTAGTAAGAGGAAGGATTCTCTGAGCATTAAAACAGTGGAAGAAGAGACAAAAGTAAATAAAAAGCTTGAGTTTGGTTCCATAGAAAACTTTTATATGTTAAAAAAAATTTTAAAGGCAAAATGATAATGTGATATAAAATATTTGCAATAGTATAAGGAATTAATCTTTAATATTTAAAAAGCTTATAGCACTGGATGTGGTACATAAACAATGAATCTTGTAACACTGAAAAAATAAAATAAAAGTATTTGGGGGAAAAAAATAAAATAAAATTCTAAAAAAAAAAGAAGTAGATGTTGTTTAGAATACTCTCACATAACAATCTTTGTGAATAAAAACTTGAGCACTAACTTTGTACTACTAAAAATAAAAATAAAAATAAAATAAAAATAAAAAGCTTATATGGATTAGTAAGAATTACTACCTCAATAGAGATATATACAAAGTTCTTTAGATGAATAGATAATAATTCACTGAAAAATTCAAGTGACTTGTAAAATCTCTGGAGAAAACAGCTTTCCTTAAAAATTGTCAAAATTGTAAATCTGTGCTTAACAGTATTTACTCAAGTGTAATTTGTATTAGAAAAAAAAGCAGAAGTAAAGTAAATGTCCAAAGTGAAAGAATGATTGCAAACCAAGAAACAGACTCTTAACTATAGAGAACAAACTGATGGTTACCAGAGGGGAGGGAAGTGGGGGGATGGGTTAATTAAGGAGTGCACTTGTGATGAGCACTGGGTGTTGTATGTAAGTGTTGAATCACTAAATTGTACACCTGAAACTAATATCACACTGTATGTTAACTAACTGGATTTTAAATAAAAACAAAAAAAAAAAAGAAGCTGTATGGTATGTTCATATGGAAGAATATGAAAATGCCATGAAAAGAATCTGGTTTTGGAAGAATAGTGACATGGGAAAATGCTCATAATGCAGCATTAAGAGAAAAAAGGGACAGAAAACTATGTTGTCATGATCCCATTTTTAAAAAAAAAACCTGTTTTACAGAGAAAACAGACTCTTTTGGCAGCAAAACTTGATCTGAACTGACATGAAGCTGTGGTATTTCTTATTACTTTTATAGGCTGGAAAACAATACCAAGAACATGCTTTGTAAAAGACCCCCAGAATAAAGCAAAAGTTAATTAGATTTTTAGGTTATATTAATATTCCAAAGTAGGAACTATCTTTACGTATACTATATATACCTTTTAATATATTATCTATTGCCAGAATCAAATCAATAAGCCTTATTTTAATATAAGCAAATGATAGTTCTTAAAGTACAGTAATGTACTATATAGAATGTTGCCAGTTAGTGTACTCTAATTATGCTTATTAGAAGAACCAGGCTTTATATTCAAATATAAATGCCATATATACTGTCCTACTGATTTCTTGAATAATACTGAATGGAAATTATTTTTCAGTTTAATGAACATTATTCTGCAGGAAATTTAAATCCTCTGTCATCACAACAAGAAATTGGTAAGTGATTTGAAGTTTGCTACATATAGAAACAGGTTAAGTTCTCCACTTTTTATTTAATTTGCCTCTGATTTTCTCAGGCCCTCAGTTTACTCTCTTAAAATTTTATTACTTCTGCACCACTCACTAATTTTTTGTAACAATTTAGCTTCTTTCACTACTCCACCAAATTCTCCAATAACTACTAGTGACTTAACAATTATTAAACGTTATGGGTATTTTGTATTTATTATCATATTCACTATCTTTGTAGCATTTGATATAGTTGATTATTCTCATCTTCTTTCTGAAGTTTTAGATTTCCTCCTATATCTCTGGTGCTTACTTTTTATTGGGTCTTCTTTCTTCTCTTATCCCTTGATTGAGTCATTCATCATACAAATATGTACGTGTATACATATAGTATATTTTATATTCAGTACTGCCTTAGCTCTAGTCATAGAATAGGACATTTCTTTTTTTCTTTTTTCTTTTTCCTTTTCTTTCTTTCTTTCTTTCTTTCTTTCTTTCTTTCTTTCTTTCTTTCTTTCTTTCTTTCTTTCTTTTTCTTTCTTTCTTTCTTTCAGTTCCACATACAAGTGAGATCATACATTATTTGTCTTACTCTGTTTGACTCAGTTCACTTAGCATAATGCCATTAGTGTAACTATATGTAGCAGGATTTCCTGGCTTTTTCATGGCTCAATAAAATCCCATTATGTGCACATATGTGTATGTGTATATATATATACACACACGTATATTTATTTCTTTTTCTTGCCTGATTGCTCTATCTAGGACTTCCAGTACTACTTTGAATAGGAGTGGTAAGAGCGGACACTCTTGTCTTATTCTTGATGTTAAAGGAAAACCTCTCCTCCTTTCAACATTGAGTATAGTGTTACCTGTGGGCTTGTCACATAAGGCTTTTATTATGTTGAGAATGTTCCTTCTATGCCTAAATTGAATTTTTATCATGAATGGATGTTGAATTTTGTCGAATGCTTTTTCTGCATCTATTGAGATGATTACATGATTATTTTCTTTTATTCTATTAATGTGATGTACCTAACCTTGTTCCAGTATACATTTTAAGCCTTTTCTCTTATAAAAATAATGTATGCTTTTGACCAGACTGAAGAACTCACTACAACTCAAATATGCCCACACTTTCTTACCCACTTTTTTCTTACTGAAATCCTCAACTTCCATTTCTTTCTAACCATCTTCCAAGACCAGCTGCCATAAATCCTTTTATTTCCTTTCAACTTTTCATCCCCCAAAGATCTCTCCTTCACTTTTCTGTATTTTCTTTTTTTATATACTTTAAAATATTCTGTTGTCTGTTGTTAACATCATCATAAAATCTCAAATCATAAAATCTCTTCTAATCACGGGTCTTTGAGGACAGGGATTCTGTTTTATTCACCTTTGTATTGTTTACAGCACCTTGCACGTTAATCTATTATTTATAACGAGCATAGGAGTTTTATGAAGACTTGATAAGAACTTCTTTTCTTCTGAAATTAAATAAAAAACATCAAATTCATTTATTCAAAGGCAGATTCAAGATTTTAGTTCTTTCTGAGCCTATAGCTGTATTAAAGCTATTTTCCTTCATTTAAGTCTTATGGATGCAATGACTGAAGTCAATGGAAAAATAAAGGGATAGAAGAAGAACTCAAGTATCTGGTAATCAGTCAGTCCATCTGTCTTTCTAACCATCCCTCTATCCACCCACCTTACTGCGGGTAGGCTCAGCTTTATTTAGGGTGAAATAATTGAGGTATTTAACAATACATGAAATTTCAAAGTACTACAAAGTAAATTGTTCTGCTTAATTGAATTGGTTCTTTATGGAAAAAAATACAGGTGCTTTAAAAGACTTCAAGTAAGTTTTTAGATTACTGTGCATTTTGAGTTGTTAATAATTAAAAATTATAATAAAGATATTAAAAATATTTAAATATTTATAGTTCTATATAATATAGTGGGTGAAAAAGAATATTTTTCCTTAGGGGCAATTCTTGGAGTCATTCACCAAATAATTCTTTATGTAAAGTTGATTTCAAAAATTCTTGGGGCTCATGGGTGGCTCAGTTGTTTAAGTGTCTGACTTTTGGTTTTGGCTCAGGTCATGATCTCAGGGTCATCAGGTGGAGCCATGCATAAGGCTCCGTGCTCAGTGTGGAGCCTGCTTGAGATTATTTTCCTTCTCCCTCATGCTCTGTTCCTCCACCCAGTTTGTGTTCTCTCTGTAAAATAAAAATAAAAAAAATTTTTAAAGATTTTATTTATTTATTTGACAGAGATCACAAGTACGCAGAGAGGCAGGCAGAGAGAGAGGGGGAAGCAGGCTCCCTGCTGAGCAGAGAGCCTGATTCGGGGCTCGATCCCAGGACCCTGAGATCATAACCTGAGCCGAAGGCAGAGGCTTTAACCCACTGAGCCACCCAGGAGCCCCCAAAAATAAAATCTTAAAAAAAGTTCCTTTTAGAACTGTAGAAGCCTTTTCACTGTTCTGTTCATTTCCTTGAACAGTGCCACAAATATTACATTGTAATAGTACATAAATAATAGTTGAATAAGTTTGACTTCCGCAGTATCTCTCAGACCCAGCATCTTTCCCCATTCACTTTGCTATGACTGTAAGACCAAGCTTTCATCATTTCTTTCCTGTTATCCCCACTTGTAGACACTCTACCGTTCCAACCTTTCTATGCATTCTTTCCTTAGTAAACCTTATAAAAAATTGTTTAAATTATTTTGGTGGGGGGCAGAGGGAAAGGGAGAGTGAGAATCTTAAGCAGGCTCTACACCCAGTGTGGATAAGGAAGCAGGGCTTGATCTCACAATCCTGAGATCATGACCTGAGCCAAAATCAAGAGTCCGTTGCTTAACTGACTGAGCCCCTGGTGCCCCCTACTTGAAAACTTTTAATGGCTTCCTCTCACATATAAAATAAAGTCCAGATTCTGTAGTTGGACATTCAGCAGTCTTTCCAAGCTCATCTTCATTAATACCCTTTTAATAACTTTTTATTATTTCTCAGTGCTCCCGACAAGCTGAATTGATTTCTGTTATCCTTATACTTCCTATGCATGCCTGTTTTTGTGCCTCTGTGCTATTCTCTCCATCTGAGGTGTTTTACCCCTCTTTCTATCATATATACTAGCCCTTAGTATACTTGAGTTCAAATTACTTAAAAGTAATTTTGGATCTATTTGATTTTTCATAGTACAAAGGACAATTCTTTGCACATAGGAATACAATTAAATATCTGCTTAATAAGTGATTCAGTGTTACCCTATTTATTGTTTACAGTATACCATAATTTAATAGATTATGCAAATTATGTAACATGAATAGCATGGTATTGTAATGTTTATCTTCCTCAGGAAACTTATTTGGGAAACCAGAAGGAGAAGATGCCTTCACATTTTCTTTTTCATCAGACTCTTCAACTCATACATTTGGAACTGGAAAAGATGATTTTAGTTTTCCATTTTCATTTGAACAGGATCAAAACTCAACACCTTCTTCTGTAAAAGGTTTTTCATCTTCCTCACAAAGTACAACACAATTTACTTTTTTTTGAACTAATTACTAATTTCTCAAATTATTTAACTGCTCTGTAATCATCTAGGGCATAAATTTACATTATTACTTAAAAATGACTGCTTTCTATTGTTGATTAAAGCAGTAATGGGTTACCATAGTTACATTATTTTATTATATATTTAAATATTGAGGGAAATTAACCCTATGTCGTCAAATTTTTGTTTTATTTGAAGCATTGCTATCATAATTTATTTTGGTTTTGATTTTGCAAGCCATCTTCAGGCAGAATTAATCTTAATAGAATTTGATGCTTTTTCATTAATCTTTACTATAAATATTAAGCCTGCTTCTCCCCAGAACCTAAGTTTCATTCTGGTAGTATTTTAGGTGTTATGGTAAGAACAAGAACTTTAGGCTATCAGAAGACCTTCTAGTAGTAACTATGCAGAATTAGTGCTGAGGTGTACTTTAGCTACTATGAAATGCTTTTAAAACTACTGTTTCACTTATGCTTCACTGTTGGAGTACAAAGAGTGGTGCTTTAATAATAATCTCACAGAATTCATGTTATTGATAGTGAATAAAATGTGTTATTTTCTTCTAATACAACAAATAATAAAATTCTAATTTTTTCAGTTATTCTAATATCTTTAATGGAAAGCAATTAAATGTGAAGGGCTAGAGTAATTTCTGAAAATTAGATTGTTGTATTAATGATCATACTGTTATATTTTCTTGCTTAAACTTTTTTGAAGAACATTTAAAATTTTGTTTTCTGTTTCTAACAAAAAAAATTGGCCCTCATGTTTCATATGCAGTATTTGCTTGTGAATTATGTAGGTGAAATGAAGATATTTAAATTTTGATGAAATTATATAAACATATTGCTGAACGTCTTTATATTTCATGCTTTCTAAATTGGTTACATTGAGTTATCAAGTAATAAAGAGTCTTGACTCCAAATTCTGGTGTGTGAGTGCTGACAGATTTTAAGTTTCACTGAATTTTCTTTCCCTTCTGCTCCACATCTGATCAAGCTGATAAGAAAGCCCAGGGATTCCCACCTTTAGCATCAGTGGGAAGTTCAAGCCCTATATAGGAACTCTTGTTCTGGCCCCACCCCCAACCACCATAAAAACCCACAGCCAGGCTCCTTCCTCTGATCTCTCAAGCCATTTTCAGACAAACTAGGTAGTCCTGGCCTGCTCTCTCCAGAAAATGTTATTATATGAGTAATAAACATTTTCATACCCTACTGGGGTATGTGTGGTGCCATTAGTCTCAATATCCAAGCCAATTTTGGTGAGAGTCTCTCTTGCTTCTTCAGGGTGTCCACAACATATCACAATTGTATTAAATTAAGGCTTCCCAAAGACTTGATAGAAGAGAATGATACAGCTAATGAGAGAAAGAATTTAAGAAAACTTCGGACTGTGTTTTAAAAATAAAAGCTTCAACAACTGGTTGAAAGCTGAAAATTTCAGTTAAAACCTGGAGTTTTTCTTTTTATGTCGAGTATTTTATTGACCTTATGATTGAATTAATTGGTGGTTTTGATATAATAAAGACATTGGCTATATATGAGGAAAGAGAAAATGTTGTACTTGGTTTATTTGTTATTTAAGAGGTTCAAAACTAGTTTTAGCGTGAGAGACCCAGTGATTTCATCATTTATTTTTACTTTAAATAGAGAAATGCCTAGCACACTGGTATCATGTATCAATAAAAGAGATAAAATAAGTATTTTTAAAGTATCTACAGTGTGCATGGTGTTTTGAGGGTATATAGAAGAGCTAAAAGACACAGTCTTACACTCAAAGAATTTATAATTTAGTTGAGCCAACTTATGAAACAACAAATACATTAAAATAAAATAGTTTATAATCAAATTCTATAGTTTATAACTTGGTCTGTGGTAGAGAAGAGATTGAGTGCTTTAAGAATTATAAAAAGGAAGGTCATCATGGTCTAGAAAGCCTGGGAAGGATTCACTGAAGAGGTAGATTTGAATTAGGACATTAAAGGTATGTAGATAGTAAAATTATTGAGTGTTAATGTTGTTGCTCTTTTTTTAGCTTTGCCTTTTTTGTTGCCTAACTCTAGTGACTAGTGTTTAGTAGGATTTCACTAATTTTTTGTTGAATTAATAGAATTGAACTGAATTGGTAAAAGAAGCAGGGAAGGCTTTCTAGGTAAGGGGAACAATATGAGCAAAAGAAAAATGCAATCACAAATTTAGTACAAGCGAAGGAAATTCAAAATAGGCCTAAACAGTGTGGAGAATAATAGTAGGAAATTGAGATTAATAGATACAGTAAGGCTGATTTATGGAGAATCTTCAAGTGTTTTGACTTGGTTTCTAAAGCAGATAAGGAACTTATGTCTTAAATGCCAGCATTGCAAGATAAAAGGAATGACTAAGAATGGTTAAACAGGTAATATGGTTAGAATTGAGAGAAATCAAGTAGGAGTCAGTTGCACTGGTCCAGATATGCAGTGCTAAGTTCCAGGTGATAACAACTAATTGTGCTGTGGTTTGATGCTGCTGACACCTAAAATTAGAAAAGTATATGTTGCCTAAAAGAAATATATTTGATTGAATACCATCTGGGTATAAGGTAAAAAGAAAAAGGAACCAGAGTGATTTGGTTGTGCTTGAATATCATAAATCTCAACTAGCAGAGTTATGTGCAGTGTTTCTAATATAGATCACAGAAATAACTGTGTAATCAAATAGTCTTCTAAAGATAATTTAAAAAACTATTATTTGCCTAATGATATATGAAATCTTCAAAATAACTGTCATCCTCAAAATAGGAATTCGTCTCCACTTCTATTCAATAAGGTTTTAGATATGTGGGGTCCCGTCCCAGGGCTCTCTATTACATTTAGTAGAAAAACTAAAACTGCGCATCTGTTTATGTTTAAGAAAAAAAGCTATTTTATTATGATTAGGCTAATTTTTTTCCTCTATAATGAGAAAAGGTATTCTAAATTTACAAGAGGAATATTTCAATTCAGTTAAGACTCTGATTTATCCTCAAAGGAGGTCTAATATACTATAGCTACTGTGGTATCACTAATTCTCAGTGGACAGAGCTAGGAAATATATATATGTATATTAATCTATACATCTGTCTATATCTATCTATCTATCATCTATCTACGTACTTAAAACATGAGCTTATACTGATAACTCCAGCAACACGAGGATCATTCCAGGGTTTTCCTTTTATTTGAAACTTCTTTCTCTGACAGTGAGAAATATAATTAATTCCATTAATTAGAATTTATTTACTCTTTTGTTCGACCTTAGTATATATGTAATTTCAGAATTCTGAACCCACACTCTGAGAAACAAATTTATCAATTAGGGTATGTTAGTTTCCTGTAGCTGCTGTAGCAAATTGTCACAAATTTGGTGGATTGAAACAACAGGAATTTATTCTCTCACAGGTCTGGAGGCCAGAAATCCAAAATCAGTTTTATTGGATAAAAATCAAGGTGTTAGCAAGACCATACTTTCTACGGAGGCCTCTTCCAGTTTCTGGTGGGTGCTGGCATTCCTTGGTTTGTGTCCATATCACTCCAATTTTCAAAGCCACTATGTTAGGGTTCAGAGAAACAATAGCATCCATTTCTGTCTTCTATCTATGTATCTGTCCATCATCTAGATTGATTTTAAGGAATTGGTTCTCATGATTGTGGAAGTTGCAAATCCTAAATCTGTAGGACAGATTGGCAGGATGGAAATTCAGGTAAGAGTTAATGTTACAATCTTGGGTCTGAAATCCACAGGGCAAACCAGGCAGGCTGGAAACTCAGGGTTTTTATGTTAAAATCTTGAAGCCAAATTCCTTTTTTGGGAAACCTCAGTCTTTGCTTTTCAAGTCTTCAAATGATTGGATAAAGTCTGTTCACATTATGAATAATAATCTGCCTTACTTAAAATATACCAATTTAAATGATAATCACATTTAAAAATACCTTCACAGCAAAATCTAGAATGGTGTTTGACAAATCAATGGCACACCATTGCTTAGCCAGATTGACACAGAAAATTAACCATCACTGCCAGGATCTTCAAATCTTTCTGTTCTGCCTTCACATGACCTTCTCTCCATGTGTGAAATTTCCCTTTGCCTTTCCTTTATAAGAACATGTTGCATGGATCTACTTGGATGGGTAATTCAGATAATCTCTCCATTTTAAGATTCTTAACTAAATCATATCTGCAAAGTTCCTCCCCCTGCCCTTTCCTTGTCATATGGGAAAGGGAGTGGGATATGGATATTTTTAGGGGGCCATTTCCTAGACAATGACAAAGGATATATATAGTGTTTGTGTACTTTCTTTTAGTCTGTAGTGTCAGAGCATCTAGTCAAAACACTGTTTTTCAAAGTTACTTAGGGTAACTCCTGTCTTCCCTACTCCCTAATTACGATTATGTCACTCATAATGTTACATTCATTTATGCATTCCATCTTGAGTTTATCTGAATTCCTAGTTGATCCTTAAATTTTTTTTTAAAGATTTATTTACTTGAGAGAGCGAAAAAGCACATGAAAGCTAGGGGAGGTGTAGAGGGAGAGAGAGAATCTCGAACACCCCACTGAATGTAGAGCCGGAAGCAGGGCTCGATCTCATGACCCCGGGATTATGACCTAAACTGAAATCAAAATGCTTAACTGACTGAGCCACCCAGCACCCCCAAAATTTTTTATATGGTAAAACTCCCTCTTTGTGATCTGTAGTTCTATTGGTTTTGACAAATAGAGTTATGTATCTACCACAACAGTACCATATAGAATAGTTCTATCACCCCCCCCAAATTCCCTAGTGACCCTTTGTAGTAAACCCCCTCCCTTCCAAAGCCTGGAAACCATGGGTCTGTTTTCTGTCCCTTTAGTTTTGTCTTTTCCAGAATGTCAAATAAATGAAAACATACTATATGTAGCCTTTGGGGTCTGGCTTCTTCCATTTAGCAAAATGTATTTAAGCTTCATCTTTGTCCTTGCATGAATCAATAGTTTGTTTCTTTTTGTTGCAAGTATTCCAGTGTATGGATATGGTATAGTTTGTTTATTCCTTTGCCTGTTGACAGGCGTGTGAGTGGATTTTGGTGATTATGACTAAAGCAAAAACACTCATGTATGGAATTTTATGTGAACATAAATTTTTATTTCATTTGAGTAAATATCTAGGAGTGGGATTCTTGGGTTGCGCAATAAGTATATGTTTAACTTTATAAGAAACTGCCAAACTGTTTTACAAAGTGACTGTACCATTTTGTGTCCCCATTCATATCTTTGTCAATACTTGATATTATCAGTTTTTAAGATTTTAGCCATTCTCATAGATATAAAGTGGTATATCATTGTAGTTTTAATTTGTATTTCTATAGTTGATGTTGAGCATGGTTTCTTATGCTTATTTGCCATCTGAATATCCGGGTTGGTTTAAAAAAATGAGTTGTTTGTTTTCTTATTGTTGAGTTATGCAAGTTCTTTATATATTTTATATATAAGGCCTTTATCAGATATGCAATTCTCAGATATTTTCTCCCCATCTGTGGCTTATCTTTTTATTTTATTAACAGTGTCTTTCACAGAGAAAAATGTTTTTAAATTTTGATAAAGTCCAATCTATCATTGAATTGTGCTTTTGGTTATTTATTAGATATAAAGGCTCTTTGCCAAACCCAAGGTCATAAATTTTCCTTCTGTGTTTTCTTTTAGAAATTTTAGAGTTTTAGGGATGCTTAGCTGGCTCTGTTGGAGGGGCATGTGACTCTTGTTCTCGGGGTTGTGAGTTTGAGCCCCACGTTGGATTAGAAATTACTAAGATAAATAAATAAATAAATAAACAGACTTAAAAAAATTTTAGAGTTGGGGCGCCTAGGTGACTCAGTCAGTTAAGCATCTGCCTTCAGCTCGGATCATTATCCCAGGGTCCTGGGATCTAGCCCTGCAGGCTCGCTGCTCAGCAGGGAGTCTGCTTCTCCCTCTTCCTCTGCTCATGCTCCCTCTCTCTCTCTCTCTCAAGTAAATAAACGAAATCTTAAAAAAAAAACTTTAGAGTTTTATATTTACTTTTAGGTATTTAAGTTAATTTTTATATAAAATGTGAGGTATGTATCAAGAAAAACTTTTGGGGGGGCATCATTTGTTGGAAAGATTGTCCTTTCTCCATTGAATGACTTTTGTATCTTTGGCAGTAGTCAATCAATATGTTCATATAAGTCTTTTTTTTTTTTTTAAAGTAGGCTCCACTCTGACCGTAGAGCCCAATGCAGAGCTTGAACTCACAATCCTGAGATCATGACCTGAGGCGAAATCAGGAGTCAGATGCTTAACCAATGGAGCCACCCAGGTACCCCTATATAGTTCTATTTTGGGGCTCTGTATTCTTTTCCATTGATTTAGGTGTCTATCCTTTATAGCACATTATCTTGATTACTATGAATTATAATGAATCTTGAAATTGGGTGGTGCAAGTCCTCCAACTTTGTTCTTTGTAAACATTGTTTTAGCTCTTCTAATTGTTTTGTCTTTCCATATATATTTTAGAGTCAGCTTGTTGATTTTTATAAATGTCTGTGGGATTTTAATTGGGATTGCATTAGACCTATAGATTCAGCATTTGGGGGGGGCGGAGAGAGAGAGAGAGAATCTTAAGCTGGCTCTATGCCCAGAACCCGATGTAGGGCTCAATCTCACAACCCTGAAGTCATGACCTGAGCTGAAATCAAGAGTCAGATGTTTAACCAACTGAGCCACACAGGTGCTATAGATCACTCAGGTGACGTATAGATTCCGTGTTTTAACAATTTTGAGTCTTCTAACCATGAACATGGTGTATCTATTTGCTTATATCTCTTTGATTTCTTTTTTTTTTTTAAAGATTTTATTTATTTATTTGACAGAGAGGGAGAGATCACAAGTAGGCAGAGAGGCAGGCAGAGAGAGAGGGGGAAGCAGGCTCCCCGCCGAGCCCAATGCGGGGCTCGATCCCAGGACCCTGAGACCATGACCTGAGCGGAAGGCAGAGGCTTTAACCCACCCAGCCACCCACTGAGCCACCCGAAAGCAGAGGTGCCGCCTCCTGACGGCGCACAGAAGAATGAGGCACAAACAAGTCAGCTGCAAGAGAAAGGGAGCAGGGGACGACAGTAGAAAAGACTGTCGCCCCGAACAACTCCTCGGTCTCATATTTATTAAAAGGTAGGTAACAACCAAACAAAGAAGCCAGAGTAGGTTACACATTGACCATGAGTCTTGCAGATAAGTAAGAAGAAGGACAAAATATGTCTGGTCACGTAGTGTATGACCTATAGTGAGGAAACCCAAACAAGAGGGTTGTCTAACTAACTGCAGGTGCTCTCTGGGGAAGGGGAGATAACGGAAAAATGAAGCAGGCGGCGTTCCGCCCTGAGCGGGCCGGGCATTCCCAGCTGCCTGGCTTCCGTGAAGCAGGCGGCGTTCCGCCCTGAGCGAGCCAGGCATCCCCAGCTGCTCGGCTTCAAGGACGTATATCGTCCTCTCCCCCAGAGGCCCATTGCCAGTACATGTTTTTCTTAAGTCTATATCTAAGCATGCTTAGTAACTAATATAATTTCTCATAGGTTATAGTTTAAGCAGTACATTGTCCTGAGGGACGGTTACACAGAGGCTTTAACCCACTGAGCCAAATCTCTTTGATTTATTTCATTAGTATTTCGTCATTTTCATAGTCCTGCACGTATTTTATTGTACTTATATTTATTTTTCTTCTTTTTCTCCTTTTGGTACTATTGTAAATGCTATATTTTTTTCTACTTTTTATTTTGAATGCCAATTGCTTATTGCTAGTTTAGAGAAATAAAGTTGATTTTTGTATATTAACCTTACATCCTATAATCTTACTAAACTCATTCAATAGGTTTTGTAGCTTTTTTATATATTCTTTGGGATTTTCTATGTAAGTAATGTTGTCTGAAAATAGAGGCAGTTTCATTTCTTTTTTCGTCAGTATACATGCTTTTTATTTCTTTTGCTTATATTATTTCACTGGATAGGACTTCCAGTAAGATGTTGAATAGGGGATGGGAAGAGAGGACATCTTCGCTTTTTACCTAATCTTAGGGGGAAAGCGTTCAGTCTTTCACCCTTTAGTATGATAGCTGTAGGTTATTATATAGTTGCCTTTGTCAGGTTAAGAACATTCCATTCTATTCATAGTCTGCTGTGAAATTTTAATATGAATGGCCATTGAATTTTGTCACATTCTTTTTCTGCCTCAATTGATATTACCATATTGTATTTTTTTTGGTCAATTGATACAGTAAATTATATTGGTTGCTTTTTAAATGTTGAACCAGCCATGAATTTCTGTGATTGTATTATCCTTTTTAATATATTCTGATTTCAATTCGATAATATTCTTTTGAGGACTTTTGTAATTTATGTTCATGAGAAATTTTGATTTGTAGTTTTCTTCTATTGTCTATTGGTATTAGGGCAATGATGGCCTCATAAAATGAGTTAGGAAGTATTCTTACCTTTTCTATTTTCTGGAAGAGATTGTGTAGAATCGTCTTTTTTTTTTTTGTAAATGTTTGGGGAGACTTACCAGTGAAACCATCTCATCCTGGAGTTTCCTGCGTTGGATGGTTTTAAACTTTGAATTCAATTTCTTAAATAGTTGGAGGAATATATTATCTATTTCTTCATGAATGAGTTTTGGTTGTTTGTATCTCAAAGAATTAGTCCATGTCATCTAGGTTTTCAAATTAATAGTCATAGGGTTGTTTGTAATATTTTCTCATTAATCTTTTATTGTGTACGTGGTCTTTAGTGATCACTTCTCTTTCATTCTTGACATTGATAATTTGTCGTCTGTGTCAGTCTGGCTAGATTATCAATGTTACTGTTTTTTCACTCTAAAACCACTTTTTGGTTTCATTGTTTTTTCTGTTTTTTTGTTTTCAGTTTTATTGGTTTATACTTTTTATTATTCCCTTCCTTCTGTTTGCTATTGCTTTAATTTTCTTTTATTCCTTTAGTTTCTTAAAGTGGAAGCTTATATTACTGATTTGAAACCATTCTTCTTTTCTTATTAGTACTTGATGCTATAACATTTCCTGTAAGCCCTGCTTTAACTATATCCACCAAATTTTGATATATTTTATTTTTATTTTTACTTAGGTAAAATTATGTTTATATTTCCTATAGGACTTTCTCCTTGACCCATGGGTATTTAAAAGTTTGTTTAATTTCCATACACTTTTTTTAAAAGATTTGACAGAGAGAGAGAGTGCACAAGCAAGGGAAGCAGCAGGCAGAGGAAGAAGTAGGCTCCCCGCTCAGCAATGAGCCCAGTGTGGGCTCTATCCCAGGACTCTGGGATCATGACCTGAGCCAAAGGCCGATGCCCAACCAACTGAGCCACCCAGGCGCCCCTAATTTCCACATATTTAGGGCATTTTAAGTATCTTTCTGTCATTGATTTCTAGTTTAACTTCATTATGGCCTGAGAAATACTTTGTATAATTTCTTTTTCTTTCTTTCTTTCCTTCTTTCTTTCCTTCCTTCCTTCCTTCCATCCTTCCTCCCTCCCTCCCCTACTTCCCCACTCCCTTCCTCCCTCCCTCCTTCCCTCCTTTTCCCACTCCTTTCCTTCCTCTTTCTTTCTTTCTTTCTTTCTTTCTTTCTTTGTCTCTCTCTCTCTCTCTCTTTCTTTCTTTCTTTCTTTCTTTCTTCTTTCTTCCCTTTCTTTCCTTTCTTCCCTTTCTTTCCTTTCTTTCCTTTCTTTCCTCTCTTTCTTCTTATGGTGCAAAAATGCTTTATTACAGCACGAGGACAGAACCCGTGGGTAAAAACAGGTGATTGTGAGATGTGGCTGATGATTTATTTTTGGTTGGGGGTGGGGTAGAAATAAGGGAATTATCTGAAGGATTTCTGTACTTTAGAGAAAACATAGGATCCTGGAGGTCTGGCTATTATCAAGCTAAGATTGCTTTTAGTTTCTGGCAAAGCATTAACATTAAGGCAGCTGTGAGTCCCTTGAAGAATATCACACTCTGCTTGTCTCAGGTATTTATCAAAGGGCTGTAAATTGTAAGGAAATTTAATTTTATCTACTTTTCTCTTGCCTTTGTTCTCATTTTACCCCCTAAACAATTTTGACCCTTAAATCTTTAAGATTGCTGAGGGTGGAAGGTCTTATCTTCTATAACTTCTTCCTGCTGAATTGGGGCATAGAGATGTCCCTACCTATGGGTCAACATTGATCTGTTGGGGAACTTACATATAGGAGTTATGAAAGGCAGAGGCAGCCAAATCCAAGGTAGACAACATATATGAATCTTCTTGAGTAGAAAGGATCATCTGTAGGCTTAAACTTATGACAGTGAAGGAGTCTCAGCACCAGGTGGAGAGACACTGGAAAAGACACAAAATAAAGTAAATATTTTGAGAAAGGGGCGCCTGGGTGACTCATTCGGTTAAGTATCTGACTCTTGATTTTAGGTCAGGTCATGATCTCAGGATTGTGAGATTGAGCCCTGGATTGGGGCCCCATGCTGAGTGTGAACACTGCTTAATAAGTAATTAATATATATTTATATATATTTATAATATATAAATAATACATTATATATTATATAATTAATTAAATATATATAAAATATATATATAATATATATATGATTCTCTAGCTCCTTCTCCCACTGCCTCTCCCTCATCCTTGCACATGCATGCACGTGTATGATCTCTTTCTCTCTCTCAAAAAAATATATAATTTATGCATAAATAAATATATTAAATATATATATATACACACACACATATATATAATTATGAGGAAAAGAAGTTCAGTAAAAAGACCTTTGATAGTTGTCCAAAATCTTCCTCCAGTCCAGGAGTTTAACCAATCATTAAAGGAGAGTAACACGGTAGCTCTATTTTTAAGAGCTACCCTATGACCTGGCAGTTGCACTACTGGGTATTTACCCCAAAGATACAGATGTAGTGAAAAGAAGGGCCATATGCACCCCAGTGCTCATTGGAGCAATGTCCGCAATTACCAAACTGTGGAAAGAGCCAAGATGCCCTTCAACAGACAAATGGATAGGGGCGCTTGGATTGCTCAGTGGGTTAAGCCTCTGCCTTCGGCTCAGGTCATGATCTCAGGGTCCTGGGATTGGCCCCCCATCGGGCTCTCTGCTCGATGGGGAACCTGCTTCCCCCTCTCCCTCTGCCTGCATCTCTGCCTACTTGTGATCTCTTTCTCTCTGTCAAATAAATAATAAAATCTTAAAAAAAAAACCTTTAGGTCTTTTAAATTTGAGATTTATGTGGATCCACATATAGTCTACCTTTGTAAACAAAATATGTGTACTTGAAAAGAATGTGTATTTGGCAGTTGTGTGAAATATAGTAGTCTGTAAACATCAGTTAGGTCATGGTGATTGTCAATGTAATTCAGACCATCTTTATCAGTTGCTGAGAAAGGGCTGTTAAAAACTATGACTGTGTTTTTGTCTATTTCTCCTTTTAACTTTGTCCATTTTTGTTTCATATATTTTGAAACATTGTCGTTAAGTTTATATTCATTATGATTATTTTATCTTCCAGATGAATTGAACCTATTATCATTATGAAATCTCTCTCTTTATCTCCACTAATATTCTTTTTCTTAACTTCTATTTTATTTTATATTAACATAGGCCTTCCAGCCTTCTTAAAATTCTTTCCATGGTACACTTGCCCTATCCAGTTATTTTCAATTTGTCTGTGTCTTTATATTTAAAGCATATCTCTTGCAGATAGCATATGATCGGCTTTTAAGTCCATCGTAATAATCTCTGCATGAACTCTCTTTAAAAGTTCCACATAACATTTTGGCTTTTGTCTCATTGGTCAGGATGACTCTACCTCAATTGCAAAGGAAGCTGAGAAATGCTGGATTTTAGGTGAACATGTTACTCAGGGTTTTATTACTAAGGAAAAAGAAGTAACTGGATATTGAGAAGTAATTGAGCATATCTTATAGTATCTTCCTGGATATATTCTTTCTATGCTCAAGTACTTTCTCAAGAGTAATTCCCAGGATGGTCCTTGAATAATAAACCTTCTGAGGCCTTTTAGGTCTGGTAACATCTTTATTTTCTTCTTTCATTTATTTTTAAAAATTAAATTTATTTTTCTAAAGGTAGTACACTTCCATGGACACACACACAGATGCACACACATGCACACACGCACAAAGGTAAATAGTGAAAACTCTCCTTCTTATCCCTGTCTCCTCCACCAATTTCCTACCCCCTTCATTTGTTTTTGTTTTTTTTTCAAATTTATTTTTTTATTTTTATTTTTTTTAATTAAAGCATAATGTATTATTTGCCCCAGGGTACATGTCTGTGGATCCTCAGGTTTACACATTTCACAGCACTTACCATAGCACATACCCTCCTCAATGTCCATAACCCAACCACCCTATCCCTACCCGCCCCTACCCCCCAGCCACCCTCGGTTTGTTTCATGAGTTTAGGAGTCTCTTATGGTTTGTC
>CM052896.1:91763935-91854854 GCA_028534135.1 Potos flavus | reverse complement strand
TTGCAAATGGCAAGATTTCATTTCTCTTGATGGCTGCGTAGTATTCCATTGTGTATATATACCACATCTTCTTTATCCATTCATCTGTTGATGGACATCTAGGTTCTTTCCATAGTTTGGCTATTGTGGACATTGCTCTACCCCCTTCATTTGTAAACACAGTTATTTGGGTTTTTTTTTTTCCTATTCTTCTAAGGGTTTTATGCATAAAAAAAAGAATAAGGACATTCTTATTTTCCTTGTTTCACATTTAAGACACATCATAAGATACATTATATTTTACCTTTCTTTTCCCACTTAACAATTTATATCAAAAACCTTTGATTTTGCTTTTATATGAAACTTGGACTAGATACAATCATTTTAAAGAATCGTTTTTAAAAACTATTTGTATAAGGGAGTGGAGGTGAAGAAAATATTCAGGGGCCAGCTAACCTGCCTGTACTTCTCAATGTTTCCCTGCCTTTTCCCATCAACAACATGCTACCACCACTAGGAGGGCGAGATTAAAGGATGTACCTAAAAACTTGCTAACAGTGCTGGCTCCCAACAGTGATGGTTAATTTTATGTGCTTACTTAACAGGGCCACAGAATGCCCATTATTCTGGGTGTTTCTATGAGGGTGTTTCTGGATGATATAAACATTTGAGTAAGTAGACTAAGAAAAGCGTATTGCCCTTCTCAGTGTGGGTAGGACTCATCTAATCCATTGAGGTCCTGAATAGAACAGAAGGGCTGAGTAAGAGAGAATTCACCCTCTCTGCCTGACTGTCTTCGAGCTGGGACATAGGTCTTCTCCTGCCTTTGGACTAAGACTCAGACTGGAACTTATACCATTTCCTTTCCTGCTTCTCAGATCGTCACACACATTGGAACTATAGCATTGTTTCTCCCGGGTCTCCAGCTTTCCTACTTCAGATCTTAGGACTTCTCAGAGTCCATAATCCAGAGCTGATTCCTTATAATCAATCGATCAATCAATCGATCTCTCTCTCTTTGAAATATATAAAATTTTCTATTGGTCGTATTTCTCTGGCTGATGCAAGAATTCAGCCCTAATGATCTTTATATTAGTTTTGACAGATATCTCACCTTTTCTCCAGGTTTTGTAATATCTTTAGTTTTAGGTATTGAGGAGAGAGCCGGTGCTTACTTGCCATTTTTGTTTTATACTCTTATTTGGTTTTTATTTGTATTTTTAAAGACAGCCTTCATTTTTTTTTTTTGCTCTTAATTTGTTTATCCATAGTGGGGTTTTTTTTGTTTTTTTTTTTTTAGATTCCACTTATGAGTGGAATCATATGGTATTTGTCTGTCTAAATCTGACCTATTTCACTTAGCATACTACCCTTTAGGTCCATCCATGTCTCAAATGGCACAATCTCATCCCTTTTAATGGCTACATAATATTCCAGTGTGTGTACGTGTGTGTGTGTGTGTGTACCACATTTTCCTTATCTATTCATCTCTGGATGGACACTGGGTTGCTTCAATATCTTGGCTATTGTAAATAATGCTGCTATAAACAGAGGGGTACACACATCTTTTCAAATCAGTGTTTTTATTTTCTTTGGGTAAATACTCAAAAAATATTTTAAAAATTAAAAATTTTTTAACTTTTTGAGAAACCTCCATACTGTTTTCCATGGTGGTTGCTCCAATTTACATTCCCACCAACAGAGCACAAGGGTTCCTTTTTCTCCACATTCTTGCCAACACTTGTTATTTCTTGTCATTTTGACTTTAGCCACTTGAACTGGTGTAAGGTGATATCCTGTTGTGGTTTTAATTTGCATTTCCTTGATGATTAGGGATGTTGAACATCTTTTCATGTGTATTGGCCATCTGTATGTCTTCTTTGGAAAAATGTCTATTCAGGTCCTCTGCCCATTTTTTATCAGATTGCTTGGGGTTTTTGTGTATGTTGATTTGTGTAAGTTCTTTATATATTTCAGATATTAACCCTTATTGGAATATCATCTGCAAATATCTTCTCCCATTCAGTAGGTAGGTTTTTTGTTTTGTTTTGTTTTGTTGATGGTTTCCTTTACTATGCAAAAGCTTTTTATTTGATGTTGTCCTAATAGTTTGTTTTTGCTTTTTTTCTCTGATTTAGGAGAAATATGTAGAAAAATGTTGCTATAAAAAAAAAAAGAAAAAAAAAGAAAAATGTTACTATAGTTGCCATCAGAGAAATTACTGCCTGTGCTCTCTTCTGGGATTTTTATGGTTTCAAGTCTCACATTTAGGTCTTTAATCTGCTTTGAGTTTGTTTTTTGTGTGTGGTGTTAGAAAATCTAGGATAATTTTCTATTATATGTGCTCCATTTAATATCCCTGGTGTCCCACTTGCTAATTATTATTTTCTTACAACTTAGCAGTCTCAGATTACCCATTCACCTTTTTTTTTTAGATTTACAGTATAAAATATTTGGAAATTAGTTTGGGCATATTTGCCTTTTTTTTCAGAAGAATTAATCACATAATTCTAAGTATTGACTTGTTGAATCAGGTTAAATACAAATTTTAAAGGGAACACAACAAAACTTTAAAAATGTGAAGTAGGTGAGTTTAGCAAGAAGCATTATAAAAGAGGAAATATTTATCTTTGGCAATGGAATTTAGGCAGCATTTTGAGACTCTGGACTAAAAGAAAATTTATTTAAGTTGGTTTGACTTTCTTACTGTACTGAAACCATACCATCACTATTTAAAAATCATTTGATTTGTTTTGTCAAACCATAAGAGACTCCTAAACTCACGAAACAAACTGAAGGTGGCTGGGGGGTAGGGGCGGGTAGGGATAGGGTGGTTGGGTTATGGACATTGAGGAGGGTATGTGCTATGGTAAGTGCTGTGAAATGTGTAAACCTGAGGATCCACAGACATGTACCCTGGGGCAAATAATACATTATGTGTTAATAAAAAAAAAAGAGAGAGAGAGAAAATCATTTGACTTGGTTATTTAGTGTTTGATTCAGTGTAAATATTAAGGGAACCCACCATTTAACTGACCTTGCTCTTTTTCAGTGTTCTGTTAGATTTTTAAGAGTGTAATTTAGATAAAATTTAAAGCTCAGAGGAATGAAACAACTTTCTACTTGTATATTGTGGCATTAATGTACTTCAGCATAGTCAAGGAATAAGATACAAATACTACTGACCAGAACATATTGAAATGTGTAGACTTATAGTATAAAAAGCAGAAAAGATAGTAACCTCAAAGAAGAACTTAATAAATAGAGAGCTAGTCCATGTTCATAGATAGAAAGACTCAATATTGTCAAGATCCCAGTTCTTTCCAACTTGAGCTATAGATTCAATTCAAATGCAGTTAATCCTAACAAATTATTCTGTGGATATCAACAAAATGATTCTAAAGTTTGTATGGAGAGGCAAAAGACCCAGAATAGCCAACAAAATAAGGAAGGAGAGGAACAAAGTTGGATGACTTACTATAAAGCTCCAGTAATCAAGACCGTGTGATGTTGATGAAAGAGCAAATAGATCAATGGAATGGAATAGAGAACTCAGAAAGAGACCTACACAAATTCGTTCAATTGATCTTTGACAAAGGAACAAAGGCAATACAATGGAGTAAAGATAGTCTTTTCAACAAATGGTGCTGGAACAACTGGACAACCACATACGAAAAAAATGAATCTAGATACAGACTTCATACTCTTCACAAAAATAAAATGGGTCACATAAATGTAAATATAAAATACAAAGCTATGAAATTCCTAGAAGATTACATAGAAGATAATCTAGATGACCTAGGGTTTAGTGATGACTTTTTCTTTCTTTCTTTCTTTCTTTCTTTCTTTCTTTCTTTCTTTCTTTCTTTCTTTCTTTCTTTCTTTCTTTCTTTCTTTCTTTCTTTTCTTTCTTTCTTTCTTTCTTTCCTTTCTTTTTCTTTCTTTCTTTCTTTCTTTCTTTCTTTCTTTCTTTCTTTCTCTTTCTTTCTTTCTTTCTCTTTCTTAAAAGATTTATTTATTTATTTGAGAGGGAGAGCATGCAAGTATGAGGTGGGGATGGGGCAGATGGAGAGAGAAAGGGAGACAAGCAGACTCCTTGCAGAGTGGGGAGCCTAACATGGGGCTCGATCCCAGGACTCCAAGATCATGACCTGAGCTGAAATCAAGAGCTGGACACTTAACCTGAGTCACCCAGGTGCCCTCATGACTTTTTCTATATAATATTAAAGGCACAATCTATGAAAGAAATAACTGATAAGCTGGACTTCATTAAAATTAAAATTTTCTGTTCTGCAAAAGATGTGGTCAAGAGAATAAAAAGAGAAGCCACAGATTGGAAGAAAATATTTGCAAAAGACACATCTGATAAGAGATTGTTATCCACAACATACAAAAACTCTTAAAACTCAACAATAAGGAAAAAAAAAACCCTCAACAATAAAAACCAAATCACTCAGTTTAAAAATGGGCCACAGATCTGAACAGACACCTCACCAAAGAAGATATACAGATGAAAAATAAGCATGTCAAAAGATGCTCCACATCATATGTCATCAGAGAAATGCAAGTTAAAACGACAATGAGATACCACTACACATCTATCAGAATGGCCAAAATCCAGAACATTGACAGCACCAAATGCTACCATGGATGTGAAGCAACAAGAACTCTCACTCATTACTGGTGGGAATGCAAAATGGTAGAGCTATTTTGGAAGACAGTTTGACATTTTCTTAAGAAACTAAGCATACTATTACCATATGATCTAGCTGTGGTGTTCTTATATTTACCCACAGGAGATGAAAACATATATCTACACAGAAACCTGCATACAGATGTCTATAGCAGCTTTATTCATAATTACCAAAACCTGGAAGCAACCAAGATGTTCTTCAGTAGGTGAGTGGGTAAGTAAACTGTGGTACACCCAGACAATGAAATATTACTCAGTATTAAAAAGAAATATGTTACCAAGCTATGAAAGGACCTGGATATAACTTAAATAGATATTTCTAAATGAAAGAAACCAATCGGCAAAGACTACATATTATACGATTCTAATTTATTTGAGGTTCTGGAAAAGGCAAAACTATGAAGATAGTAAAAAGGTCAGTGGTTGTGAAGGGTTAAGAGGATGGGAGGAGTGAATAGGTAGAGCAGAGGATTTTTAGGACAGTGAAAATACTCTGTATCATGTTATAATAATGGTTACGTGTTATTACAAGTTTGTCCAAACCCAGAGAATGTACAACACAATGAGTAAACTCTAATGTAAGTTATGGACTGGGAGTGATAATGATGGGTCAGTGTAGGTTCATTGATTGTACAAATGTACCACTCTGGTGGTGCATATTGAAATGAGAGAGTCTATGCATGTGTGAGGGTAGGGAGCTTATGGGAAATCTCTACCTTTTGCTCAATTTTTCTGTGAACCTAAAACTGCTCTAAAAAGTAAAGTCTATTAAAAAAAATCAGTAGAGGAAAAATTTGAAGAAAACACACACACACACACACACACACACACACACACACACACAGCTTTAAACTTTCTACTACTTTGCTGATTGCAGGGTTGTAAATCCTTTTTGAGTAATGGACATGTAAATATTAATTTTTTATTTATCGTGACTGAGAATTTCAGGGGCCTAAATAGGTGACAGACTAGAGCTTTAATCACTGCTAGCTGACCAGAGAGTGTTAGTAATTTTGAAGTGAAGAAAAATTACAATTTTTAAAATAAAGTTTTTCTGATCTTTTGAAGGAATGAATGAACAAGCAATGTATAAACCTGGCTGGCATGTTGATGCTTTCCCTTTGAATTTCAATTTGCTCCAAATAACTTGCCTTAGAGGCTGAATGGCTCATTTAGAACCATTCCCATTGCCTTGCTTTTATAGTTTGCTCTTGATTTCTCCTAAGCTGACACAAGTCACATGCAATCAAATCTGTATCCCTGGTGGACAGGCCTGTCCTAATATTCTCTGACTCACACCCAGGTTGTTTACAGTGCAGCAGTTCTGCTTCTAAATACATCACTTTGTATTCCGATGTTGACATCTTGCTGAGAATTTCTCTCTTAAAACATTATTATTTTTATTTTTTCTATTTGAGATGAATAGGATACTCTTTTTACTCTTTTTTAGAACTTTCCCCTACTTTTTAGAGGGCAATTTTCCCAAAGTATCAGCTCACCTTTTGATTTTTTTTTTTTTTTTTTGGCATGTTTTAGGAAGTATTTTTTTCACGAAGGAGCTTTTTTTTTTTTTTTTTTAAGATTTTTTATTTTTAAGTAATCTCTATACCCACTGTGGGGGCTTGAACTTACAACCCTGAGATCAAAAGTCACATGCTCCACTGACTGAGCCAGCTAGGCATCCCTTCATGAAGGATTTGTACCTCCGGATTGATGACTCATAAGAGAGTAGAGCAGAGGGATGATGGATAGAGTATTGAATAGTAGTGGAGAATGTGGGCCCTGGTATTACTGTTCAAGTTTAAACACTGAAAGATTAATGCTAAAGTGTGACTCTGGGCCAATTATTTATCCTCTTTGTTTCAGTTTCCTCATTTTAAAAATGGGGTTGATCATCCTACCTATCGAAGAGGATTATTGGGATTATTAAAGTGACTTAGCTCATGGTAAGTGCTTGGTGATCTAATTTGTTTTAGAATGGGACACAGCTGTGCAGAAAAAAAAAAGGCCAACACTTTATGACTCAGTCTAGAGTTTATTCCGTGCTATAAGGATAGTATAGTAAAGCTAATAATAATATAGTAAAGGAGAAAATCATCTTTATCGTAATAGATACAGAAATAAAAGAGCATTTGATAAAATGCACTTAAATCTGAAAAAAATTCTTTCTGGTCAATAAAAGAATGGAAATAGCTTAACCTGGGGCAAAAACTGCCATTGAAGTGAAGGATAAAATAGCATTGCCTGCTCACAGAATTAAAATTAACACTTGTCATTAAGATATGAACAGAAACATGAATACAGCTGGCCCTTGAACAACTCAGGAGTTAGGAGTGCCAACCCCCAACAGGGAAAAATCCACATGTAACTTTTGTTTTCTCCAAGACATAATTATCGATAGCTTACTGTTGATCAGAAGACTTACTGAGGGTGTGAACAGTCCATTAACACATATTTTGTATGTTACATGTATTAAATACAGTATTCTTACAACAAAGTAAGCTAGATAAAAAAAAATTATTAAGAAAATCATAGAGAAATACATGTACAGTATTGTATTATATTTATCCAAAAAAAATGTGCACATAAGTGAACCCAAGAAGTTCAAACTCACGCTGTTTAAGGGTCAAATGTAAATAGTGTAAGCATTTATTTTTTTATTTTAGAGACAGATGATTGAGATTTTCATGCAAAACATAAGAACTTAATGCTCAGATTTTTAAAAATTTATAAAGAAATGCTAAATGCATCAAATGATAGAGACAAAAGATATTTTAAAGTAATTTTTAGAGTCTGTCCAATGATAAAACAAGTATTCAGTAAGAAGGCATTTATATTAATTCGGTTACACCATGGTCCAAATGAGCCTGAAAAATAACTACTTGCAAAAGTTATGCATGTTTTTTCTAGCCAAGGAAGAAATAATTTTGTCTTCTAATATATCATGAAAGAGTAACATTAAAAATACTTACTCCCTAATGTCATTTTTATTCTTTTGCCCAACTTTATGGTTAATTGATGTCTTCTGATGATATAAAAATATTTGAATTATGCATTGAGGTTTTTGATAACTAGTAATAGTCTGTATCTGTTGAATTAATTTCTTTCCTTCTCTCTGTACCTAATGGGTAGAAAAATAAAAGTTATCAAAAATTAATCAATTATCTTATTATTAATTATCAAAAATTAATAATGTGGCTAATCTAATAATATTTAATTTAAGAAATACTTGTTAAGGTCTACCAAGTGAGAATGATAAGTAGTACACAAAACTTGCATTAATACTTAAAATTTTCTCAGTAATGAGCACAAAATGAGCAGAGGTCCTGAGGCAGGAACCTGGCATTTCTAGGAGGTGGAAGTCAGTATGGCCAGAGCATAGTGAATGAGAAGGAGAAAAGAAAGGCGAAACAGTAGTGTTATTTTGCAGTCTGAAATTAACTTCAAATAGCAACCTAAAATCTAATAATTGCCTTTTCTTTTAAATAACATGAACAAAAGTTATTTTATGTCTTATTTGACATTAAATGGCATGTTAGTTAGACTCCTCAGATGTAAGCAACAGATACCCAACTCATACAAGCTTAAACACAAAAGAAATTATAGGTTTGTCTTCGGGTCTGATTAGAACCATAGGTTTTGTTACACCAGTATACTCACTGATTCATGTCAGTTTCTCAAAGAAGACTTCCCTTCCTCCCATAACTGTTAGGCTATCTTTCATAACATTCTGCATACCTCCTTCATATAACATTACAACTTTAATTATAAAGGGAATTATGTATGTAATTTAATGTTGTGTCTGCCACTAGACTGAAGGTTCCAGAAGGGGAGAGATCAAGTCTGTCATACTCACTTCTGTCTCTAAAACACCGAGTACAGGATTTTCCACATAAGAATCCTACATAAATTTTTGTCAAATAAATAATTAAAATTCTTTTTGAAGACTACTGGAATTTATAGGCAGTAAAACCTAGGGAAATATGGCTCAGAAACTGTCATTAAATTTTTTATTGAATAATGAAGCAGTCTCTTCTACCCCATATAAAAAGAAAAATTGTAACTATGCAGTGAGTCTTCTATATTAGGAGAAAAATTAGTCCTTTCTGGGAGGTACAGATGACCTAAAACAGAACAAAGATTATAGGAAATACACTGATGGGTTAGCTTTCTTGAGGTACACCACTGCTATTTTACTTCTAAGAATGTTCACTTATCCATATACACAGCTGCATATTTTCTGGTTTAGATAACAAGGAAGAATACCAAAAATGCTGTATAAGAGGAATAATTCTTTTATTTACACAATTTAACATGTTTCATGATCTGTTTCTTCCTGTTTGTAAAATCAAGACCGATCTAAAATAACTTTTTGAATTTCATGGGACCTTATATGTATTTTCCTTTAGTTCTTCAAGGAAATGGCACTTCAGAATTAAGATCATCAGAGACTAAGCACGATGGGTGGATCAACTGTAAGTACTGACATAATGTAAAACTATTTGTATTCCTGGTTTTTGTCATTTATTGCTCCTTGTTAGTTATAAAAATCACTTTGACAAGGGAATGCTGAAGGCTTAACAATTTTTTTCAGAACTTCAAATACAGTTACCTTTTCTCTCGGCTATCAATATATGAGAGATGACATTTGATGGTCAATGCTTACCACATCTTTGTAATTTAAGAAATGAAATTGGATGCAAATGCATGTATTTTTATTATAATGTTAATAAGCATGGATTTATAAACTACTAATAAGAATCCTTTCGTATTGTAATGTTTCTAAATTCTATATTGTAAACACGTAAGAAAAATAACACAAAATGTGTCCGGATTTACTCTTATAAGCAAGTGGTTTAAATATGTCATTATTTTAATTTTTTCTATTATAAGTCAATTATGAGAACTGCTATAGGGTGGGTTATTATAGAAAACAGTGGGTCTATTACTAAGGAATTAGAGGTAAAATTTTTATAATGGGTATTTTCAGGTTAGCATACTATCTATTTAAGAAAGTGATATTAAATTTAGTATATGTTAATCTGGTAACTTGAAAAATGCCTAATCATTGTTTTCTAAAATGAACTAATTTTTTTCCATGAAAAAATAGTACGTATTCTTTGCTATCTCATCTCACTGTTATATTAACATACAGAGCACCTGGGTGGGTTAGTTGGCTGAGCCTCCAACTCTTGATTTCAGGTCAGGTCATGATCTCAGGGTCGTGGGATTGAGCTCCATGATGGGCTTCCCTGCTCAGCATTTCCAGGAAAGCCTGATTGGCCTCACCGAAGTTATGTGGTCACTCCCTGGTATCTTTATCAATGGTTCCACCAAGACTGCATGGAGTCAGGGGAAATAATTTATAAAAGGAAAATTAGATTCCTAATCTGAAAGAAGGGAAAATAAATTATAGATAAACAAAAACATCACATATCCATGACAATATAGGACATATACTTTCTTGCTAGTAGAAGCTTCCCCCAAATGAACAGCAAGCATTTTGTACTTCTCAGAATTCACTCATTTATTTAACAAGTATTCAACATGTACTATATGCTAGGCTATGCAAGATGTAGGGAATCCCAGAATAAGCAAATAAAAATTGGTTTCCAAATGATACAAGAAGTAAAAAAAAGATCCATCTGGCAAGCTAAGGAAAAAAATGTGGTGAACACTCCTCTATACCATCAACTCTCCTTCAGTCCCACTTTGACTTGAGTTCCAGGGCAGCTGTTGGTGATAACACATAAGACATAAGCTTCAGCCATGCCTTGCTTGTCCAGAAGTAGAAAACTGGAGGTCTGAGGTCTTGTTAATCTTGCACAGTGTTATAAGTAATTGCTAACATTAAAAAATCAGGACAAAAAAAGAGGATTAAATGCAACGTGGGATCTGGATTGGATCCTGTTTCAGAAAAAAAGGATATTAGGGGACAACTGATGAAATTTGAAGGTCTGCACATTAGTTAATACTGTTGTATCAATGTTAATTTTCTGGTTTTAATAACTGCACTGTGGTTATCTAAGATATTAACATGAATGTAAGTCTAATATCATTTTTAATAAAAGGAGTATTAATAAGACGTAATTTCTAGCTTCTCTTGAAGAGTGGGAAGATTTGACAAGATTATTTTGATGGAATGAATGAGTTTCTAAAAAAATAATTATCAAAATTGACTCAAAAAGAAAAACAATCATGTAACAAGTTGAAAAGTTTATTAAAATTGGCCTCTATAAAATGTACCAGCCCTTAAAGATTTTAATGGTTGTTACTATCAAACCATCAAAAACAGATAACTCAGATGCCTTTAAAAGTATTTCTGGGGGCACCTGGGTGGCTCAGTGGATTAAGCCTCTGCCTTCTGCTCAGGTCATGATCTCAGGGTCCTGAGATCGAGCCCCGCATTGGGCTTTCTGCTCTCAGGGAGCCTGCTTCTCCCTCTCCTTCTCTCTCATGCTCTTGCTCCCTGTCTCTCTCTCTCAAACAAAAAATAAATAAAATCTTTTAAAAAAGAAAAAATTAAAAAATAACTTTCCGGGGACACCTGGGTGGCTCAGTGGGTTAAAGCCTCTGCCTTCGGCTCAGGTCATGATCTCAGGGTCCTGGGATCGAGCCCCGCATTGGGCTCTCTGCTCAGCAGGGAGGAGTCTGCTTCCCCCTCTTTCTCTGCCTGCCTCTCTGCCTACTTGTGATTTCTCTCCTCTCTGTCAAATAAATAAATAAAATCTTAAAAAAAAAAAAAACTTTCCAAAAGAAATATTTAGCAAAGGCAGTTGAACTTTTGCTTTGATTAGATGCCAGCATTATGTACTAAAGACTATAGAACAAGTCTGCATATTATTCTATTTGTAATAAAGCTACATCAGATCCCTTAATGCTGTAGATATTCTTTTGAGTTGATATACCACTTGCTTAATCTAACTTGTTTGGTGATTTCCAAGTACTTTTAAAATTATATTGATTTTCACCAAATCCTAGTGACTAAAGTTCATACTACAAGATTGATCTAATTACAGGATATATTCCTTTTTTAAATGAAGACCATTATAAAACATCTTTCCTGTTAATTACAGTTTTTGTATGTAAATAATCCTTGCCTATTCGACACAGAATCATATAAATGTAGTTAAGTTAATATAGAACAGACACAAAATATGGGGAAAATAACAAAATAGAAAGCTTGTTCCAAACAAATATCCATAAATTTCTGAAAAAACTGCAAAGGATTATTGAAGAAAAATAATTAATAATTAGTGCTAGGTTTTTAGCAGATGCAAAAAGGATATTATTGCGAGCCTATTAGTGTATAGCTTTCATTATGCATACTTATGTCATTTAGCAGAACTTATTAACCTAAAGGTGAGTTTTTAGCACTCAATGAAAAACAGACTCTGCTGCAAAATCAGAGATAATCAGCCACCAAACATCAAAGTTTAATTAATGAATTTATTTGATGGTAAATTTCTCTATATTAGAATGACAAACCAATTTAATAATGGCTCCTGGTACATAAATATAACTATTTATTACATTTCTTAAAAAATTCATTATGCTAAAAAGAAAAAGATATATAATTTTCATACTTGCAAACTCAAATTTTAAATTTGAGCTTTTTATCCATTTTAAATTCAAGATTTTAGTCACTTCTCAGAAAAAGGCAAAGGATAAAAAGTCTCCAAACTTACCTTTTTAATTTTTCCTATCTTTTTGTAGATATGGAGAAATTAAAATGATATGCCATTACTGAACTCATTTTACTCCATGATTTTAAACCAATGACCAAGTCTCTGCACGGCCCACTGAAAAGCCAAGAATTTATTAAAAGGAGGAGAACAGGGGCATTTGGGTGGCTCACTCAGCTGAGCGTCAGACTCTTGGTTTTAGCTCAGGTCATGATCTTAGGGTTGTGAGATTGAACCCTAAGTTCGACTCCATGCTGGGCATGGAGCCTGCTTAAGATCCTTTCTCTCTCTGCTTGTGCCACCCCCCCAAAATAAACAAATAAATAATAAATGGAGGACAATATGAATCAAAATGAGAAAATTAAGTCAAGTTTGAAGTAATTCTTCAAAAAAAATTAATCGTTGAAATTCATTTTAAAGTGTTAAATTTTAATCACCTTAAGAAAACTCCTGGAGGGGCGCCTGGGTGGCTCAGTGGGTTAAGCATCTGCCTTTGGCTCGGGTAGTGATCTCAGAGTCATAATCCCTGCTCAGCAGGGAGTCTGCTTGTCCTCCTGCTGCCCCCCCCCCAGCTCGTGCTTGCTCTCTCTCTCTCTAAAGTAAATAAATAAAATATTTTAAAAAAAGAAAATTACTGGAAAAAATGAATTCTAGGAAACGGTAGACACCAACTTCTCCTTTTAAGTATATTAATTTAGTAATTAATTCGTTTTCATTTACCAACTTATTGTTCAACAGATGTGATGCAAACACCTACTATGTACTGAGCACTGTGCTAAATGCTAGGGATATAGTGGTGAGCCCAGAAGACAAGGTCCCTGCCCTCATGGAGCTTCAGCTTCCAGAGGTGCTTTATCTGAGAATTAAAAATTCTGCTATAGAGCCTCACAAACTCACTACAGTTTCAAAGAGTGTTTTGTTTTTGGAGGGAAAATCTTAGAAAAGTATCAAAATGTGAAACAATCCTGTTAGTTCAATTGAGGTCATTACAGTCTTTCTGAAAGACAAGAAGAGGAACAACTTATTGTTCTGTCTACACTATACTTGAATCAGCAAAAACTAGCAGAGAAGCAGTATGGAGTATGGCCAAAAGGAAAATGTGTCTATGCTCCACTGCATTCCTGCTATAGACTCACTGAATCGTCGTGGGCAGCTAAGTCAACAACTGGGCTTTCATTTTCTCACTTATAAAATAGAATTATCTCTGAAGATTTTTAAGATAAGTGAGATCATATATGAGTGCTCTGAAGAGCCACTACTTTAAACTGTTACTGTATATTACCTTATCATTGATGGTCAAAAGGAAAAATAAGGAAGCAACATTCTGAAATAAAGTCAAGTTCATTGTGTTGTGTAGCTTCAGGTACCCTTCATAAGAGACTGGGGGTTTTAGCTTACTCTCAGAATATCAGAAATAAAAGTTTTCTGGCTGTCCCATTGTGTTTGGTAATGATCAGGAATGCTGGATGGGGCCCGCTTTCCCCAACAGTGTGATCTCATTTCCATCATCACAGATGCATAGAACTTGCAGGCAGCCACATTTCATAGACATGTATTAAAGAGAGTCAAAGGCAGAGAATTAACACCTGCATAAAGGATGCAAACTAGGCCATCACATTAAAGAGTATAAATTGATTAAATGAAAATGTAGTAAATGACATCCTAATGGTCCTTATTCTGGCTTCCTAATTCTCTGTGCACAAGATGCTTTTATGCGCCCCTGAAGTAGAGCCATCACAACCTCCAACTAGTCCTAGTTAGTGTAATTACAGCCTAATGCTCTCCAGATATGTCTGGCATAAAAGCCTGCATAACCTGCCTTTTCTTAAATTAGAAAAGTCAGATTGAGCACTTTTAAAAGCCTGAACTATAGTATAACCCTATAGTGTACACAAAATATACATTCTTAAGGAAAATGTGCATTTAAACTTTGGTATGGTAACCTCTCCCCACACAGACTGAGAATTTATGAAACTAGAGGAGTTTGAGGATTGAGATCATGTGAGTAAACTGCTATGAAAACCCTAAAAGGTATTGTTTAATCTCCGTGTCTTAATATTTTTATTCACTGTGGGCATGCAGTTTTGTCTTAATAAGACATATAAAATTAAATAATTGTTTTATCGTATGATCAATATAATAATAATAGCTAGTAAGCACTAATTGTTTTACAAGGGTTAGCTCATTTAATCCTATAACAACCCTAATCAGAAGGTACTATTATTATCACTATTTTAGAGATAAGAAAACCAAAGCATAGAGAGGTTAAATTATCTCAGACCACCCAACATGCAAATGGTAGACCTGAGATTTGAACTCAGGCAGTCAGTCTGTCTCTAAGTCAGCTCTTTTAACTGTTATATCAGAATGCCTATAGGGGTGTAGAAATGCAAGTCAAGGCCTATTGTATCATGCAGGGTATCTTAACTCAGAGTATGCCTAGGAGGGTCAGAGAGCCTTCTGGGTGGGGCCATCTGGTCTGGAACAGTGTTGAAAATCATGCCATAGACCTGGTTCCTTAAAACTACCTTAGTTCTCCCTCTTCACATAACATCACACTTCAACCACTAACGTCAGCCAAGCTGAATTCTGGATGCTGCTGCCAGAATCTACTACAGCCTCCCCCAGACAGTGGACATAGCCATCCCTTCTCCAGGATTGATTCTGCCCCGAGTCCTCACTTCTTTGCATTCCTAGGTCTTGCATCCAAGTCCAGCCCCTATGGCTGATAATGACTACAGAGAATACGTCCTGCAAAGACATTAGAGGCAACACATTGTTTCAGGTGAAACAATTATATAAACCTTTGAGAAAGAAAGCAATTTTTAATTGTTGATATGTGTCACCACTGAGAGGAATTTAAAGTCACCAAGAACATTTCCATTAATTAGACACAATCAATCTGTAGAGATAATGGAAAACAGGAGTGTTTTCTCAAGGATGTATTTTCCATTTAGATTAGCAAAAAGTAACTCTGAAAAATCCTCAGAGGAAGTGAGTAATCATAGGCAATATCTACTGAGTCTACATCTTTTTTGCCTGTAGAATGTTTCACCTCATATGACGCTAATGGAGAAAAAATAGTTTGTTGTTTGAGTGTAAAGACTAAATAATGATAAATTGGTTGCCTGAAGTGCAGTAAAAAAGAAACAAATGGATGTGTGGCATTAACAGAGTTAATTATAGATGCAGATTAAAAGGCAAGATTAAGTAGTGGAAGAAAAGCAGAGAGTCACCTTCGGCCCAGACCCGCCAAGCAGCACCGGTCAGTCACCTAGCAACAAGTTTCCTATCCCCGCTGTGCTCTTTAATTCAGCAAATCTGCTCAGGATGGCAGGCTGTTCTCCTGACAAAACGCATTATGTAGGAGACGGAGGGATACAAAAATCCACTGTACACAGCACTCTGCTCCCTATTGACCACTGATCCTTTCTCTCAATCCACAAAAGAGGTTCACATAATGCCCTGAAAGGAGAAGAGTCTCCACAGAGAAAACATTTGCTTGTAATTGAGATTGACTACATAATGAAAATGATGTTCTTTTTAAAATTCTGCTTGTTGAGGCCACACTTTTGTCTCCTGGCACTCAAAACACATCCCTGCTGGGAAAAAGGGGCAAACATTGTAAAAACTCAAAACTGTGATTTTTTTTTCTTTTCTTTGCATTGAAAATACCCATTCTATAACGAAATGGCCAGGTCTCTCTCCTTAGAACTTAAACAAGTGATAAGAAGGTAAACAGGAAAACTTCTATTCAGAGTTGCTCGCACAAATGCTTGCTTTGCTGAAGGTGCACAGGCAATGCAAGCTCATTCACTTGCAAAACAACTGGACAAAAATAGTAGAGAGAATTTTGATTTCTTGATTGTCTCCTCTGTGAAGAGAGCGTAAATTGCTGGTCAAAACTCAGTCACCACTTCAAACACATTAAAATTTTAACTTGGCTCAGAGACAGGAGCAGAGATAAGCAGAGAGCAGAATAACTCATCTTCTTAATCTAGAGGACACCATTAAAGTGACCTATGTAAGGCTTAGGTTGATTTCCTATAAAAGAATATGTTGGGATCTTTGAAAGGACTGATCCAGCATAGTCACAGTTGTTTTAAAACCAGAACATTAAATTAATTTTGAAATAATACTGAAATTTTTAAAAAATGGATTAGCAAACATAATATATCTGTCTGGGCTCCTATACTCAAGGATTTTATCATACAATATATATGATTTTTACAAAACATAAATGATTTCCCACACATTAACAAAATGCTCTTACCAAAACATGCAAAAGTTTCAACAAACTTTTATGAAACATCTACTTATGCCAGGCACTGTTCTGGATGCTCTGGTCCCAGACATGAAAAATACAGACTCCTACCCCTAAAGAGAACCTGAAGAGTATCATACAACTAAAGCATGGTGTGGAGGAGGTTGAGATTGAGTTGGGCATGTAAGGGAACACCTTGAGTGTTATATGACCCGGAGTGTAGGGGAACGTAAGGGAATGTTGTCCATACTGGTTACATATTCTGGGAGAATGGCACCAGAGCTAACCCCTAATCTGGCTAGAGATTGTCCAAGTGAAAGAGAAATTCTGGCAAAGAGAACATTGTACAAAGATTCTAAAAAGAGAAAGATCATGGTGCTTTGAGTAACTGAGAGAAGTTTGATATGGTGGGAGGCTGGAGGTGGAGATGTATTGGAGGACCAAATCATACATAGACTTGTATGCCGGACTAAGGACTTTATTTGTTGTTTGTTTGTTGTTGTTTTGTTTTATTGAGAAAAATTGATATTCATTTCTGTATAAGTTTAAGGCATTACATCATGATTATTTATTACATATGTTATGAAATGATTACCACAATAGGTTTAGCTAACACCCATCTTCCCATACAGATATAATTAAAAAAAAAGGAAGAAAAGAATAAAGGAAAAAAGTTTCTCCTTATGATAAGAACTCTTAGGATTTACTCTCTTAGCAGCTTTCCTATATATCATACTGCAGTGTTAAAAATAATCATGTTGTATGTTACATTCCTAGTGCTTATTTATCTTATAACTGGAAGTTTGTATAACTTTGAACCACTTTCTTCTAACCACCCTCCACTCCCTGCCTGATAACTACAAATCTGATTTCTTCTGAAATTTTTTTTGTTTTTTTAGACTCCACATGTAAGTAAGATCATACAGTATTTGTCTTTCTCTGACATATTTCACTTAGCATAATGATCCATCCATATTATTGCAAATGGTAGGATTTCTTCATTTTTTATGGCTAAATAACATTCCTCTTCAATTTTTTTGGCCCTCTTCAATTTTGGGGGGAAGAGTTTGAGAAGGATTGGTGTTAATTTTTCTTTGAAAATGTTTGAAGCCATCTGGTCCTGGGCTTTTCTTTTTGGGGAGACTTTTTTATTACTGAATGAATTTCCTTACTAGCAATTGTTCTTTTCAGATTTTTTATGTCCTCCTGATTCAGTCTTGGTAAGTTATAGGTTTCTTTCTTTTTTTCTTTTTTAAGATGTTATTTATTTGAGAGAGAGAGAGAAAAAGAGCATGCACATGAGTAGGGAGTAGAGGGGCAGAGGGAGAGGGGGAGAGAGAAGCAGACTCCAACTGAGGAGGGAGCCAACTTAGTGCTTGATCCCAGGACTCGGAGATCATGACCTGAGCTGAAGGCAGATACTTAACCAACTGAGCCACCTGGGTGCCCCAAGTTATAGGTTTCTAAGAATTTTTTCATTTCTTCTAGATAGTCCAGAAGTCAGCTGTTGGCGTATAGTTTATTCATAATAACCTCTATGACTCCTAGAGTTTCTGCGGTATCAATTGTAACGTCTCTTTTTCATTTATAATTTTGTTGATTTGGGTCCTTTCTCTTTTTCCTTGGTTACTCTAGTTAAGGATTTGTCAGTTTTGTTTGTCTTTTCAAAGAACCAACTCTTAGTTTGGTCAATCTTTTCCGTTGTTTTTCCATTCTCTATTTCATTTCTTTCTGCTCTAATCTTTAGTATTTCCTTTTTCCTCAAATCTTGATCTCAATTTGTTCTTCATTTTCTACTTCCTTAAGACATAGAGTCAGGTTAATTATTTGATTATTATTTAATTATCTTTCCTGCTTCTTAATGTATGTATTAATTGCTATGAACTTCCCTCTTAGAACCACTTTTGCAGGATACCTGGGTGGCTCAGTCATTAAGCATCTGCGTTTGGCTCAGATCATGATCCTGGGGTCCTGGGATTGAGTCCTGAATCGGGCTCCTTGCTCGGCAGGGAGTCTTCTTCTCCCTCTGCCTGCCACTCCCCCTGCTTGTGCTCTCTCTCTCTCTCTCTGACAAATAAATAAATAAAGCTTAAAAAAACACACAACTGCTTTTGCTATAAGTTCTGGTATGTTCCATTTCCATTTCCATTTGTTTCAAGAAACTTTATTTCCCTTTAATTTCTTCTTGATCCATTGGTTGTACAAGAGAATGTTGTTTAATTTCCATGTGTTCATGAATTTTCCAGTTTTCCTTTTGTTATTGATTTCTAGTTATATGCATTGTGGTCAGAGAAGATATTTGGTAAGATTTCAGTCTTCTTGAATTTGTTGATGCTCATTTTGTGGGTTAACATATGGTCTATCCTAGAAAATGTTTTGTCTGCACTTGAGAAGAATTTGTATTCTCTTGTTCTGTATATATCTGTTAGATCCATTTAGTCTACTGTGTTGTTCAAATCCACTGTTCCCTTATTGACTCTCTGTCTGGGTGATCTGTCCATTGCTGAGAGAAGGATATTAAAGTCCCAAATTATTATTGTATTACTGTGTATTTCTCCTTTTAGCTCTGTTTTTAATTTATGTATTTTAGGTGCTCTAATATCGAGCACATAAATATTTACAATTATTATATCTGCTTAATGTGTTGACCCCTTTATTATTATTTAATGATCTTCTTTATCTCTTTTTACCATTTTTTCAGAGAGAGGGGGAGAGAGAGAGAAAAATAGAGAGAGAGAGAGGAGGGGCTGAGGGAGAGAGAATCCCAAGCAGACTCCACACTATAGGCCTGATGTGAGGCTCGATCCCACAACCCTGAGACCATGACCTGAGCTTAAATCAAGCTTAACTGACTGAGCCACTCAGCCACCCTGCTTTAAAATTTTTAAAGTCTATTTTGTCTAACTACTCCTGTTTTTGTTTGTTTTGGTTATCATTTGCTCGAAATGTGTATTTCCCCCCCTTTATTCTCAGTCTATTGTGTGTCTTCAAGGCTAATATGAGTCTCTTGTAAATAACATATTGCTGGATCTTGGTTTTTTATCCATTCAGCCATTCTATGTCTTTTGATTGGAGAATTTAATCCATTTATGTAAAAGTAATTAGTGATAGGTAAGGACTTACTATTATCATTTTGTTAATTATTTTTCTGTTTTGTATATGTATTGTTCCTTGTTTCTTATCCAGCTGTCTTTTTCTGTGTTTTGATTTATTTTGGTATCAGTACGCTTTCACCTCTTTATCTTGTTCTTTTGTGTAATTACTACAAAATTTTCCATTGTGGTTACCACGAGGTTTACATAAAATATTTTAAATTTATAACATTCTATTTTAAACTGATAACAACTTGACTTCAATAGAATTTGTATACATAGCACTTTTACTTCTCCTCCTCACATTTTAGATTATTTCTGTTATGATTTACATGTTTTTTATTGTGTAACTAATAACAGATGATCTTCCTTATGGTTATTTTTGCTATATTCTTTTTTTTTCTTTTAAATTAGAGCTGTGAGTTCAGCACCCCTGTTACCACATTACAGAAGACTATATATTTACCATTACCAGTGAGATTCACTCTTTTTGTGTTTTTATGATGTTAATTAACATTCTTTTACTTCCACCCAGAGAACTCTCTTTAGCATTTCTTGTAAGGCAGTTCTGGTGGTAATAAACTCCCTCAGCTTTTGCTTGTTCAGGAAAATCTTTATCCCTCCTTTGTTTCTGAAGGACAGGTTTGCCAGGTATAGAATTCTTGATTGACAGTTATTTTCTTTCAATATTTTGAATGTCATGCCATTCTCTATAGGCATGAAAAGTTTCTGTTGAGGAAATCTATTTGTAGTCTCATGGGGTTTCCCTTGTATGTAACTTCTCTTTTTTTCTCTGGCTGCTCTAAAATCCTTGGGGGGATGGGGTAACTAGGTTATGGACATTGGCTCCATTGTTTGTAATGAGCACTGGGTATTATATAAGACTGATGAATCACAGACCTGTGCCCCTGAAACAAATAGTACGTTATATGTTAATTAAAAAAAGAATATTAAAAAATTCTTTGTCTTTGACTTTTTAAAATTTTTTATTTATTTTAGAGAGAGCATGTGTGAGCAGGGGAAGGGGCAGAAGGAGAGGAAGAGAGAAGCAGAGAGGCAGACTCCCCACTGAACACTGAGCCTGAGGCAGGGCTCAAACCCAGGACCCCCCAAGATCATGACCTGAGTCCAAACCAAGAGTGGGAGGCTCAACGAACTGAGCCACTTAGGTGCCCCTGCCTTTGACTTTTGACAATTTAATTTAATGCACCTTAGTGTGGCTCTGTTCAGGTTCAACCTATTTGGGATCCTTTGGGTCTCATGGATCTGGATATTTGTTTCTTTTCCCAGGCTTAGGAAGTTTTCAGTCATTATTGCTTTAAATATACTCTCTGTCATTTTCCCTCTTCTGGAATTTTTGTAATGTAAATGTTGTTTCTTGTCATTGTGTCTTATAATTTCTGTAACTTTCTTTGCTCTTTTTTTATTCTTTTTTTTCTTTTTAATCCACTGACTGTGTAATTTCCAATGTCCTGTCCTTCAGATCACTGATTCTTTCTTCTGCATAGTCAAGTGTACTTTTGAAATTCTCTATTGAATTCTTCAGTTTAGTTATTATATTCTTCAACTCTAGGATTTCTGGGGGTTTTATTTATTTGTTTTTGTTTCTGATGGTTAGTAATTCCTTATCAAACTTCTTGATTTTTTTTAAAAGAGAGATAATTTGTTTTTATTTTTATTTTTATTTTTTTATTGTGTTATGTTAGTTACCATACAGTACATCACTAGTTTTTGATGTAGTGTTCCAAGATTCATTGTTTATGTATAACACCCAGTGCACCATGCAATACATGCCCTCCTTAATCCCACCACCAAGCTCACCCACACCCCACCCCCCTCCCCTCTAAAACCCTCAGTTTGTTTCTTGGAGTCCACAGTCTCTTATGGTTAAACTTCTTGATTTATTCATCTATTTTTTTTTTTAATTTCATTTCGTTGTCTATGTTTTCTTGTAGTTCACTAAACTTCCTTAAGAGGATTATTCTGAATTCTTTGTCTGGCAGTTCACAGATCTCCATTTCTTTAGGGTCAGTTATGATTAGCTTTATTAGTTTCCTTTGATAGTGTCATATTTTAATTGAGGTTTTGTGATCCTTGATTCCTTACATTGTTATCTGACATTTGAATAATGGGGCTCCTCTTCCAGATTTCACAGGTGTGCTTGGGCAGAGATACTTCTTCACTGGCCAGGTCAGTTTGGTTTGTGGTTATGTCTGCTGGTAATCTTTGGGCAGGTAAGGCCCAGTATTATAGTCTACTTTTGAGTGTGGCAACTGTTTGAGCTTTGAGGACAGGGAATGGGCATGTGCCACTCGCTGAGAACAGCTGAAATGAACTGCAGGTTTGTTCCCTACTAGTCAAATGAGGCTGTAAGATGGGCTCCATATTTGCCTGAATTCTCTGGTCAGTCTTACTAGATGGTTGGGACTGGGTACTATATTCAGTAGTAAGCAGGGCTATAAATTATCTTCCCTGACCTGGCAGGACAGCAGGCCAGGGCTCAGGTCTTATAGAGCTTATTGTTTAGGGGCCTGAATCAGGACTGATTGTGCACTGAATTTCCTGTTCTGGTAAGGTTTTGCTCTGCAGACAGGGGAAGCCACAGGCTGTGCTCTCTGTTTAAGTGCTATTATGTAGAGGGCTTTTGAATAGCTACACATCTTCCTGTGTGCTCTGGTTAGGTTCCCTGGTCAGACAGGCTAAAGCTATATTCAGCAATGGGCAGAGCTACAAATTAGATTCCCTGCTGAGATGCAGCAGGAGAAGCAGCTCTAAAGCTCTTCATTGTTTTAACTCAAGCTGACTCACACCCCAAGTTTCCTGGCCAAACAGGGCCACTGTCTGCAGTTTGCTCTGCAAAGTATCACCTCTGTCTGTACTTCTCTTAGCAGGAGCGCCACTAGGCTACATAGTTTCCAAGAGTTGTCATCAACCCTTCTAGTTAGATAAGACCAGAATATACTCCACAGTGAATGGAACTATGTCTCAGCCCCCTTTCCTGGGCAGGATGGAAGGGGAATATCTTAGGCTACTCTCAATTTCCCAAATAGGCTCTCCATTTTGAAGGGACTAGAACCTACCCTCAGCCTTGGCTAAGAATTAATCCCCTGCCTGTGCACAGCATTGGAAGTCTTCGTGTCCGGTATTGGCTTTGTTCTGGGGGTGATCAGTTCTGCCCACCCACCTCTCAGCTCAAGCACCACTGGGCTACACAGCTTCCAGGACTTGTCACTGCCTTTCTGGTTAGATAGGACTAGAAGGAGATTTTATTTTTGGGGGGAGGGGAGAGAGAATCCCAGGCAGGCTCCACATCCAGCTCAGAGCCCAATGTGGGGCTTGATCTCATGACCCTGAGACCATGACCTGAGCCAAAATCAAGAGTCAGACACTTAACCAACTGAGCCACCCAGACGCCCCTAGAAGGAACTCTTAACAATAGGTGGGTTTGTGACTCAGCACCTTGCCTGAGTGTGGGCAAACTCTAGGCAAAACTCAACATTTGAGGATCCGAATCATGCATATCTGCATCCTACTGAGTTCCCTGGTCAGAGTGTGCTCCTCACTTGGTTCTGCAGATGAGCAAAGCTGCTGCTTGGGATTACTGCTTGGGCACTGCAGGTATGAAATCAGTCTGCCAAGATCCACATGATGGTCATTGCAAACCCCTTCCTGCTTCTCTATCACAGTCAGATGCCCAACAGGTTGGCCCCACAGATTTCCCTGAAATCTCCAGGGTTTGAGATCGGAGTAGGAACTCCCAAAAAGTGAACCACCATGCAAGGGGAGGCTAGTTGTACCCCTAGTTCTCTTTTCCCACTGGAGAAAGTAGTGGCTCATGGGAGACCTCTCTGTAATACTATGCTGTCCTGTGGGAGGAGCAATGTGATGTATATTTAGTCACTTCTCTTACCCTTTTAATGTAGTCTGTCTTGGTCTCTGTGGTGCAGAGTGTTCCTCAGCCTCAGCCCCATGTTCTAGGACTCCCTCAGTGGTGTCTTGTTCTTGAATAGGTGTTGGTTCTTGTGAGGGGAGTGAAGTCAGGAATGACCTATGTTGCTGTCTCAGTGACATCACTCTTAGGGCTTTTCTTGAAGGGAGTGAGCAAATAGATAGATCTTAGGATGCAGTGACATTAGATCTGCAGAGGCATTAACAGGTGATTTTTATTTCCTCTTCCTGCAGAAAGCTCCCAGGTAATGAAAGCATGCAAATTCCACATTGTAAGTTACCATTTGAATTAGATGATTAAGTTCAGATTTTGTTGAAAACACTTGATGGGAAAAGAGGATTGTTGGTTTTATTGAGTGGTTGAAGGTGAAAAAAATAATTCAATTTTCAGGGCATAATGAAGCTGCGAGCCCTTGATATTACTGAGGCTGTACAAAATTGGCATAGAGTGAAACAAAGCAAATTACAGTTAAAGCATTTGTGCATTATTATTTGGCTGATTAATAAAATTGTGGTAGTGACTCAATTAGAATAATGGAGCAAATAGTTTATTTTCTGGCTTTCTAGCCTTGAGTGTGTATACTATGCATCTGGGCAGAAAAATGGAAGATTATATGAAACACAAAACAGATCCCATAAGACCAGTGTATTATCTACACTGAGACATGATTAAAGACACATCAATACACAGCATTGTATTGTCTGGTAGTTGTCATAGGAAGGCAATGTGGTGCTGTCTGCAATCGCGAACACCTGTCTGTCCTTTCTACACACATTCTCTCTTCCTACACCTTCAGGGTACAGTTTTTTTCTAGACAGGGCACAGGAGGCAGAGTCCAGTATTTATATCAGAACCAAATATAAACCAGTTCCAAATGATAATTTCGAATCTCTCCTAGGTGGCACATCCCCATATTTGCCAGGCTGCTGATGGCACCCAATTTGAGGCCTTAGCACAAAGCAGTCCAGGCATAGCACTTCTTGGTTGAATGGTTAATCTAATTTTTAAAAAAGTCATCTCAGAACTTAGAAGGTCAAAGGATCATGAAAGATGACAGAACTGAAATAGTGTTATAAGGACAGGAACTCCATTAACAACAGACCCAGGTCTCTTCCATTTGCAGCGAGTACTTACTTGTTAAACTGATACTGAGAGGTTTAGCAAACTTTAGCATTCCTTTCTTCCTTCTCCCAAAGCCTATCCTTGCTAAAGTTTCATAGTGGGTATTTCAAGGGTTACTTCACAGTAGCTTTCTTCATTACTAAGCAGAATTTCTTGGGAAAAGAGGATCACAACAATGCTGGTCAGTTCTCTGTAAAAGGTGAATTTAAACTCTCAAATGAAAATGGGCCATGCCATATCAAGTCTGCATGATGAGGTGCAGGGGATTTATGAGAATGATTTCAAAGGTTGTAGAAATGTGAGGGTTAGGGAGTCTCGCTCCAATAGTTTCTTTCAGAGAGCATGCTTAATAACTTTGCAAATATTACCTTCTCACATTTATGTCTAATCAGTTAAACCACATTATCTACCCTCTTAGCTTTCTCATAGAAGATTATCTGACATTTAGCATTCAACGGTTTTTCTGAAAAGGTTAATAGTTCACCAGCCAAAGTTAGAACTAAACAGAATTGATCATTCCTAAAACTCTTGGTTGAAATGTAAGGGCTTTGTGTTGACAGCCAAGGGATTGTAATGAGTCTTTCGTACATTCTTAAGGCTTGTTTCATTTGCCCTGTGAATGGAGAGAGTAAAATTATAGTCTCTAGGTGTTTTCCATGGTTCTTTCACATGCAGGCTTCCCGACACCAATTAAAGAGATTATGTCATCAAGTGAAAGGAAAGCTATAACTTGTATGTTAATGCTGTGATTACTTGAGACAGGGTCACAGGACCCAACAGCATAGTAGCTGACCTTCAAAAAATCAACTTTGAGCTCAATTCCTAATTAACCTTTTTCAATGTAAGAAAGTATAATTTCAGGCCATTGGCCCTCTAAAATACTCTTATACAATGAATGTGTTACAAAAATCAATTAGTAATTATCAAGATATTTTTTCCCCTTAATGATGTTATCTCTGAGGATGAATTTGTATTTCTACTCCAAGTATTCCGTTCTCTCCTTGACTAAAACTGCAGGAAACACACTTAAAACTACAAAAAATTTAGTGTTAAAATAAGTTCATGTTGATACACAAAATGTCAAACACGTGTTGCACTCTGCCACCACATACCAAACAATGTGAGATTATCAATCATTTGGGCATATGGAAATATATGTAAATTTTGAAGTTCTGTTGGAATCCAAAAATTTCATTGCTTTGAATTAATGTTCTCTGTAATTCTTAAAACTTTGATATATGATGTGTATTTTATTCCAGAAATTGCTCTCTGATAAAAGTACGCCAATTTTATTAGCTCTTATTTAATCAGGCCTGAAGTTAATAGTTGATGGACTTCACATTTCTTATAATCTCTGGTATCCTCTGGCTGAACAAAAGAGAAAGTTACTTTTAAGGTAGTGCTACATAACGGTTGAAGGGTTTGGTTTTGATATTCATGATTTGCCTCTGGAGATTATAAGGGTTCTCTGAATAGATGATTTTTCTATCATTTAGTAATTGTTCTCTTATGACCTCCATATTAAAGCAGCATTTATCAAATTTCAAATCGAAATTAGCATTTTTATGCCATAGATTTAGAGAATGCTTTAAATGTGACTTGAAATGTGGGTTCTACTAGCTCACTCCTTTGACTGCTTTGAATCCAGATTATGGATAACACAGGCCAAAATATTGTTTGGGTAGGGGCGCCTAGGTGGCTCAGTGGGTTAAAGCCTCTGCCTTCGGCTTGGGTCATGATCTCAGGGTCTTGGGATCGAGCCCCGCATTGGGCTCTCTGCTCAGCAGGGAGCCTGCTTCCCCTTCTCTCTCTGCCTGCCTCTCTGCCTACTTGTGATTGCTCTCTCTCTGTCAAATAAATAAATAAATAAATAAACTTTTTAAAAAAATATTGTTTGGGTAATAAATTATCAGAAACTATTCTAATGACATCTGTATTTTTCTGTTTTGCATTTCCCCCAGTTTTGTAATAGCAGCATATTTTATTCTGTTAGTATTGGATAATACTCTATAGAATTCTGTAATATTTTAATAAAAAGAATTAATAATTATTACCCTTCTGGTTAAAAGACCCCGACATTTAGATCTGAAGTGGTATTGTGGTGGAAATAGAGCAAAAGACTTCTTAAAAAGAGTCCCACAAAATACCCTGAAATATACTGGCAGATACGAATTTCTTTGCTTTGCTTACTTCTTTGCTTTGCTTACTTCATGAAGCTTACTTTGCTTCATGAACAATGTATAGAAGAATACACTGCTGTTTTGTTTATCAGTTGTATTTCTCTTGGAGCATTCACATATACCAGGATTGAAAAAAGAGCAAGGACCAGTAATGAGACACAATTAATGTCTTGCATAGGTTTCACTCAAATCAGAAAAATGGCACCAAGAACATAGTAGTGAGCACAATATAAAACAGTTGGAGCACAGCTGGAAAAGTTGCCTTGATATCTAAGTATGCAATTGGCATTGATCCTTAGGCTTTTAAGACGAAATAGGAAAAAAAAAATCTTCCAGCTCTCAACCCAATCTGTAAAATGAAGAAACACATAATGTTGGAAAAGCAAACAAAATGTGTACATTCTTAAAGCAGATTTTATAGAGGCTTGGTGTTGTTCCAAAATAAAAAATAACCCTGGAGATGAGAGTTCAGGGTTCTTGTAAAATGTGTGTATGTGTGTGTGTGTGTGTGTGTGTGTGTGTGATGTACTTGTCAATGGGGGAATTGGGCACAGAAGGAGTTTAACATGGTTATGAAATAGAATTTTCCATTTCAGGGAAAGGCTAAATGACTTCTGAAGTCACTATCAACACACTTGTTTTCCACTCCTGGTGCATTCCTTTGTACTATTTGATTCCCCAGAGTTCATTTAAAAATGACAGGATTTGAAGTATACTAAATAAGCCCCATTCTTCAACTGGTAACTAAGGTCACTTGGAACACAACAAGTAGACGGCTAAGGCTCACTATTAACATTTCCCTTTATTTGGTCAGCTTAAATACATATTAACTCACAGAAGGTATTATCTAATTATAGAAGGGTCTGTTATTAATAAATTTTAATAAATCTTGGCAGATAAGTGCATTAAAATATTTATAACATAAATGAAATAGTTATTGGATTTTTGTCCTCAGCTAGAAGTATCTCCTTGATACATAAAGGAGATGAAATGCAAGGATTCCTGGGTTCTTTTCCCAGCTCTCATTGAACTCTATTTCATTCTCCAAAATGCTCTGGAATTGGGAGGAAGGCATTCCTCTCAAGTTTCCAAAGAGAATGCTTTGTTCTAAATATCCAGTAACAAGTACCACCGTCAGTAACTATGCCTGCCTCTCCAACAACTGTAGAAGGCCACAAACATACACATTTCTACCTCTTCTCATAAGCTTTCCTACTCTCTTGATTTCTGTAATAGCTGCTCACCTATTCACCAGTGCATCTTTTAAGGTCTCCCTGAATTATTTTCCATCTTATTTAATTCACAAACTTTCGATGAACACCTCCTTTTCCAGTCCTTCTTCAATTTCTAGTTAACTCTATGCGTTTGAACAAAGGCCTTAACCATTCTTGGCTTTTCATCCTTAAAATAAAATCTCTGAAGTCCCAAGTGACTCTATATGAACTCTCATGTAACTCTATAAATCATTTTGAAATCTTTTTCTGGAAAAAGACAAAATGTATATAAACGAGTATTAACATGTCTATTTTCAACATGCATTTTTTTTTACTCAATTCACTTGTGGATGTCTATGTACATATGGCAAAGTTCATATCGAAAAACAAACTGCAGAGGGGCACCTGGCTGGTTTAGTCAGTGGAGTGTGTGACTCTTGATCTTGGGGTTGTGAGTTCAAGCTCCACATTTGGGTGTAGAGATTACTTTAAAAAATAAAATCTTTAAAAATAAATAAGTAAATAAATAAACTGCTGATAAAATATCCTCATGTCTCTAAGTTATACATGATAAGATGTAGGTGGTATCACTTAGTTCCTATACTTATAACCTAGTTCCTTTCATTTTGTTAAAACATACTTGAGGCATAAAATTCTAACACAATATGGGGAGTTGGATAATTCAATGAAATTCACTGTGATGAGATTTGACAGTTATACAAAGGTATGCAAAAATCTACACCTGTATGCAATGCCAAATGCACGTATGTGTGGAAATGAGAATGTGTATGGGTACCATACTTGTATATGATTGTGTTTTAAGTAAAAATTGCTGAATATGTTTGGATGGAAACCCCTTTTAATCATTACTGGTGCTTTCGAAGAGTATATGAATACAGCTGAAGAAACTTCTTGACAAAAGAGTTTAGGGACAATGTGTGTTCTCAAGGTTTACAACCCTAGAGTCATAGTACTGCAAAGTAGGACACTATGAAGGAGAGGAAGGCTCTGGTGAGGAGAGACGCTTCTTCACTTCACCTGCCTGTGGAGCAGCTCAGGATGCAGACAGGAGTGTAATGTAGCTTCCCCTAGTGCCAGGGTAGGAGGAACTGGGAAACTAGTGGTTAACAGTGAACACTTAATGAAGACATCCCTAAACCCAGACAGAGCTGTAGTGTTTGGTTGGTTTATGTCACACTTAGATAACCATTACAGAGATTTCTTAACAGAGAAAATAAAGTCAGATGAGTAAGAAACCATCATTTCTCCCCAACTCAGTAGTACAGTGAAAGGAAAGAAAAGAATTGTAATTTTTAAAAAATGACTTTGCCATATGTTACAGTGCTAAGAAAAAACAATGCCAGTGTGCCTTATAGTCAGCATTTAGCTTGACAGTGGACTTAAGTCTTTATATTAAATATTATTATTGCTGTTATTTTAATGGAACCTTGAATGCTAAATTTATTTGAGCTGATACTGAATTTTTTAATCCGTTAGTTTTCAACGGATGTTCAATGTTTAAGTAACTTAAACATCCCTGGAATAGAATTGGGAACAGGGTTTACTCCGCCACCTGCTGGTCATTTGAAAGTACTGCTGCTCTCAGGAATTTGCCGCATGAAAAAGAGCCTAACTCTGGTTTGTGAAAATGTTGTGCTATGGGGAGAAGACTTCACCTAGCTTGGTGGGAGGTAGAAATCTCAGTGGGGTGGGAGGTGGGCGGGGGGGGGGGGCGGTGGTGCAGGAGTCTCAGTTTTGTCACTTATTTTATGGCTAGTTGCCTAAGGCTACCTGCATAAGAAGAACTGCTCTCCTTCCCTCTCCATGGACGGCTCTACCCATCCCTTTAATTTCCTCCTCCCCAGGATAGGTGTCCTGAGACCTGCCTTACATACTTCAAATGGAAAAATGCTTTTAACACTGTAAGGCATTATATAAATAAACGTATTGGTCAGAAGTAGGGGTTAAATTAACAATATGCAGTGGTCCCTTGGCTTCCTATAATCTATATTTCTTTTTTTTTCTAATATTTTAATTTTATTTTTTTAAGTAGGCTCCACACCCAACATGGGGCTGGAACTCACAACCGGAGATGGTGAGTTGCTTACTGTACCAGCTGAGCCAGCCAAGCGCCCCTACAATCTGTATTTCCCTGTGGACATTGTGAAAAAACTTTTTAAGCCCAAAATCTAACTGAAGTCACCTTAAACCATCTTTAGAAAAATGGAAAATATAAATGCCTATGCATATTTGCATGTATACTGAACCAGTTTCCAACTTCAGCAGATCTTTAGCATCCCTTCCATCATGCAAAAAATACCTATTCCAATTAAAATGCTGGAAGTTTCCAAAATTTGTGCTTCAAATAGAGACAGTACCAGTAATCATAAACACAAAAGTACCTTCACAATCTTTTCTAGTTACGGCAAATAGTATTCAAAGGTGGCCTTAATGGAACGCAGGGAAACAAAACCAAGATACACACAAAGCATAAAGATCAAAATTGAATTGATTCAAATTGCCAAAATGAACTTTCTTTTTTCCCCCCTAACAATTTCTTGGTTTCCTCACTATGGATGATCCATTTTTTAAAGCCCCAATAAAATCTCCACAATTTATCTTTGTGAGGAACTCTGTTGTTGAGATTTAATATAAATTTGCAGGTATTCACAAAAGGCAGGTCAGGCAAAATCACATCCTCCCCAATTGCTTTATTTCTTCACATAAATATCCCTTAAAATAGGCTTTTTCATGCTTCTGAACAGCACTGCAATCACTCTCACAAAACAAACATAGAATTCTGAACCTAAGCAAGCCAGCTAGTCTGCTTGAGGAAGACAATGTCTTTCTTGTCACTTGATTTTGTCTTTTTTTTTTTTTAGAAGAGGAAAGTTTTTTTTTCCCCCCTCCTGTTTGCAGACCACCCATGAATCTTTTTATTTTTCTCTTTTAATCTGAGAAAGGGGAGAAAAGGAGACTTGTTGCCTTTAGCAGTTCTGGGGCTTTTCTGCCAATAGGGTAAGTTAATTATTTTAACCTACTGATGAGGGGTGGCCTGGGCAGTCAGCATGGGAGGGAGGGGGAAACAGGTGTTTCCAACACCTGCATTTCTAGGCTTAATTGCTCTGAAATCTTGTAGGCTCACAACTGCATTCTCCTTTCTTTACTGAGGCTCAGGAGGAAGGCTTCATTTGTGGAGTTTTTCACTAATTGTAGCATAAATATGCAACCACTTTTGGCTGAACAAATTATTTTCTTTAAAATGAACTCCAGGTAAATTTAATTAGGAAAAAAGGTGATTGGCAGGTATTACTCTGAATGCAAGGATTAAAAGCCCCACCGTTGTTAAAAGAAAAAGTCAGAGTCAATTGCCAGCCATAATGTAGTTGTTTTCTTCTCAGAGCAATGAGTTCAGGTAAAGAAAACCCAGATCAATGATTCTGAAATTCTCCATGTTGTGTGACATAGCCACTACAATTAAGTACCAAGAAGTAATTTTGTTTTCCCTAGAATGCATGTAAAAAATCTGCTTTTAAAATGTGTTGGGATAACCTATGTACCAAAATGAGCATTTAATGTGGGTATTTTACATTCAGCTTGAATGTTTTCCTAAGCACAGCTTAAAACAGAGTGCTTACCACATGGCAAACATTCTTTTATATGTGTTGTCTCATTTAACCCTCACACCAACCCCATGAGGTATTTCCTATTATTCACCTCATTTTACAGGTGCAGAAGCTGAGGCATAGGGAGATTAAGTAACTTATCCAAAACCAGATAGTAAGTGGTTGAGGAGGGATTCCAACTCAGGCAGCGAGGTTCAGAGTCTGTGACTCCCCTTCATATCACGAATTCACTGGAAGTCAGTAGCTGGTAGGTCTCCTGACACTGAACCATTCTCCAGGAAATTTTCTTCTTGATTCTTGAGGGAGGTAGAGGTAATTTAGAGGTTAGAATTTACAGTGCTGAGCAAAAAGCTCAACGGGTTCTGTTGCTGAACCAAGTTGTGAGAACGGCCCTGGTCACACACAGTATTATTTAATAAATGGTATGGGAAGATTCTAGAAAAGCACAGGACTTCAGGATAGCTGGGTAGCCTGAAATCAGGAAATCATGGAAAACCAATTATTTTGGAACTAATCCCCCTGCTCAGTAAGTAATACAGGGTCCAGAGAAATTAAGGGAGATTTCATCAAGCTTTCACAGCAGGGTCAGAGTCTGGTGCAAGATTATAATCCAGAAATGCGGCCTCGCAGCCAGTGCCTTTTTATCCCCAGCAACCAATTTTTCTTCCTTAGGTGAGGATAATTAGACCGATCAATTAGGCCAACAATTTAATGACCTTGCCGTGTGACTGACTTCTTGTGTATTGGTGAAAAGGCCACTAAATGGAAATACAGTCTGTTACTGACTTAATGGTTCTCATCAGGCAGCAGCCAAGGCAAGCTTACTTGGCACAGGAAATCAGGTGTCAACACAGGCTGAGTCTGGCAAGTCAATGTTCTAGCCTCAGACAAGGGGGCCTTAGTTCTTGCTTCCGCTTTCCTTTCTGCCTGCCCATTTTCACCTGTGTGTTTTCAGGATGTGGAGGTATGGAAATAGGAAAGGGGGAGATTCCCCTTTGGGAACTGCCTAAAACTTCTCTCCGTTTCCTGATAAATCCTAGCCTTCCATTAGGCCTTGCTCTGCCTCTCATTTCCCAGCCTCCTTGAAGTCACCTTAGAATGGAGGTCAGTGAGACATATTAAAAGGAGATCTTGTTAAAGGTTCTGATGCAGGAGGTTTCAGGTGGGTCTGAGAGTCTGCATTTCTAGCCAGTTCTTAAATAATGTTGATGCTGCTGGTCTGTGGACCCTACTTTTGAGTAGCAAGGAAATAGAGTAAATTCTTCTCATTTAAGAAGGGTATTCTATTCCATTTTTATGAATAAATTTATAATTTTAGGGTAGGTATTTTTAAAAATAATTTGTGTATCAATGAGTTCGGGTATCATAGTGTGGTTTGGCCCATGTTTTTCAGATATGTGAACAAGTTAAGAGAATTGAACTACACAATTAATAAGACTAACTCACGTGCTTAGAAAATTCTTGTTGATTTTGATGATTAAGTCTTCATTTTAGATATTTGAAGCATTTGAGAGAATCAGATATGCTGAATTTATTATAATCATGGCTTAAGACATCTAAGGGAATTTGAATAATTATATAAATATAAAAATTTAGGGGAATTTGATCCTTTAAATTTAAATTAGTTGACTATTAATCAAAGAATAAGACAAAGAAACACCTAATTCATAGATCAATAAAGAAATTATAATGAAAATGAGAAAATACTGAGAATGGAATGATAACAAAATACTACATATTGGGTGCTTCGGTGGCTCAGTCAGTTAAGCATGTGCCTTCGGCTCAGGTCATGATCCCGGGTCCTGGGATTGAGTCCCGGCATTGGGCCCCCTGCTCAGCTAGGATCTGCTTTTCCTTCTGCACCTCCCCCCTCATGCTCGCACGTGCTCTCCCTCTCTCCCTTGCAAAAATAAACAAATAAAATCTTTTTAAAAATACTCCATATCTAAACTTGTGGGATAAATCTAAATTGATAGTTATAGATAAATTTAGTTTTTAATATGTTAGAAAAGAAGAAAGGCTAAACATTAGAAGTTACAAAAAAGATAAATTGAGAAAAAAGAGGAAGAAAATAATAAAGAATAAATTCATGAAAGAGAAAACAAGTAGAAAATAAAGAGAATCAACTAAGTTCTAAATTGGCTATTTGAAAGGGCATAAATTACAAATTTCCATAAAGACCTGGTCGATCAATTAAGAAATAGAGAAATAAAATCAGAAATGAAAAGGAAACCACTACAGATGCTGCAGATTTTTTTTAAATTATGAGGATATTATGAACTGTTACAAATACATTTGAAAACTTAGGAGAAATAGACAAACTCTAAATATATATCATAAAACTGACTCAAGAAAAAAATAGAAAACCTGAATGGTTCTATAACCATTAAAGAAATGGAATTTAGTCATTTAAAAATGCCATAGAGATTAAACACCAGACTCCTTCCCACTTTTAACAGTTTAAAACTTTAAACTTTTAACAGTTTAAAAGTGGGAAGGAGCATAGAAAAAAAGAGAACACTCCCAAACACACATCTAAATGGAAATTCCAGGTGGATTAGAGGCTTGAATGTGAAAGACAAAACTATAAAGCTTTTAGAAGATGAATATCTTTGTGGCCTAATGATGGGGAACTATTTCTTAAACAAGACACTAGAAGCGCAAACTGTGGAGGAAAAGTCCAACAGTAAAAAATGTCAAAATAACAAAAAGAGAAAATTTGAGATAACATTTCACACTCCCCAAATTTGCAAAAATTTTAAAGTATGGCCAGATCAAGTGTTGGCAAGAATATGGTGGATGAGAAACTCTTATATACTGCTGGTGGGTGTGTAGATTGTTACAACCACTTGAGAAAACAATTCAGCCTTATCTAAAAACCTTGAAGACGTACATGCCATAGACCCAGCCATTAGATATATGCCCCAGGAAGCACACACAAGAACATTCAAAGCTGCAAAATTCATAATAGTCAAAAACTTGAAATAACCCAAATGTTCATCCATGTTAGAATAGATAAATAAATTGTGATATTAGTCATACAATAGAATATTATACAAAGTTGAAAATGAATGAGCTAAAGCGACACATGACATAGATGAATATCAGGAACATAGTGTCGCAGAAGAATATAAAAGCAGCAGGAAGTTTTTACACATCCCTCTGCCTTGCACCCATATTGTTCCATAATCCATAAAGCCCATTTAATCTATCCAATCTCATGTCCTTCCCCAAAGCACATTAAATCATTGACTCCATGAGGCACTGCTTCTTTCCTAGTTCCTCATGTACGCCATGGTCCTTCCTTCTCCCTTGATTTCACTTACATTATCACCACTTCCAGAGTCCACCAAAACATCCTGGGTTTTCAAAGAGCAGCCCCCTCCTCCCCCCCAGGAAGCCATATACAACAGTTCAACCTCTTTCCTCCGAACTTCCACTGGATTTACTATCAGGACTGTGATGTATTGTGACAAGTTGTTCTCCAGGTAAACTTGATTTAATAGATACCTCGGGAACCCCATGACGTGGTCCAGCCTGCGGGAGGTGCTGCAGGGGGCACAGAGAGGAACATAAAATAGTCCCCAGCCTCCAGTCCTAAAGACTGAGCTATCAAAACTGCGTGGGGAGTCAGGCAAGGCTTTCTCTACAGCTGAGGCTGTTCTTGAGAACGTTGTAAAGCCCCAGGTGGTGAAGTGGTTTGAGCCTGGAATTCACAGACCTGACTTCTACTCCTGGCTCCATCCCACGCACTAGCGGTGTGACCTGAACCGAGTCGTTTTCCTTTTCCATGTTTTAGATTCAGGTATAGTGTTATTACTCACTTTCTGGGTTGTGGTGGGGGTTACACCAGATGGTGCCCTGTGGGGTGCTGAGAGCATTACCCGGCGCATAGTAAACTTAGGGAAAATAGTGGCTAGTAGTAAGGAAGATGGCTAGGATTTCCACAGGTAGAGATGCTCCTGTGAACAGTCCAATTTGCGGGAGTACAACGTTGAGGCAAGAGGAGTCCAGGTAAAGGGCTTGGTTCGGATCTGCTGTAGAGAAAGAAGCTGCATCTGAGAAGTTTGTGCTTAATCCTCTGGGAAAGGGCACTGGGCAAGGTGACCACCAAGACCATTCTTGTTTCTAAGAAGGCCCTGTGGAGAGAGTAGAAGCAGGGAAACTGATCAAAACCATCACAAAATTGTACGGTTTTGGCCGTAGTACAAGTAATAATGCCATTAACGTTTGAAACTTGTAATAATATTAAGTTTTTATTTTGCTTCTGTGGAAACTAAACAGTAGATAAAAAACAATATAGACATAGCTTAAATTTAATTCCATTACAATTTCCAAAATTTCCAATAATGCTGATAATCATTTTTGTTGCTACAACTCTACAATACAAACATAAGAAAGATTTTCATTGCCAAGGACCCTGTGAGAGTGACTCTGTTCTCTCAGTGGCAAATCTGCCTAGCATTTCACTGACTCTCATCTCTATTCTGGGAGGTAGGCAGGGGGTTGGGAAAGGTTGCAAACAAGGGCTTGAGATGCTGCTTTGAATTGATAATTTTATTTTTAAATTATCATGGCAAATAGTTATCATGTGACAAATGATGGTTATCTTCTAACAAAAACATAGGCAAATTGCCTTAAAAAAGTAAGTTAAATGCTTCATAGTCCTTGGAATATCTTTGAAAACTCTGAAATTCACCAATCCACTTTTGTATCCATCCTAGACTAGAAAACCCCTGAAAGATCCTCTTAGCCTTATCAGTCAAAGAAGTAGGGAAAGGATCTTCCTCCATCACATGGACTTTACTCTGGGACTTTGAGTCACTTTGTGACCCTGCCAAAAATAAAAAGAAAGATAAAGTAAGTAGAAAGAAATGCCATGAACTCTGTTCCCTTTGTGATTTTCTGGCAAGTGACACGGAGAGCCCTAGAGTTTCGACATGACTGGTGGCAGATTCTTCATGCTGTGAATATAGGCAGCGATGATGGAGGATTGTCTTTTTCATAACTAAGAAGTAAAAAAAATCTCCCCTTCTCTGAATGCCTGACTTTCCCTCCCAGCAATTCTCAAGATTATGCTTAAGCCTCCCTCACTGAATTTACAAGTCAACAAACTTAGAAAATGGGTTGAATTATTCATTAGGACATAACCTACTTATAAATTCATCATAAGAGAGTAAATCTCTCCACAAGGAAGACAATGCTTTTCTTGCATTTTATTCTGGTGGACTATTTTTTTTAAAAGCTCTTTATTTTACTCCACTATAAGTTTGTTTTGAATATCTGAAAGACTGGATTTTGCTAAGTACAGATCTTGCTTATTTCCATTTCTGAGGTGTGACCCAGAGAATGTACAAAGGATTATTTGTAGCTCATCAGCAAATGCTAGAAAACCTGCCAGGAAGTCTGCGATAACATAAGGTATATAGCTTCACTGACAAGAAGAATATCCTTCTTAAAAATTAGCTTCAAAAGGAGTTCTTACATTTACAATGCACTGTAATGCTCTAAAAGATAATCACCCTGGTTTCCTTTCTTTAAAAGAAATAATTTATAGGTATTTCAATTTTCACCATCAACTGCCGCAGCTTATAAGCGCATTCAGAATGCTGTGCGGTCACCTGACTTCCACAGATGCTCCCTTGAAATGGAAATAATGGGAGCTGATCGTATTTCCTCCTGAGGCAGGATTCCCATTGCCGTAGATAACAACTGTCACATGTGTTTGGGAAGCGGGAGCCTCACAGGACCATGGACAATGGGGACAGAAACATGCTGCACTGTGAGAAAGGCTCTCTTACTAATGGCAGAAGCCTATTTGTTGCTCTAACTTCAAAAAGCAGACATACAGGGGCACCTGGGTGGCTCAGTGGGTTGAGCGTCCCACCGCATCTTGGCTCAGGTCTCAGGGTCCTGAGTTCAGGCTTCCCATAGGGCTCCACGCTGAGTGTGGAGCCTACTGAAACAAACAAGCAAACAAAAAGCAGACACACATTACGAGAATAAAAATGTGTTATGAACCATGTAGTCAGTTAAGAAGCAGAGGGAGCATTTACTGAGAGTGTGCCTGGCACTGTTCAGAGTACTTGATGGGTAAGAACTTAGCTCACTTCATTGTAACAACCTGATAAAGTTAGTTCTGTCATGATCTCCATTTTACAGATGAGGAAACTGAGGCTTGTGCAAGAGAAACATCCAAGGTCACACAGTAACTAAGAGGCCCACTCAGGATCAAACCCAGCTTTGCTTCTCTGAGACCCCATCTCCTAACTACTGGGCAGCCCCACGCCCCAGAAAGTTCAGGAGTGGTAGCCTCGGTTGTTGGCCAGTGCCGGCCTGGGGCGCGTGTTCGCCTACAGTGGAAACCCGACGTCAGTGCCAGCAGAACCAGAAGAGCTCCTTCCAGCCCGCTCCCCTTTCTAGAGAGGTGAGACACAAAAAAGGTGAGTGGTGGGGCTGGGCCTTCATCTCCTGCTCTCTTCCCTGCCACGCTTTGCTCTGCTCTTCACAAATGTGCCGATTTTATTTGCAGCTCTCCCAACTGCTTTACTATTGGCAAAGCTGCTGTAAAGGGAGCCTTACTATTTGGTGGCAATGTAAGGGCTTCCTAAGTTCAAGTCCCTCTACGTGAAGCATTAGTTCTCACAGACGGGACCGTCACCCCTTGGTTAAGTGGCTGACAGACCTTCCGTTTTCCAGAACAGGACTGCGTCATCACCCAGTTTCTCTGTCATCGGTATGACTGGAGGCAAGATGAAGGGAATCGTTTGCTTCGATGGTTCAGGTTGGTTATACCACAGTGTGGCCATATTGCTCGTTTGACTGGGACTTAGACCAAGAGAAAATACTGTGCCCACGCAGCTATTTCTCTCCTCTTCACCTTAGACACAGAAGGCTCCTGGAGAGAGGAGCTAAACCACACTCGGCAGATGCCGGTGGCATCTCCAGTGAATATTAGGCAAGTGCTGGCCTTTCGTAATTATAGTCCCACCCCCCTCACAGGTTTAAATCTTCCAGGGGCCAGAGACTGTCGAACAAGCTGGTCCAATGCAGTGTGACAATGAGAAGGGAAAGCTGAGAGGGTTTTGTGGGAGCAGTGGAAGAGCACCCAGTTCAGAACTGGGGGGCTGGGGTCAGTGAAGATTTCTCAGAGGGAAGATGTCAGACCTAAAGGGAGAATAGGAATTACTCAGAACGAATGGCCTGAGGAAGGAGAGAGGAAAAGGGAAGACAAGGAGAGGGAATAGCATGGCGAAGTTTGGGAAGTCAGAGGGAATATAGCACGACCATGGCACTGGAAGGGGTTCCCAGAACTGTTATGTGTTTGTTGATTTACATAAGGGCTGAGGGGCCTCTTGCAAAAAAAGATTTTATCCTTGACCAGCTGGGGTTTGGAAATATACAGCCATAACCAAAACCAAATTGTGGGAAATGCTTGCAGAAAATGAGACGAGAGTCAGCTCTGTTTTTATCCCGTGCCATGAGAGGTGGGGTTCTGTGTGTGCACAGGAAAGGTTGGATGCAGACTTGCAGTGGAATGCCTTCCCCTCTACCCACAAACTGACTACAAGCCAGATGGTGCATTCTTCCCACTTTTCCTGAGTGATAACTTGGATCTCTGGCCTTGCAGTGCAGGCCCACCTCCAAGTTCTCTCAGTCTCAGGAAGGCCACAGTTGCACTACTGGGTATTTACCCGAAAGATACAAATGGAGTGATCCGAAGGAGCATGTGCACCCTAATGTTTATAGCAGCAATGTCCACAATAGCCAAACTATGGAAAGAACCTAGATGTCCATCAACAGATGAATGGTAAAGAAGATGTGGTTCATATATACAATGGAATATTACATAGCCATCAAAAAATGAAATCTTGCCACTTGCAAGATGTGGATGGAACTAGAGGGTATTATGCTAAGTGAAATAAGTCAATCAGAGAAAGACAATTATATGATCTCTCCGATATGAGGAATTTGAGAAACAAGACAGAGGATCATAGGGGAAGGGAGGGAAAAATGAAAAAAGATGAAACCAGAGAGGGAGACAAACCATAAGAGACTCTTAATCTCAGGAAACAAACTGAGGGTTGCTGTAGTGGAGGGGGTGTGGGAGGGATGGGGTGGCTGGGTGATGGACACTGGAGAGGGTGTGTGCTATGGTGAGTGCTGTGCATTGTGTAAGATTGAGGAATCACAGATCTGTACCCCTGAAACAAATAATATATTATATGTTAATAAGAAAAGAATAGAGTATCAATTTGTTAGAAAATATCAAAAAAAAATAAAGACCTTGGGAGTTCCTAGAGATATTTTAGCAAGAGGGAACTATGTAAAAGAAGATATTCTCTGTGGTTGAGGAGGGAGAAAGGACCTAAGGCCACTGAAATTTGGGCATGAATGGGTTTACCTCCCTCCACACCACCTGGGAAAGGCTGAGAGATGTGGGTCACATCCCAGAAGCATCACTAGTATGGCCGAAGATGAAGTTTCATAGGAGTATGTGGTTGAATCCTCTGAGGCACTTGCACGTAATGAAATTTCGTGAATATTTGACAGTCTGATGACTGACTGCATCTTTTTCTATTGGATCTCTTTGGAAGGAAAACCTGTAACCATGAACAAGAGAATTATGGTGACACAGAATGAGGCACGTGAACCCCTAGGCATGTGTGCTTGGAGAGAAACATGGTGAAACTCGCTGGGACACTGAGTTTTCTGAAGAGTTTTTGGACAAACATTAAACATTTGAACTGGTAAGTAATTTAAGACAGTTTTTATGAAAACAGGCTGGTTCAGTCAGTTAAGTGTCTGCCTTGGGCCCAGGTTATGATCCCAGGGTCCAGGGATGGAGTCCTGCATTGGGCTCCTTGCTCAGCGGGGAGTCTGCTTCTCCCTCTGCCCCTCTCCCTTGCTCATGTGCGCTCTCTCCCCCACCTGTCTCTCTCTGTGTCTTAAATAAATAAATAAAATCTTTAAAAAGAACGGGCATGGCTGTATTAAGAAACACCATATTGAAAAGCACACTGCCTCTATTCATACTAAGTGATGTATGAAACGGAATATGAAACAAAGAGAAAATAAAGTGATTTCAAGCTTGCACTAAGACACTTAGAACCTCACCTCACCTCTGTCCTCCCCGGGTCTTCATCTTCACTGGCTTCGGCCCATAGAGATACTGAAAAGCACTGCTGGGCAGAGGGGTGGAGTTGTGGTCAGGAGATACGAATTTTAACTTTCTACTTAATAAAAAAAATAATCCATTTTCTACTTACTAATAGTAATAGCAATAGTAGCGACAGGCTGGTGTCCAGCAAATGCTTACTAAATGCCAAGTACTTTTTTTTTTAAGATTTTATTTATTTATTTGACAGAGAGGAGAGAGATCACAAATAGGCAGAGAGAGAAGGGGAAGCAGGCTCCCTGCTGAGCAGAGAGCCCGATGCGGGGCTCGATCCCAGGACTCTGAGATCATGACCTGAGCCAAAAGCAGAGGCTTAACCCCCTGAGCCACCCAGGTGCCCCTAAGTGCCAAGTACTTTTAATGCCTTATCTCATTTAACACCCCCCCGCCACACACACACACACACACACACACACATCTGTTGAGGTCTATACTATTAATGTGTCAATTTACTGATGAGAAACTGAGGCACAGACAGCTGAAGTTACACAGGGCCTGTGGGATGGAGCTGGCTTTCAAACCTGGGGGTGGATCTTCAAAACCCACATTAAGCGATAGGACCTCAAGATGCCTACGAGCTCTGCTGCCCCCCCACCCCCCCACCCCCCCAACCCCACCACCCCACCCCCGCCGGGGAAACAGGCTATTGGCCTAAGCCAAAACAGCCAGCTTTGTGCTGCACCAGTGGCCTGGAGGGTGGCCAGACGAGAAAACTTGGCCCCAAAGGCATGCTTTATATTGGTGATTCCCATTTGTATTTTCTTGAGAAAAGTATGAATGTAAGACGGTCAGAAAGAGGGTACTAGGGCCAGAGGCAATAAAGGGGAAGCACAGTGGAAAAACAGAGGCAGAGGGTGAGGCTGTCAGAAGCAAGCTGAGCCCCAGGACCCCTGAGTTGCTGGGAGAGACGACATAGCGGCCAAGTCCCTCGAGCTTCCCTTGGGAAGTCATGTCTGCTCTGTCTGTCAGAGTGGGAACACAGCGCTCTGACTGCCCCCGGGGCCCGGTGAGGCAGCTCCCCAGTGGTTTCCCCCGTGCCCTCACCTCCTGTGTAAACTTTCAGTCATCCCCTGGCATCTGAGGCGGTCCGTCTGTCTTCTTTACAGCCTGGCAGCCTAACACAATACCAACTCAGTGTAAGTCCTTGGGCAAATGCCTTCTCTTTTCTGGGTCTCAGATTTCTTTTCACTAAGTTAGGCGGTTGTGTTCGTGCATATGGCGGCAGGGGGCCATTCTGATTGTCAAAAAAAAGATGAAGGGGTTTCTCCCAGCGTTTAGCACCCAGGAGCCATCAATGCTAAACATGCCGAGAAACGCTGGGTGATTCCTGGGCTATACGGGTGCTCCTTCCTATAAAAATAGAAGTAAAGTCATTTTAAGTTTTGCAACTCTGTTAAATGGGCTTCTTAGAGTTGAAAGTTAAAATGTTAAAGGAAAGTGAAAAAATAGCTCATGATTTATATGGAGCTTTCCAAACAGACTTTTAAATACTCTGTGATTTTCTAAAGGAAACAGCTTTGCTGTGACTGGAGGATTTCTGGCATGTTTCTAATGCCTCTGAGCTCTAAAGATCTAAAGCCGTGATCACATTAAACACAGATGTCCTATGAGCCAGAAAATGTTCTGTTGATAAATTGTATGGTAGAATTTTCTTGAATCGCAGAAAAAAACCCACATTTTTTTTCTTAAGCTGTTGGTACATGATTGTATTTGTCTTCTAGTGAGGACTAAGGGAATGTTGGCCGAGTCAGACAAGAGCATATCTTGTTAAGGGCCCTTTCTTCAGGTCCAACTGCAGTTGCCTTTATGGTCCTCCTGGTTCATATATGAACCTAATAACTTAAATTTTAGGTAATCCTTACTGCTTACGTTATTTTTGTTGTATCTGATTACCATGCATGTTATACTTAGCTGAATATTTTTTATCAATTCACTTTTTAAAAAGTTGTTTGCATCCTAAGTAATTTCTGTGAAAGGATACTTTGATAAGCTATTTATATTTTTCAGATATACCTTAAAATACATGCATAACTTAAAATTTCTTAGAGTTCACCCATATATTACCCTAAATCACCTCCAGTAAATGTGACTATAACCATAACTATAACCTATAACGATAAAACAAAGGAGCTTTAAAAATCCAGATCCTACATAGAAAACAGAGGGATTAAAAGAGAATAAATCAACCCATGTTTATAACATGAGTACACAGAAGCTTATGATAAAGTTGACTTAAGCACCAGTTAAAATATATGAGTGTGTGAGTGTGTGTGTGTGCATGGGTGCAGTTATAGCTAATATTCTTTGTGGCCTTATGTTGCATTCTGATATTACCTTCCAAATGCTCCTTAATAGGTAACTGGTAAAATAGTGTTACCACATTGAATTATGAATGCTGTAGCCAAAAGCAAAGAAATTTGACATGTGTGTTAGTCTGTTTTGGCTTATGTAGGGTGGACAGACAGTTTCTTTTAGGCTTTGGAAACCAGTGAAACAGATCCTGTGGCAGAGACAAGGGAAAAAATATAACGTGTGGCCACGGGATTGAAGGTGAGGAAGGAGGGAAATGAAGACGGGAGGGCCAGTGAGGGAGAGAGTTAAAATGGGTTAATAGATTGTAGTCCCAATAAAGTTGGGTACCAACTTCATCAAATTCATAAGAAGGAATTAGAACTCTTTTCTATTCTTTCAAATATATGGGTTCCTCCACCAGCTATGCCTCTCTTTGAAATTATGGAATAACCACAATGAGACCTTCACATGTATGGAGGACCCTCAGTGTGTCAAAATTCTCATCAAGTCAAAAGGAAGGATTCTATTTATAGGAAACTAGTGCCAGACCATTGTCAGGTTGACATTGTCCATAGACTTTATCAATTTATCTTGCTTCTTGCAAGCTCCAAGCTGACAGAGAGTCTCACCTGATTTGTTCAGAGTCTGAGCACCAGGGCTGAACACACACAGAGGGCACTTAATAAACATTTGCTGAACTTGGTCTTTCCCAGCTTCAATGAAAAGCACTGCAAAGCGATTGAGAAGAAAATAAGGAAGCCTGGTCCCTGATGTTTGTTGATGGAGGCGCCAAGAAGTCCATGAAGACTAAGGTGAGGAGGCTTTTCCCCGCCACACAGGCCAGAGTGAATCACATGAAATGCACCATGACCCCACATGGCCATTCTTGAAGCCCATTTCAGGGACGTAGAACCCTAGCCAGAAAGTTCCTCTGCTCCCTCTCTGGGGACAGTTCCCACTGATTTAGAGATAAATCGATGTATACAATTAGTCTGGACTTCAATCTTCAACAGTCTTTGCAGCTTGAAAATCACAGTCCTCAGAACTCTTAAATCCCTTCCCTTTTGCCCCCCGCCCCCACTCCTGTGGTCAGTGAGAAGCCTCACTCTCCTGCCCAGTGTTTCAGGAGCCATCCCCAACTGCTAGTGCTGTCCAGATAATATTATTATCTTCAATTAAAATATTTCTAAAAGCAGTTTAACTTGCCTAGCTTTGTAAGATTTTCCCCATCTGAATATCCAAATCACGGAAAAAAAGTCATTTGACAGATAGAAAAGGTAGTATATGGATGACTGATTTGGGGGTTGGAAAACAGGTTTACACAGGGAAATCATGGCTATGACACTTTCACATAAAACTAACTCTCAGGTGTGGTTCGGCGTCATCTTTAGTGTGTGCGTGCCAGCCACTTTACCAGCCACACACCGGCTTTTTAAGGTTGCACGAGGGAGACCACGTCTTAGCTCATCTGCCCACACCTCCCAGGCGCGGAGCACCCGCAGGCCTGGATCAATGCGTCGTTCATTAACATCCCCCCGGGAGCTTGGGCGGGGGCGAGGGGGGGAGGTGTCAGTGTCCAGGGGGAGGCGGTGGAGCCTCCCGAGCGCCGCCTGGGGCTGGGCGCCCGCAGGTGCACAGGGCAGACGAAGCCACGGAGAGGCCTCCCCTGCCTGACGCAAACCCCCGACCCACCCGGCAGTTAGACCAAACCCGTCCTGCCCCGGGGTCTCGAGCCACGCTCGGCCCCTCTCGGGGCCTCGCAGGAGGGCAACGTCCTCCCGAGTCTTCCGCAGGCAGCGCCCTGTGAGCGGGGCAGCAGCTGCACCACGCCTGCAGCCCCCGTCGCGCCCCCCCCCCTCGCGCCCAGGGGCCGTCCCGGGGATTTGTCAGTGCGCCCTATATAGCGGCAGACAGCTGCCATCTGTTATGTTTAGTAACAACCCCACGCCGCTCCCCCTTCCCGGTGAATAAGCCTGCCTCGGTCATTAAGCCGGGAAGTTCTTTTTTAACGACTCCCACTCCCTGTCGCAGGCGGGTTTCGCCCGTTAGGCAGCGGCTGCGGCTGTCTTCAGCGCCCACTCTTCCTCTCTCCCTGCCTCCTGGCTCGGATGGGCGCACGAGACTGCTTTCACTGTTGGCCTCCGCCTCCGGGCAGGTGCCTCACTGCCAAGGCGGAGAGGGCACCTCCCTCAGCGGGTTCAGTGGAGAGAAAAATCTGTGATGTGTGCACCATTTTAATGCATCGCATTTCAGTTCTGCAAATGCGAAGTGTAAATTGGACTAGAGTATGATTGTGAATCAGACCAGACGTCATGATTAATTTATCACCGTGCTCCAGATACATCAGCTAAAATAATATGAATTTAAAGTAACGGTTCTTCCTGCCTTTGTGTTTGCTGGTGAACTCTAAAGAATAGATTCCTAAAGAAATTAAGGAACTCAGATGCCACCTTCTTCTTGTATTGGCAAAGCAGGGATGCAATTAAACATTCTCACCCAGGTTTCTGACACCGACTGGCATTGAATTTGCCCACTGAAATTTTCCATCAGTCTATGTCCCACTCTCATTGATACACCAGAAGCTGCTGGAGAACACTGACGTGGAAATGAGCTTTTTCATATTTCAAGCAACATCTGAAATGCCTAACCTCTGGTTCTCTGACTGGCTGATTATTAGCATTTTGTAGGGCATCGCCACTCAGAGTGTGGTCTGGGAAGCCGCTGCACACCCTCACTTTCAAGATTGTTAGAATGCAGAGTCTCAGGCCCCACCTCAGACCTATGGGGGTAGATCCTGAGAGCCTACATTTTTAACAAGACCTTGAGTTAAAGTTTGGGGGAAAATGATTTAGTTTTTTAAAAACCACGAATACTTTTGCTCAAACTTCTACATGTGTGGAGGAAGCAGCCCACATGATTCTTATACATTGAGTGGTCAGGTGTGGAGGTCACTGGGACAAAAGTCTAAGGTTCAGGTGACTTTTATGCTCAAGACATCAGCCAAAGTTTTGAATCAGTAAAACTGTCTTTTGGTGCAAGCGAGTTCATCTGTTTGGTCTTCCATGAATTACAGATGCAATAAAACTTATGAATTTTTTTGTTACATAACAACGTATTTATTGCTCTACTAGGAAAGCTCAAAACCGAGAAGGTGGGCTTTCTCCCTTCATAACTGACTTATTCACTTCCGGACTGAGTGTAAGCATGAGAAACTCTTTTGCTTGGTCATTAAAACGGCCCCCTCCCCAGTCAAATGATCTGACTTTACTTATAACAGTACCTTTCATTCAGAGGGACACAAAAGTCCTTTATGCTGATGCTCAGGGCTGTTTAGGGCTATATTAGAAGTCTGTGTCTCATTCTGGATTTTACAAAAAAGAAGAATGTGGAGGTCTTGGCAAAGGTTCAGAAGAAATTCCTAAAGATTATTTTTAAAATTCAAAGTGAATCTTCAAATTGCATGGCATTATCTAGAAAGTGGGCATCCATCCATTGACATCAACAACATGAAATGAACCTTCGCTGCAGAGATTTTCACTTGCAGAGAAATTGGTACTGTAGGAATAAGTAAAGAGGAAGGAATGTCTCTGGCACACGGGTTCTCCATCTTGGTTGCACATCACAATCACCTGGGGAGGTTTTAAAACTCCCCGTGCCAAAGAAGTCAGGATCTTTGTGGATGGTACCTAGGCATCTGTGGTTTTTAAAGCTCCCCAGGTGATTCTGATTTGCAGCTAAAAATGAGAGGAGAGCACCTGCAGTATGCATTAGCACCTCCTGGGGTGTTGGGGAAAATGCTGATTCTGATGAAGCAGGTCTAGGGCGGGGGCAGAGCTCCCGAAGCTCTAAGAAGCCCCACCCCCATCCCCACCCCCACCCCCACCCCGTGGTGTGTTGATGTCAAAGCTCCCGGTCTGTGCATGCACCAGGCTCTGAGGAAGGGGCCAGGGGCCTCGGACAATAGACCAGTCTCCTTCCCGGGAAGAGTCCTTGGTCTTATTTTCAGGCTATCCCAGAGTCCCTATGGCTATATGACATTTGTCAACATGCAAAAGAGATCCCTTCAGGCATCTTATAAACCAATGAGAAGAAGAGCAACATCAAGAACATTGCTTGGGATGAAAATATTTAACAATGATCTGTATCTCCTCGAAGGGGAAAGTATCTACAGAATTTAAAGGACAGAACTATTCCTGGCTTTAGGGGACAATATTACCATCCCTAATCTCATGTTACTCTTTCCTCAAAATGGCTTTAGTAGCAGAGTCATCCCAATAGTATCTGGTCAAGTTCAGGGGCAGCTGGGATGCTGCTGGTGCTGCATCTGGGCTATAACATCTGGCTCAAAGCAGAATCATCTCAAAACCTAGAGGTGTCTCTGAGTTCTTGGCCTCAGAGAACCAGCCACTTTGTCATGAGAGTCCATTCAGCTGTCAACATGATGCGGCGAGTAACTAAACAAAATTTTTAAATGTAAACATCTCCATGGTGATAGTAATGGCTGGCCTAAGTGACTGGGCTTTAAATGTACTATTTCATTTAATCCTCTCAACAACCTCCTGGGGTGATTACTATTATTATCCCTCTCTATTGTACAAATAAGATAACAGAGCCTAGGAAAGGTGACATACTTGTCCAAGGTCACACAACTAGCAGGCAGGGGAACCAAGATTGGACCCTGCTTGTGTTTGACTCCAGAGTCCCCACCCTACGTTCGTCCATGTAACGATGAATCTAGCTTGCCGTTTGGAATTTTCTATGGCTACCACTACAGGCAGTGTGTTCATGTATTGCCTAGACCGTGGTCCAAATATTTTTAAAAAGCAGCCTTTTAATTTTTTAATTAGCCCGGTTCCCCAAAGATAAAGCTCTTTAAAGGTCAGATGTTAACTTAATCCTCTTTGGGTTATCATTGAAAAAGATCAGCTGAATTGACCTTGACAAAACCGCCTCAGAGGCCTGGGGACAGACAGGCCCTTGGATATCAGTGAACACAGACAACTGCTATTATGGGAAGGGGCATTTTCTGTGCTTTTGATAGCAGGTCGATTTGTTTTTCTTGACAAGACCCTGAGTAAAAAGACTTAATATCCATCCTTGATGTGAATCAAATCATGTCCTACTGAGATTAGATCCTCAGCCCCAGGGAGCACCAGGCTGGCCACTGAGGGCCTGCATTAGGCCGACTCAGTGACCGCGAGAAGAAACAGAGCGTGACAGGGGCCAGATAACACTGCCAGAAAGGGCAGGCTCATCACACGCTTGCTGGCCCGTCTCCGCCGCAAAGCCTAACCAACAACACAAGACAGCAAAGGCCCACGGTTTGTAAACACTTTCCCAAGGACAGTCAGCGTTTCTAAGATACCAACCTAAAATGCGGAGTTTGCCTGAAAAGCATAAAAATCAATCGGCTTTGAATCAACGTGGTAACAACTTCTATATGTGACAACATAAGCAAGCATTGCTGTCCCAGGTCTGTGCTGGGATAGAGAGGGTCTGTGTCCATGCTGACCCACCCTAGGCCTGCCGTCTCCCTCCTCCCCAAGGCTAGGATGGGGACAGCTCTGGCCAGCACTGGCTGCGTGCATGCATGGCCCCAGGGGAGACAATCGGAGGCCTGTCCCGGGATTTTTAAAACTAGAAGTGAGAAAAGGAATCTTTACCCTCCCAGTGGCAGCAGACGAGGGATGGTCAGAGCCGTTCTGTTGTGCTTCCCACAAGGAGGAAGCTGGTCCGACACAGAAGGTAAGAAAGGTGAGGGAGAGAGTCCCAGTGGCTCCTGAGGCCCAGATCCAGCCCGGACCAGCCGCAAGTTAATTGTTCAACAGTAGGTATTGTGGAGTAACAAATTCCCCCTTTGCCGAACCTAATTTAGTTAAGTTTCTAACGCTTGTCACCAAGAGAAGTCCTGACTCCTACAGAGGAAGCGTGAAACGTGATTTTAGAAAATCTACACTTCGTTTCCAGGGTCGTCTCCTCTGAAGCGTACACGCCGTGCATTCCTGCAGGGGACACTTATTTTCTCCCCTTTTAAAACCAGCAGGCCGATGGCTCCTTCCCAGAGGCTCAGACCACCAGCTTTCTGCGGTTTTAAGAAAAAGCTGAGAATTTCAAAATTCTCCTTTAGGGAAAATACGCAATTTCTTTAAGAATGGGAAAAAGGGGGCGCCTGGCTGGCTCAGTGGGTTAGGCATCCAGCTCTTGATTTCGGCTCAGGTCTTGATCTCAGGGTCATGAGATGGAGCCCCGCACGTATCACACCAGGGCTCCCCTCTCTGCTTGAGAGTCTTTTCTCTCTGCCCCTCCCCCTACTCACTCGCACTCTCTCTAAAATAAATAAATAAATAAATAAATAAATATATATTAAAAAAAAATAATGGAGAAAGGAATGTATTTCAACTCCATCAGCTGATGAGTGCTGGAGCTTAAGGAAAGAGCAGGTCTTCCAACTGTTGTTCACATGACATCACAATGTTGAACCTAAAGGTTTAGAAATGGAAAGGGAGGGGCATTTATGGGACGTGAGGCACGTTTTATAAAATAATCATTACAATCACAGATAAGAACTCTAGTCCATTTTGTAATGGGGCTGAGAAATATTATGATTTTAACTATTTTCTGATCCTTGGCCCATATCCTTTCTCTTATCATTCAAACATCCATGGGGATTTTCTATATGGATTGGACTAATAGCCTAGCAGAAAGAAGAAAATTCTTGCTGTTTGAATTCAAAAGTAGATTTTTAAAAAGTTTATAGCAGATATCAGACTTTCAAATGTAACAGCCAGGCATTTAAATGATTTTTGTCTTTTTAATTCTAAAATCTTGTTTCCAAGCTAAGGGCCAAAGATAAGAATACCTAGAGTCTACGCTTTATTCTATAAACCAGGGATCGACAAGCTATGGCCTACTGGGGTAAAGCCTTTATAAATAAAGTTTTATTGAAACAGTCACACCCATTTCTTTATGAATCGTCTTTAGCTACTTTTGCACTAGAACAACAGAGCTGAGTGATTGCAACAGAGACTGTATGGAATGCAAAGCCTAAAATAATTACTATCTGGCCCTTTTCAGAAAGTTTGCTGACCTCTGCATAAACCATAGAAAGGAGGAAGAATATAAGAAGAGTTGGTGTTTTCTCCCCCACAAAAGAGATAAGGGTTTGACTTTCAGGAGGAAGAGAGAAATTTAAGGATGGGTACAAGAGCTTAGAGATTTCTGGGTCCTGTGGACTGGGTACAGAGCCCGCCATCCTGAGCCGAAGTCCAAAAGAGGGAGTAGGAAATAAAGACCACGGACTGACTTGGAAGCAGAGAGCAGAGAATCTTTTGCCTGCGGGTGACCCCTTGAAGGGTCTGGGGTCAGCCTCAATACTGAATGGTCTATAGGAGTTTCCAGAAGTTTCCTATGTCCCCTAAAAAGGGGTGGAGGTGACTGAGAGGGCTGCTAGCCTGGATGAAGTCTCTCAGTTATGACATGGGAATGCCATCAACAAATGAGCAGCTTCTCAACTGCTAGGGACTGCTTCTCAGCCCCAAGCACTCCCAAAACCTTCCTGTTGGAGACCCCAGCAGGACTAAAGCGTCCTTGGAGACTGAGCCAATATCCAAATGCTATCAAGGACAGAGGATGTTACATGTTTTGGATGTGTCACCCTTAATGCCAGGATAATTCTTGGAGCCCCTAATTTACTCTCAGAACTCAGATTACTCCTTGGACAGAAAGAGATAGAAGATGGGATCATTGTCTAAGTTGTTTCCAAAAAGTGCTGAGTGATTCCCAAAAAGTGCCTTCCAGGCAGCCCACTCTCACTATTAGCAATATCTTTTAGCTCCTCCGTCAGAACTTCTGCCCCAATGAAGCGTCATCAGCATTAGGGCAATAATACTGGTGTCTGAGACAGGACTGTCCCGCAGAACTTTCTGCAGTAGTGGAAATTTCTATATTGCACTGTCCAATATGGCAGCCACTAACCACTTGTGGCTACTGAGTGCTTGAAGTATAGCTGTGCAAGTGAAGGATGGATTTTTTTTTTTACCTGGATTTGATATTTATTAATTTATGTTACAGTTTAAATAGCCACAGTTTAGGTCTAAGAGATTAGATTATTTTCCAGGTCACAAGGAAAAGGAGTCACTGAAGAAATCCAGTTCGAGGGCTAGTGAACATTGTGACATCTGTTTTCTAGTCCCTCCAGTTTTGTCCCTGGATTAAATTCCTCGAGTGTTCCTGGCACGTTCTCACACAACACAGATTAGAGAACCCAAAGGAAGAAGCAAAACACAGACTGTTTGACATGAGATACCTCAAGAGCTTGTATTTTGGTTCTCACAGGCCATCTGGAGCTGGTGTGGGAAGATGGACAAAGAGATACGAGATGAGGAAAAAACACAGATCAAAAAAGAAACGCAAGGTGAGAGGAAAAGGTGGAGGGACAAGGTTGGGCTGGGCGAGGATGTAACCTCCCAGGCTGCCTGCTTCTCAGCCCCCAGCACTCTCAAAACCTTCCGAGCCCATCTCCACACCCAGCTGTATTTGGGCTGCCCTCATCCCTTCTTTCCTCCCCGTGCAAGCCTGTAATTATTGACACCAGGTGCACTGCTTCCCCTCGTCTCCTGAGACTTTATCGTTCACAGAGCTATGAGTGGTAATTTGCCAACCTCCATGGAAGTTTCTTTTTAAAAGCAGAATACTCTGGGTATAACGTTACATCACTAAGAATCCTTAGACAATAGAAAAGGAAATGGAATTTACCCAGGGAACAAAGGAGTCTGCAGCTCACTTCTCTTTAGGCCTAGACGACACTGTGGGATCGACTGCAGGGCTCTGGGAGAATGGAGACTGTGCTCAGAACAGGAAGGGGCTTGCGGCAGGAGGAGCTCCTGGCGTTGGTGCTGAGTAACTCCGAGTGGGGCATTTGCCTTGATGCCAAATTGAGATCAAGGCAAGGAAGCCAAAGGCTGTGGTTTATCCACGCAACAGATTGCCAGGGAAGCCCACAGAGTAGTTAGGAGGCTGGATTGGAAGGCAGACTTCCTGGTTTCCAACCGTGGCTTGACCAGTTAGCAGTGGGGCACCTCGTACAAGTCAGGCACCTTCTCGAAGCCTCAGTTGTTCGTCAGAGTGAGAGGACAGTTATCGTGCCTCTGTCACGTGGTGTGCTGAGGACTGAAAGGAGCTGCGTGGGAAGCACTTAGCACAGTACCCGACAGAATCCACACACGGTCACGTCAGCCACGTGGTGGTGCTAGTTTGATTTGCTTTCCCAGCCCTGTGCAGAGTTGTCCTCAGACAGAGGCCGCGTTTTAGGGGGCATCTCCCTCCAAGCCTGGCATGTTCCGTATCTTGAAGAAGAGAGTGACGCACGCAGCTGGTTTTGTGTAGCTGGCTTCTACGGACCTCTGTGCAAGTCTCTTTCCTTAGGGAGGCAGACTGACAGAGACTCCTGCCTCCTTTCAGGCCTTTACCTGGCCCGGGAGACCTGCTGCTCTAGACGGAGAGGTTGGGAGTCCACTCCAGTGAACTAAGAGATAAGAAAAGAGCCATAAGTAAATAACTTATGGATGGATGACAGAGGGAGGAAGGAATTACAGATTGTGACTCAAATACAAGGGACTCTAACTGTGTGTTCAGTGTGTCTCTCTGCTTTGGGGTTTCCCAGGGGTGGGAGAAGGAGGTACAAACCCCAAGGGTCTCGGGTAGCATCTCCAGTCTTTTCCAGACCAATGCATTTTCTAAGGAGCCCATTCTGGAGGATTTAAAAATCTTATTGTGGTAACCAGGTTTCCTTACCACTCCTCCCGGTCTGCTTTTCTGTGGCTAAGTTGTCTTTGAGGGTCTAAGGCATCTTCGTTCCTCTGAGAGAGACTTAGGAAGAATTTAGCCAGGCAAAGATTTAGGAATAAGGTGGAGTAGTGAGGTGGGACACGTGGGAAGGAGCCAACACCTGCTCCCAGATGAGAAGCATGGTGCTCACCGGCCCCAGCCCCCTTCCTGAACTAGCCTTCGAGACTTCATCTGAACCCCTGGCAACAGCCGGAAAGACTGCCTGCCGTCATTTAAAGAACAAATAATCATGCCTCACAAGTTAGAAATTAGGCCAAATTTAGTCATAGGGATACAATTCATATTCACGGCCCTTGAAAAACTGCCTATGGGGGCAGTCACTTTGGATGGCTGCTAGCCCGCCTCCCCTCCCCTCCACCCCCCAGTTCCGTCAGGGCGGGAGACCACATGCTGGCTTCTGTGCTTCCCAAAGGCTGAGAACCTGGCGAAATGTATTGCAGAGGTGATTTTTCAAAAGTCATGCTTATGTGGTGATCTTGAGTTAATAATTTATTAATTATTAATTATTAACTAATATTACTTAATTAATGAAAGCATTAATAATCGGCCAATTTGGATGTAAGACCCAAATGGACTTTACAAGCAGTGTCTGCCGTGCTCCATAAAATACTCCTTATTATTCATTCAACTCAACTCACCCTGAGCTGGGAAGCAGGCATCTGAAACCCAAAGCTCCCCCTGCCTGCGAAGCGGTGGCTGGGATTCCCCACGTGAGCCTTCGTCCTGCCAGTGGGGAACCACGGGCTGGGTCTGTAGGGGCAGGGGACACCCAGGGAGACACTGTCGCTTGCTGTTCAGAAGGAACCTCCAGCCAGCTGCTGTGGTTTATGGCTTTGAGGAAGTCGAAGGTGGCCCAACAAACCTGGCAGAAATTTATCTGAATACACAAACTCTCAACACAGACATTGGAGCCGTGCCCCAGAAAGGAGGCTGCCCGCCATCGTGCTGACAAGCCAGGGGTAGCGTGTGGGGACTACAGAATCGTATGCGCTAGAAGCTTCCTCAAGTCCCAGGTGAGCATCTCCCATTAGTCCTGTCCAGGTGCCCCCCCACCTCAGGGCAGCCCTGAGGCAAGAGTTAGGGAGCTTTCTGGAATGGATCGTGGCAGCTGCTGTGGTCTCTGCCCCTGTCCTGCTCTCTCCTGTTTGCAAAAGCAGCTGCACCCCCGTTCCAGCAGAATGGGGTGGACACAAGCTCACGCCTGGGAGGCTCCAGGAAAGGGCTTCATCTACTGTCTCTCTAGTAACAGCTGTCACTTACCGAGTCGTCATTGACCTGCGTGCTCATGGGTAGCCGACATCCCGCACCCGCAAAATGCTGCATTCTTCCCCTCCCCCGTTCATTCATAAATGTGAGCAGCCTCCATCGCTGTTTCTCGATGCCAAGAATCAAGTCTTTCTCCCACCTTTCTCTCCCATAGAGATCAGCTCAGGGACTGGCATGTACCGTTGGAAATGTTAAGTAAAATCCTCCCCTTATGTACTGGATGTCATCTCCCGAGCACCTGCCGTACTCACAATCTTGCCTTACCCCCCGTGACTCTGCTGCCCTAGGTCAGGGGTTGGCACTGAGTGGAAGGCCTCCAACTTGCAGGTTAGCTGTGGTCTTGGGGGGGCTGGCCCAGAGAGGGGGCCCAGCCCGACCCAACTCTAGCCAGCCCATCAGAGCCTCTCCTGGGGAATCTGGATGAAAGGTCTACAGAGTTCATCAGCTGGTGGTAGCAAAAGCAGTAGAAACAAGTTGAGTCACACGTGCGGCGGAAGCCTGGAAGTGAACTGTGACGGCTGCCCACGTGTCAGGGGCCAGAGCTGGGATGTCCTCGTATGGTGTAACCCTGAGATTTGGTCTAGCTAAAATTAAATCCTATGCCTGGGAACATGTTGACTCTTCCACAACCACCATCCCAGCGTATAAATACTGTAAAAGAGTTTGGGACTATAAGCTGAAATGGAAAACAGCCAGACGGTTTCTTAGCTGAGCCCATTGTCTAGAAATTCAGGATGAGGCCACGCACTGTCCAGTGCCTGCACCTGCTCTCTTCCTGCCCTTCCGCACCCAGCTCAGTGGTCTCATGTGGCTCACTGGAATGGGGTCTCTGGGCACGCAGGCTGCTGTACCCAGACTATGGATCGCTGCCTTGTTCTCCAGAGGGGCTGTGGGTTGAAAAACCCAACTGCCTGACCGTTGTATTTCTGGTTGACCAGGGAGCGGCAGTCCCAGGGTGGGGTAGGTCTAGCTTCGGGTCTACTGTTCCCATGTAGTGCCAAACAGTAGATGCCTTCCAACTGTTTGGTGCTTTTTGTCAATTTCTAGGTGATATTTTTTCCCAGTGTGCATTGCCTTTCTCTATCCTCATTATAGTTTACTCGTCTCTGGATAACAAGGAATTGAGTGTTCTCAGTAAATCTGCATATATCCATATACACCCATATAGGATGAAACATGTTTACATGATGGGCATTGCCAACAAATATGACATGATTACCAACAATAATATTCACATTCTAGAAAATAAGCGTTGGGTTCAGCAAATAACATGACCAACTAATAACATAACATGATTTTTTTTTTTGCTATGAAGTAAAATATATTGGTCAAAACACATACACATTGAAAACGTGTATTGCCAATTGTCCACAAAAATCATGGCTGTATTAATCTACATTCAAGAGTGTATAAGTTCATATGTTCTCATACACTGACCAACACAGGATCTTATTCTTTTTTTGTTTTCGCCAATCTGAGAGGCGACAAAGAGCACCTGGGTAGCAGCCATTAAGTTGTCCTTTTCTTAATGGGTGGTAGTTTTATCAGTCATAGTCTGGTCAGGAAAACAGAAAATTTACTCCAGCTTTCCAGTCTGTCTCCTATAATTGGTATGAAGTAACATAAAAAGGAAACGAAATCTGCTGACAAAGGAGAAACGTAGTCGAAGGGATTGGAGGCCTAGCATCACAAGGCGGAGTTGAAAAGAACAGATGTGGGGCTGCGACTTTACTTTAGCTTCAAGATCAGCATATTTCCATCATCACTGAAGTTCGTATTTCTCCTGTGAATTTCCTACCCATAGACAATGCATCTATTGCTTTTGCATCGTCTTTTATTTATAATTGATGCATAGTTGACATGCAACGTTACATAGCTTCAGGCGTACAATGTAGGGATTTGGCTGTTATCTATATAACATAACAGGATTTTGTAAGACAACAAAATCTCCTTTCCCAGCTCCCTGTGGATCTGAGGACATCCCACCTGAATACAGTTAGAGGAAATAAAGTGTCATGGAGGTTCTATTAGGATATTTTTATATAAATGTTGCTTAGAAGACAGTGGTTCCTGAAAGTTCTGATCACAGGTTGGTGTATCCGGGCTAGGACTCAAGGTTGTCAAGAAGCAAGGGACTTCAGGTTCTAGTCAAGATGGAGTATTGGGGACCAGATTTATCTTTCCACCTGAAACAATTCAGAACATCGACAAAATACATGCAACAAAGGTTTTCAGGATATTGGATAATCGGGCAGTAAAGCACGGGGATCCCTGAGAGAAGGGAAACATAAAACATGAGCCAGTGAATGCCAGCTCGGCCTGGGAAGAGGCTACCTCACAGGGAGGGGGAACGAGGTGGAGCCTGGTGACCCCTTCGCATCGGGCAGAGTTTGCAGTCTGGGGAGCTCAGGCAGAGAGTCTCTGAGAAATTCTCAGAGTCCTCAGAAGAGAGTGTCTGAGAAAGCTGAAGAGAAAGGGCTCTAGAGAACAGCAGAGCCCCCTGCAAGTCTCCAGCCTCCTGTGAGTCTCACAGGCATGTGAGGAAAGCACAGAAGGCAGACACACAACCACCCAGCTCCGGGTACCGTGTGAGCATTCCACATATCCCACATTTCAGGAACCACTGTCTTCTGAGCAACTGAATTTGACTTTGGTGTAGAGAATTTAAAGAGTATCACCCTCTATGTGATGAATGGAGGTGACTAGGTCATGATAAAACTCCCTTTTGCACTGGCTTCTAGAAAGCCCCAAACCAAGCAAAGGCCCCATAACATGCATTCTATCTACTAGCCTTACTCCAGGCTTCATCTTACTTTTGCTGCTCTTGCTTCCTGTCTTAGTTGGGGCTGCCATACAAACGTACCACAGACTGAGGGGCTGATAAAGAACAGAAACTATCGTTCACCATTCTGGAGCTTGGAAGTCCAAAGCTAAGGTGCCGGAGTGGTTGGTTCTGGCGAGGGCCCCTTGTCGGGTGCAAACTGCCAACTTCCTGTATCTTCACGCCGTGGAAAGAGAGCCAGCCTGCTCTCTGGCCTTTTCTCATAAGGGCATGAATCCCACTCCGGAGGGATCCACCCTCGTGACCTAATCACCTCTTCAAGGTCCCACCTCCAGATACCATGACATTGGAGATTAGGGTTTCAACCTATGTATTTTTATATATGAACATATGAGACATTTGAACATTTAGCCCATTGTATTTTCCCTAATCCCCAATCTTCCTCTTAAAGTCATTGGTATATTTTTGGAAACTACCATTGAGAATAAGGCACAAGTAGTCAAATCAGGACTTGTGTTTTGAGAAAAGAAATTCTAGTTTTGACTTTTAGAAAAGCCAGTGAGACAAAGATTAGCAATGAAAGTATGTCTAAAACGTTCAGGACTGATGGAAAATAGTAGAAATCTACAAAATGTAAGAGAGGGAATACAATACTTAAAAGGAGGTGAAGATTGATGTAATGTGCTCTCTGAGATAAGTGCTTTTAATAGCACATTATCAATGTCCAGTCTACTCTCCAGGGTACATTATCCCGACTCAAGACCAAACAGGGTGGGCTGAGGCGGAAGCTTGGGGGAGGGCGAAGCTCAGAGATGGAGCGGGCGTCAGGATGGGATGGCAGTCAGTCAAAGGCCAAGCTCAGGACTGGAGCAGGAACCCACGGCGGCCTGAAGCTCAGGAAAAGGAAATCAGTGATGATCACTGAAGCATTCAGAGGTGGAGAAGCACCTCTCCAGAGGTGGAGAAGTGTTTGCAACTCGTTCTCAGAGGGTTCAGAAAATGTATTGTTGCTACAACAAAGAGTGATGCCACTGTTTGCCCACACACTCTTGCCAGTTATTGGTTAAATTCACCATTTAGTATGTCAGCTACTGAAGGCAAGGACTCAAAAGTAGGTATCACAGAGATTTCCTGGACTTGGAACAGTAACTGATGACACTTTATATTGTCTCCCTCTAGGGAAGGACTAATGCATTTTTTTCTTTTCTTTTTTTTTTTATTACGTTCAATTAGCCAACATATAGTACATCATTAGTTTTTGATGTAGTGTTCAACGATTCATTAGTTGTATATAACACCCAGTGCTCATCACATTCCCTGCCCTCCTTAATACCCATCACCCAGTTACCCTATCCCTCCATCCATCTCCCCTCCAGCAACCCTCAGTTTGTTTCCTATAGGTAAGAGTCGCTTATGGTTTGCCCCCCTCTCTGTTTTTATCTTACTGTCTTTTTTTTTCCCTTCCCACATGTTCATCTGTTTTGTTTCTTAAATTCCACATACGGGTGAAATCATATGGTATTTGTCTTTCTCTTATTTTGCTTAGCATAATACCCTCTAGTTCCATCCCCATCGTTGCAAATAGCAAGATTTCATTCTTTTTGATGGCTGAGTAATCTTTTAAACAAATGGTGCTGGGAAAACTGGAGATCCATATGCAAAAGAATGAATTTGGACCCTTACCTTATGCCATATATATAAAAATTAACTAAAAAATGGATCAAAGATGTAAATTTAATAACTATATAGCCCTTAGAATAAAACATAGTTGAAAATCTTCATGGCCTTGGGTTAGGAAATGATTTCTTAGGTATGACACCAAAAGCACAGGCAATAAAAGAAAAAATAAATCAGGCTTCTCAAAATTATCGAAAACATCGAAAGACACCATCAACAGAGTAGAAAGACAACTCACAGAATGGGAAGAACTATTTGCAAATCATCTATCTGATAAGAAATTAATATATAAAGAATTCCTACAACTCAACACACCAACAAAGCCAAACAACCCAGTTAAACATTGGGCAAAGGTTAAACTAGACATTTCTCCAAAAAAGATACACAGGTCAGTAAGCACATAGGAAGATGCTCAACATCATTAGCCATCAGGGAAATGCATATCCACACCAGTGAAATACCATGGCACGCCCATTAGGAGAGAAAAGTATTGATGAGGGTGTGGAGAACTGGAACCCTCGTACATTGCTGGTGGGGATGTAACATTGTGCAGCTGCTGTGGGAAACCATCTTTCAGCTCCTTGATAAGTTGGACACAGAGCTACAATATGACCCAGTGATTCTTCTTCTAGATGTATACCTGAAAGAATTGAGGACACGGACTCAAATTTGTACACCTATGCTCATAGCAGCATTATTCACAATAGATAAAGGTGAAAAAAAAAAAAAACCTGTCTACCAATGGATAAACCGTTAAACAAACTGTGGTATACACATTGTTGGAATAAGAGCCATAAAAAGGGGGGGGGGGCTGGGTGGCTCAGTCCTTAAGCGTCTGCCTTCAGCTCAGGTCATGATCCTGGGGTCCTGGGATTGAGCCAGGCATCAATCGACTTCCTTGCTCAGTGGGAAGCCTGCTTCTCCCTCTCCCTCTGCTTATGTTCCCTCTCTCTTTGTCTCTCTCTGTCAAATAAATAAATATAATCTTTAAAAAAATCCGTAAAAAGGAATGAAATTCTGATACACGTTAGAACATGGATGAGACGTGAAAACATGATGCTAAGTGAAATAAGTCACAAACAGATAAGTAGTGTATGATTTCATGTATATAAAATAGACTAGGTAAATTTCTAGAGATAATAAAGTGGAATAGAGGTTGCTAAGGTCTGAGGGGAGGGGACAATGGGAAGTTATCCCTCTGGATACCAGGTTTCTGTTTGGGGTGATGAAAGTGCTCTGGAGACGGGAGGTGGCCATGGTTCAACAACACCGTAAATGTACTTAATGCACTGAATTGTACACTTAAAATGGTCATTTTGTTATGTACATGTTGCAAGAAAGAATTTACGTCGAGTTAATAAAGCTGGTGAGATCTTCCCTGAGAAGTTAATTCAGGTGGTTAATGATCAAAGATGCTCAAAAAAAAATCTGGGTTTTTTTTCCCCAGACTGAGGATTTTTTTTTTTTTTACAGGTTGCTATAAATCATGGTTGGAGATAAGTCTAGTATATTTTAATTACTAATATTCCTCAGTTTATACACGAGAATTTCTATTTGTCTTTTCCCTGAATTGCAAGAAAATGATTGGAAAGATTGTCACCAAACTCAGAGACATAAGTTAGTGTAACTTAAACTAGAGGCTCTGTGGGCAGCCTCAACTTCACTCCGGTGCTCCCAGAAGCGCCCCGGAGAGGCACCATCATTATCTGCAGAGGAGAAGACCGCCGCCCGGGCAGGGAGGTGCTGGCCAGGAGCGCACGGTGGGCAGAGACTCCAACTGCAGCTGGTGGCAGAGGAGAGGCCGCTGGCAGGGGTGGCAGGAGCCTGTCTCAGGGTTAGTGACAGCAGGGGGTTCTTTACGAAGGGCGGAGAGGCTGGAGCAGCGGGAAGATGAACTCGCCAGGAACCAGGCGGAGCCCACGTCGGTGGGTTTGGCTTTTGCTCTGTTTTTCGCTCCACACTTGGATCCAGAGTCTGTCTCCTCCGAAGAATCACTTTCACGAAGAAGAAAAACACAGGATTGTGTGACCTCCTGTCCCAGCCACCGCTGGTAATGGCTACTGTTTTAGAGTGGAAGGAAGTGGAGCGGAGTGTGGGGAGGGAAGCTTTCTGATAAAACAAAGCCTCTCGCAAGGTTTACCCCCAAATTGTCACAGGATGGACGGACCTGGGCAATTGCTTCCGAAGCAGCTCGAAAATAGACACATAATAATTGTACATCTGCAGGGAGTCGCATCAGAAGTAAGTTGCCGATAAATCGGAGGCTGTTTTAGAAAGTGTTTTTTAAATTAGGAAATGTGCTGTTCATTGATAAAACTTGAAAAATGACAAGCCATCCAATGCTTCCCGGCCCTTAGCCGCCTGCCCATTCGGAACGCTGCCGTGACTCTGCTCCGAGCGTGGCGGTGGCGGAGGGCCGCGGCAGCCCAGCCAGAGCAAACGGGAAACCCCAAACAGCATTTCATGCGGTCGCCGCCTCTCGGCTCCCACGCACTTGCCTCAAAGGCCACGGTTCAAGTCCGCTCCCGGCTCGGGGCTCGTGCGGGCGGCGGACTAGCGAGGCCAGTCGGGGGCGGGGGTTGGGGGGCGGGTGCTGGGCTCCGGTCACCGGCGTCGTCTTCACGCGGCCGCAGCTCTGCCAGAGCTGCTCCCGAGGCTCCTCTACACCCCGTATCTAATCCTGAAGCTCCAGAACATCCTCCGGGGGGAGGACGTAGCAGATAAACCTTCTGACCGGGCAGTCAGCCCAAAGGACGGCCCCACTGTTAGGTCTGGGGCGGCACCGCGCTGGTGGCCTATGAGGGGGTGGGGGGAGTCCCCGCATGTGTGACTGGGGTAAAGTTATGATTTAACATAAGCAATGTCTTATTCATGATAGAGACTTAGTGAAAAGCTCTTCCCAGGAAGCAAAGGACATAGAAAACAGGCCTTCTTACGCGATGTACCTTTAACCCTCATCCCCCGTCGGGGGTCCGGGCGCGGGAAGTCCCCGCAAAGCCGGGCACTCTCACTGGCCTTGGCGACTTACCTTTGCGCTCCGTTGCTCATCGGTTTCCTCTGTTGGAAACCTTCCTGTTCGGCTCTGGTCTATGCAAATTTGACCTCACCCTTAATGCCAGGTGTTCCACATCATCCCCAAAAGATGCAGGAACGTTGACCTCTCATAATTACGAGCACTTACAACATAAACTCGTCCCATGCGGTCCCAGCCTCTCTGCTGCCGGCACTGGTCTCAAAGCGCACAGCTCAAATAAGACCACGTCTCCCGGAGTGTATACACCAATCTCATTTCCTGCGGGCACAGACACACGCACAGCCTTATTTATCCAAGTGCATATTGTGGGCCCAACATACTTTTTAGGGTTACTCACGAATATTCCGGTTTGTTCCTTTCAGGTCTCCTAACGTTAGATGTGACTTGCTTTGGCCAATGAAACCATCCGAGCGGAGGGACCAGTAACGCAAGTTCCCCCGAAGACCCCAGGATTTGAATGAGACAGGCATGTTCTGGGGTCAGCCAGGACACCGGTGTGGGAGAAGCAAAGCAAGGGAGGTGGGTCCCAGAGGTCTCAGACTACATCATACAGGGGGCTTTGTAGGCCGCAGTGAAGGACTTTGGCTATTACTGAGTGAAACCGGAGCCATCTCAGGAATTTGAACAAAGGATCTGAGGGGAAAGGGAGAGCGTAGGCATTCCCTGGGGATGGCGGTGGAGTAACCCTCCAACTGAGCCTTCCCTGATGAAAGGTTTTTTAATTTTCCAGGTCATTCTATATTGCAGGCAAGTCGAGAACCTGTACTTCAGAGAAGCCAGGGGACCAATTAATAGAAGGGAAACCTGCAATCCTTATCTTAAACTTCATTTTTATTGTTTTTCTAATCGAACCTACAAGTGACAGTTGACAGCTGACACTGGGTCATCCCCTGCTTTCCATTCTACAGGGCCTTTGGAGGGACATACTGGAGGCAGAGCAGAGAAGCCGAATCTGCCAACCAGTGATGCATACTGACTGGTATGAATCATAAGGATTTATGGAGCCTAAATTGATTAATTCCATTTTTAATTTCAGAAAAGTAGAATTATCTTAACTTTAAAAAAAAGCTGATACCTTGTTTTTCACTTTAGAACCTCTTTTTCTTGCCCTTAGTATTTATCACCTTTCCTTCCCTCCTCCGCATTCCCTTTTCCACTTCCTCTCTTGCCAAAAAGAATACTGACAATTTCATTAAAATGACTTCAAGTTGAAGTCTAAGAAAATCATAGATTCTAATAATAAAAAGTACAACGACTTTCAAATTTTTATACCTGGACAAATGATTTTTTAACAAAAGTGTTTGACTTTTAGCCCAAGAAACTAAAATATCAAAACAGTTCCAACAGATTTAGAGAACCAACTACATGATCTTCAAAAACTGCTACTGCCTTCTTATCTCAAATCATGGAGACTCGCCCTCCAGGAAGTTTCCTTCTTGGAGCCCTGCTCCTCCTGAGATGAAGCTTTTACTGACACTGTAGTTCTGTCACATGCCAAATTCATCTGGTCATGAAGCAGCAAACCTCTCTGAAGATCAAGCTGAACCAGCAACACTAGTGACAGGCACTTGGAGTTGACCTTGAACAAGGTTATTTATATATGCCTGTGTAACACCCTTATAACCATATTGTCATTAAACAGTCCAACCTAGAAATATTGAGGAAATCAGCACAGAGCACAATGTAAACCCATAGGATATGAGAAGACACAGAATTCAACACCCTCAGACTTTTCTAAAAAAAATATTTACGTAAGTCTTAAAGCAAATGTAGTCTAGCAACTTACATATTTAAAACAAAACCAAAGGGAAAAAACTAGGCAAGCATTCTAATTTCAGACATAAAAGTAAATACTAAAGAAGAAGGACACCAAGCAAGCTTCCTTTCTGGGATCTAGGCATATTAGCCGTTTCGTGGCCCTTATTAAATGCTAAGACCTCTGTCTTTTTATTTTATTAAGGATCGTTGCAGTAAAGTCTGTTAAAATACATTAAAAAAGTGGGCAGTTATAAGAGTTGAATTTACATCAGCTACATGAAGACTTTTATTTGCTTAATACCAGGTTAAAATGTCACTTTCTATGTGCTTCTACTATATCCAATCACTTGAACATTATAGTTGTTTTGTTAGGAATGTTTTGGAGAATTTTAGTTAAAAAGAAACTTTCAGTTTTGTTAGTAAGCAGCTAAAAGATCAATGGCTGAAATAACTGGAAAAAAGCTCTGCTCTTATAATGATATATAGTGAATCTTTGTTTTCTTCATTAAATAGAATCAAATATACACTGAGGATCAATATACTGAAAATTTAAAAGACAATCCTTAGAATGGTTTCAGTATGCTAATGTGAGGTACACATATAACCCACTGGACCTCCAACAGTCACAAACTCTTCTGGAAAAGCTTTGATTTTTAAACACTAAACCATTTTAGTCAGTTGACAGCAAAACAAACACAAATAGCAAAATACAATACAAAAAAGATCTTTAAGAAAGACACAGCATGGCTACAATCTAAGTCAGAGTTTGACTGTCACCTAATTTAGAGCCCTCAACCATCTATAACAGAGACTACACTTAAAAGAATACTTTTCAGAGACTTCAGTGATGTCTCAGACTGAGTTGGATCCATAAATCTCAACACCCTTAGTATTTGAAAGAACTCTCCACTCACCTCACTTTGGTGTCATTCAAATCTTAAAATCGTTTCCCCATCTTTATGCTACATTGTAATCCAGCATTAACATTTAAGCTCAATATTATTTCCTTTCTGGGTCAACTGCTGGAATAACATTTCCCATACCAATGTCCAAGCAAGTTGATTGAATACTAGACCATCTAGAGGGGGCTTTATGAAAAGCTGAAATGACAATAAGTAATTTAAAATAAAAACTTATCTTTAGATTTAATTCCAAAGTAGGAATTATAAAGTTGGTATTGTCTATATTTATCAAGCTTCATACATGCAAATTTCCTATATGTATGTTTTTTCTTTAAACCTGTCATCCGGTTCTAAGGGTCATATTCTAAGGAGACACCATTAAACTGAAATAACGAGAGGTACTGACTTGCAATCTGATCATTCAAGAATTAACTTCAGAAACTATGAAATTGAACCAAATAAAACTGCCATTTTTGTAGATCACAAACTGTCAAATTAGAAATTAGAAATTTCAATTAGAGGGGCACCTGGGTGGCTCAGTTGGTTAATCGTCTGGCTCTTGATTTCAGCTCAGGTCATGATCTCAGGCTTGTGGGATTGAGCCCCTTGCGTTGGGCTCTGTCCTCAGCATGGCGTCTGCTTGTCTCTCTCCCTATGCTCCCCCTGTCCCCACCCCCGGCTCCCTCTCACTCACTCTCTCTAAAAAATAAGATTTTACTCATTTTTAAAATATTTTAAAAATGAGTAAAATCTTTAAAAAATAAAAAAGAAATTTCAATTAGAAATTTCACTGGTTCAAATTAACATCTGGAAGAACTCTTTGAACCTGTAAGGAAAGCCACAGAGAACGTGCTTTGGTCTGGGAGACCCAAGCCCATACCTGAACTATAATCAGAGGAGGACACATACGCAGTATGTTTAGCTAATCTAGTATCTAGGTAATGGTACAACTATTAACATGAAACACAGTCTTACAAGAAACTTTTTAAATACTCTGTATCACCTTATATAAGGTATCTGAGAAATCACTATGAATCTCATTTAGACAACAGGCAGCAGCAGAGCACAAATCCCTTCCCTATCTCTGGGAAGTGGGTGGTTTTGTGGCAAGTAAATGAAACCCCATGGACGGCATGCCAACTAAGTTTTTCTGGGGTAGTTCATTTAAGAATAGATTTTTCAAATAGAATCAAAACTTCTGTGATTTAATGGGAATTTCAGTCAAAGCAATTAAGTGATAACAAGGGAAGAATACCCCAATATTAGTTTCTTGGTAAGTAATCACTTAAAGGGAAAAAATAATTGAAACAAACCATTTTTACTTAAAAAAAAACAAAAACCCTACCTTCAATGTTTAAAAGAATAATTACAAGAAACAAAAACAAGACTCCATGCTGACAGGTGAACAGGCACTAGTTACGCGTAAGCCAAACAAATTGTTATTTGCCTCAACCTTACTTCTAAGACTTGCTACCTTTAATCAATGTGTTGTCATTACACATTTTATAACAAAAATTAGCTTCTGCAGTTCACAGAACTTCAATTAAATCACCAACTCGATGTACTTTAAAATCCCTCTAATTCAATTATGCAAGCCTACAAAATAAGTCACACTTTCAGACGTGAACACAGGGAGTACAACAAAATATCAGAATTAGCAGAAGCAACAACACACACACACACTCAGACACACACACCTACACACCCCACTATGAAGTGAGCACTACACCAGGGACACTAAATGCTTAAGTTCCAGACCACTCCCACTTCCCAATTCTCCAAGGGAGTAAGAAATCTTTATCACAATCAGACAAATGGGAATGTTCTTGCCAAAGGGGAACGACTTCTGGCTTCTTCTGCTTCTGGAATGTTTTTATGAATATAACAATCAATTCCAACTTACTTGCTTTCAGTAATTCTTCCTAAAATCAAGAAGGGACAAGTCTAGTTCAAATTATGACTATCAGTTCTATATTTTTTGGCCAATAAACCAAATTGAGTTGAACAGAAATTCTCTTGAGGTATCTTACTAACTTCAAAATTCCCATGTTTCTAGGGAGAACAAAAATGCTGCCTGCAGTATCAAACAATCACCAACACACACACACGTTATGCAATTGCCTGTTTATTTAGTGGCACCAGTTTTGCAAACTAGAAAGTATTTCTACTTTTCATCTCACATACAATCTGCAATCATTCACAGGCTGAATGCAATTTCAACAGACTTAAAAACAAAAAGTACATTCTTAAAGTTAGAACTGAATCCACATGTTTTCTTTGGACCAGGAAAATGGTACATAATACAAAATATACATTTATGGAATTTCTTTAGAAGTTTGGATCACATAAACAGCAAACAGTGGGTGAGTTAACTGTGGAGAATTTTGTTATACACTGTTTAGGAAAAATATTTCTGCAGTTGTATTAGTTTTACATTTATAGATTTAAAAAATCTAAATTTAAAAAATGAATATATATATATACATATATGTGCGTGTGTATATATATATAATGCAACATGCTTTAACATGTACATGGTCTCTCCACTCTTAACATTTATATGAATTAAGTGAAATAAATCAGTTCAAGAGTGAAACTAACTACTATTGGGGCGTATTACTACAAACAAGGTATTTTCCTGCAAATATCTGCTGTTGCCTTAATCAATGGCTAACCAAGTAAGACAATGGTTTCTGTGTTTTAAAATTCCCGCAAATGGGAATTAAATAAGCTGTAACTGAACATCCAATTTTGGCAACAAATGCAACAAGCTAATAAATTTTTTCATGGTGGTTGTTTTAGTAGAAATCCCATTAATTCTGTACATTAATGGCTGTATGTTACATCCTATTTTAACATTCTGTATCAGTAAGTAAATATCTAATTCCTTAGACTCTGAAGTGAATTAAACTTTTAATGAACTCTAAGACTAGGGAGCTCAAAACCTGAGTGAGATCTGACAGTTAAACGTGTTGTGAATATACTGTATTTGCACTATGCAGGTCAGAAACATTTCAAACTTTCAATGTCCATTTTTTACCTCTTTTCTGTTGAGTTTCAAGTGGCAAACTTAAGAGTGATGTTATCCTCCAAAACTAGTCCAAATACTCTATTGTATTCACCTTTAATTACTTGCTTTCCCCCAAAATACCATCTTTAAAAAGGATATTTTCATATCCAGTTGTAGCCTAGGCTCCCATCCACCTCTTCTTTTAAAAAATGAAACACTTCCTTAAAATAGACTCAAATTATTTTGATGCCCTTGAAATTTTTATGGGCTTTGCAGGAAAAAGGCTGATGAACCACTGCAATATTGTTAACTTTGGGGAGTTATGTACATTATATGAATTTTCCTGGGGAAGGAAGTTCCTAGGATTCATCAAAGGGCCTGGAAACCTAAAAAGTTAAGAACCATTGCTAAAATGAATTTGTACCACTCACTGTACCTAATTATTATTCATTTTGTTCTGCAGCTACCCAATCTCCTATACAAATCTTACTTCAGATAGTACCATATAAACAGAAATGTTACTAAATGTCCTTTACTGCATCAAGAGGACTATATAAAAGAAAGGAAAAACATTAAATTTTTCTAAACATTTAATTCATTAAGAAAGCTAATAGAAAACTGAGTTCTGGAGCAATTAAAAGAACAAAAAGATTGGGTTTTGTGGTGCATAAACATTGCGTTTATTTTTCTCAGCTAAGTTGAAGCAGCAGTAATTTTTACCATTATCTCCCTTGCTGGAAAAATCAAATAATCTGAAGAAGCACAGCTTGGTTCTTGCTGGTTTATGTGATGCAACAGTTCTTAATAATATACAGCTAGACTCAAGGAAGACCTTCCAATGGCTTTTAAAATAATTAAGAGTAATCCTCTCTGTCTTCCTCACTGGCATCTGCCCACCCCTCCATCTCCCAAGTTTTCTTATTTTTGGCTCACTTTTATATAGTGTTAATTGGCCTTGGTGAGGTAATGCACCCAAGAAAACAATTGGCCTGCTTAAAGAGAGAGAGAAAGAGAGAGCAAGAGAGAACCATCACCAAGAGGGTAGTAGAGGAAATCAAGCAACATTTCATGCTGGATGAGGGAGGGAAAAAAAAGTCACTTCTTTGTTGTATCAATTCAAACAACATTTTCCCCCATCTAATATGTTGTCAACTACTATTTAAGTATATCTGAGTTTTTCTAGTTGGTGCACTCCTACCTGCTGGTAACATAATCGGGAAAACACAAGAGCAGAGGCCCCTAGGTTAATATATAAAGCAGGTAAAAGGGAAAGAATCTGCATAAAAGTGAACAGAAGTAGAAATGTTCATTTGACAACAAAGTGGAACCAAATGCCTCTCATCATTTCTGTATGGCATTCTGATTATCAGTAATAACACTTGAGACTTATTATTCTGACCAACAAAACAATACAGTATTTTACTCCCAACATTTAGAAAATGTATTCTTAAATATTTCAAGCATATTCTAAAGTAATGTATAACTTAAAAATACAATCCAAAACTCATGGCACATTATTGGAGGAAATAAAGTAAAATTAGGCTTCTGAAGTTTTAAACTATAGAGAAGTCATCCTATGACTAAAAGAAAAGCTAATTAGAACTCAATTACACTCAATTACAAAATGGTCATCTCACCAGCAATATCTGCAAGCAAAAGTATGAAACTCTTTAAGGTTCCTTCAAAGAAAAACCTCAAAGAGGGACATTTATGTACTGAAATATTTACATATTTTCTACTACCAAATCCTAACATAATACTGTACAAGTAACAAAACATTATAGGCTTACACCTCTAATTCAAACTTTTATGAATTAAAAGTATACACCACGAAATTCAAAATGAAAACAAAAAAGAAAACCTGTAACCAATTTTGTCAATTCTTTCAGAAATTACAAATTGAATTCCCATATGAATTTGTCCAATAAAGATGGGCAGTGAAATTTTTTTTTAAAAATTAAAACACATAGTAATCATTTGGCTAAAACTAGATATTAATACTGGCAGTGTTTTTTCAAAAAACAGATTTTTTTCTTAAATAAATTTAGCTATATATATATATTTTTTTCTTTTAAATGCCTTAAACTCAAACTCCACCAGTATTTCCAGGGATGGAGAATTCTAAGAACTCCATGACCTATTTCTCTGTCTGTCTGTCAGCAAGAGGAGGAGCAAAGGCCGTTTGTTAAAGGGAATCAAGCATACTGAATAGAGTTGAGCCTCCTCAGTCCAATTTTATTACTATGCTGACCAAAATTTTCTTCTGAATGAAATTTCTAACTTTGTGAGAAGAAAATAAACAGAAAAGTTTTCAAGTGAATAATGGAAGTACAAAAGAACTCTTTAGGCCAGAGACCTGCCTTGTTCAGAAAAATTATCTGGCAGACAGTAGAAGGGCTGTAACTGTTTTTTTGGATGAGTGATTCAGTTACAATATTAACATACATTAGATTGTAAATTGTACTCAAATGTAAACTCCTTGAGGGCAAGGGCCTATTCATGTCGTTATAGTTCCAAGATACCTGGCCTAGAACAGTGTTTTGCAGATAACACTCAATACATTTTGTGGAAAAGCTGGATTAGCGGAATTAATATGTGGTCAAATGGATGGTCACTAAAAGTGTTGGTATAATTCAGATTATTTGAATTACGTACTTGATTTAGTCTTTAACCCAAATTTCTTAATGTGGTAAAAAAATAAGTGGCTGGAGTAGTACACTAATTGCATAGTACTCTTGAAGCAAGCAGTATAATAAAAAATGTTTGAAATAGTTCTAAATAAGAAAAATACCACTTGGGATTTTTTAAAGTTAATGCTACTATTGAGAACTGCTTCTGTTATCTGTAAAAGTATATTCCTGAAGAAAGTGGAAATTAAGAGAGCTTACCTTGCTAAAACAATGAGAGATCAGTGAAATTTTTTAATGTTAGGGTAACAAAGAGTCTGCTACACAAAATGAATTTCCTATTAAAAGCAGCAAATTGAGTTCATCCTATTAAAACAGTTAAACAAAAGTACATTCTGAATGGTATATTATCATCATACAAGAACTTTCACCCTCCAAAGGAAATAACATACAACACATCGAAAACTTTTGAGGCATTGCCCTGAGATGCTAATTAGCACACAAAAGGGGGTTGCGGGGGGGGGGGGGGGGCAAGAAATTAAGTGGTACAAAAATGTAGTGCACAACAGAGGTGCAAAAGTGCCTTTTAAAAGTGTGGTTGGTTCCCACCCCCACCATTACCCCCCAGGAATCAAGAACACACACAGTCTGCAATTATAATGTACACTTCCTTTTTTACAATGAAAAATTATATATAGTATGGCAATGCTGACTCATGTGGAAAAGATTTAGTCTTCTCAGAGAACACTTCATAGTTTTCTCTCACTTCCAAGCTTCATTTCAGTACTAATAATTTTAACAAGGAATATTTTAACCTCTTCTCTATTTAAAAACTCTCAAATAAAAAACAACTCTATGCTGTTATGGTTTGAAATACAGCTTTCCATTACATATTTTTACTCGTGACATAATTTTGCCTCTCAAAAGCTAATACAAAGTTTTGAAATTTCTAGAACTAAAAATACTCAGTCTACTTTAAATACTAAGGAACTGGCTTCTTACACTAGGAATTTAGTTGTCAGCGCTAGTAGGTCTAGGAATCACTCTCCACCAGCAGCACTGCGATCCGCTGACGGCACATGAAGGTGCCCGCGAAGCCCTAACAGAACATCGTCATACTTCGCACTCTACCACAGATTTAGACACTGAGCATTTATTTTTAAGTTTGGAATTGGTTCTGTAATTCCAACTGTTACGAATTTCTAAAGATAAATAGTACTTGTTTTTCTTCATTCATGCTGATTGAGTTATAAATTAAATACAATTAAATTACATTGAATCGCCTGGAAAGTTTTGCTGGTATGTAACTACTTAAATCTGAGACATTTCACATTACCTTGCCCACTACTCCCCTAACTTTACATTAGTTTTAAGGCTATATATACAAATACGTATATTTCCAAGTTAGGGCAAAAAACGAATAGAACAAAACTGATTATACTACCTTTTATACACAGAGTTTCGATTTTGTATTCAATGCTGTACTGTAATCTTACATGTTAATAGTTTTCTAGTGGGGAATCTGCCTACTGAATGATTAAGTTACACGGCAATAAATACAATATCCAACCTAGACAGACAAAAATACAGAAGGGCACAAAACAGTAGTCTTTTCTGTGTGACAGATTTAAAAACTTACTTTCACATGCTTAATCAGAGGAATTTAAGCCTAAGTTAAATTAGGTTATTTTTATATCTACAATTCTTTAAGCTTTGAAAGTTATTTTTAAAGGCCAACAGCTAAATATTAGCAACATGCTATATTTCAAATCACAAATACATCTTAACTACTTGGATTCTAAAGACATGGGCCAGTTCAGAATCACAGGCAAACACGCTCACACACGCACACACGCACACGCACACACCCCTACACACACCCCCATTACAGAGTGTTAGATTGTCAAGCTTTGACAATTATTTTAATTAAACAGTAGGCAAATTCAAGCTGATCCACATCTTAATGAAAAATAAGCAGCCAGAAAGAAATCCATTAAAAAACACATTAAGAAACAACCACAGACTTAAATCTTGTAGTCTTTCTAATGGAAGGGAAATAGTTTCATCTGTGCCTTGAGTAACAGTATTTCCCAATTAAAAGAGACTAACATCTTTCCCCATGAGAAACTTCTCATTTACAATGGCATGGTGTTTTAAAAGGGTGGGGTAAAGGAGGAATTACACATACATGATTAAATTTCTTGTTTGTTAAATCAAGCTTTATTGATAAAATGGAATTCAGAATACCTTACTAGGAACAGCAGCAGGCCCAGCCGATCATGATAGCAAAAACGTGGCAGTCTCCTACTATACGTAGGAAGCTGCTGCTTATCAATTAGTAATTCAACGTAAGGACTTTTAAAAGAGGTGCAAAGAATCAAGGCATTTTAGCCCCAAGATTGATATTCTTATGAATATACTGTATTACCTGCAATACTCCTGGCAACAAGGTGAGAACAACCTAAAAGACAGTTAAATGAAGGGACTAGCTTTATCAACAGTGCCAACCCCACTGCCAAGACAGTTTTCGGTTAACTCCCTGGATGTTCGGCTTTGTAAGATTTTGGAATTATTCTCCATAATCGTGTGCACATTTGAGCGTCTAGCTGACATGGCTGCTGCTCTCCCTGTCCCGACCCGAAGTCCAAACACAACATGACTTGAAAGGACTATGTATCTGTTGCATCACACAACAAGCCAAACATTTTTTGTAACTTTGATAGTGATTTAAAGCAGTTCATAATTAAATATGAGCATTTTGTACAAGGACAATTACACTTTACAAAAAACAAAATCATACAACAAAAATTGCTGGAGTCTGATTTACAACATGAATTATGGTTTGAAATCACGTTTACATAAGTCTCAAATTTACAAAAAAAAAATCAGTCCTGGGCTAGCTGTCATACTGCTGAGTTCTCCGGTGCGATCCACTCTCACCCACGTCATACGTCCTTCTTTAAAGTTGAGGATGGATGTTTAAAAGGTTCAAGGAAGTTGAGCTGTACTCTCCTTTGGAGGTGAAGGTCAACTCCATGGCTAAATGAGCAGTTTTACCACATGTCATCAGTTGATGTAGAGTCCTTTATAAAAGGAAACAGAGCAGAACAAGGAACTACATTAAAGCTGAGAGGTGCCAAAATACATTACTTTCTGGATAATGTAGAAAGGTACACTTCTGTAAAGTTGACATTTAGACTACAAGTGCTTTCTAAAGTGTATGTGTATGTGTGTATATGAAATATCAGTATTCAATCTGCTCAAAAAACTGTTAGCCCTTTGTTTTGTTTTGGAGTAAAATATTTGAAATACAATTTTACCATGAGGTTGACCAAATGTATTCCTAAACCAGTATAATTACTAAAAAAATTTTATTTTCTTCAATTAAAACCCAATTTACCTTCAGAACACTACTTTTACAAACTTTTACTACATAAGAAGAGATTAAGGCCTCAAGTAATAAGAGATTTGAGGAGGCGTCATAATGCAATTTGTATCTCAGAGCTGTGCCCAAATGATTGTAAGGTACCACTTTTCTGTAAACACCATACTACAACTGAATTCTAACAGGAAATTTAACTGGAGAATAGGACATTCTAATGTCTTTTTATATAAGTAGAATTCTCTACGTTAGTATTTAAATGAAGTATATATTTCAGGATTCTCAGCAAAGGTACTTCCGAACATAGCAACTATTTAGTGGAGCTGAGCATTCTGAAGTTCTATTGCTGTTGCTTATAAAACTCTGAATAGTTCAAGATTCTGAGCAGAGGTATTATTTCCGACTTCAAAAAAAATCACTTAGTGGAGGCAAACCTTCTGAAGCTGATTGCCTGTAGAGGCTTAAAAAAACAAGAAGAATTCAAAAGGACTTTCTTCTTTTTTGAGAGAGGTGGCCACTCACCATGATTAAGTCCTCAATCACTAGAACTGTGGTGCAGCCAGAGTTCAGAGCAATCAATCAGGGGTGTGTGTAAGAGAATGGGTGCAGTGAACAGCTCTGCAAAAACAGGTAGGAAGGATATGCATTTAAGAGTGGAGGGGAAGGGAAAGCAGACGGAGCCAAAATGTTACTTACAGTGTCATCATTTTTGTAAGGATTCAGTCTATTGTAAACGGCTTCAATTACATTCCGCCTAAATTAAAAAAAAATGCAGAAATTTAATTCTTTAGAGCACAAAACTTTAATAATTCATAGTTAAGTGCTCATTAAAATGTCAAAGATAATCTTATACTTAGAATTATTTTAATTCTATTTCTTACTGTCAATAAGGGATCCTTACTTTAAGGTATTTGAGACCCAATGTTAAACTAGAGGTGAATTTACTCTAAAATGTAACATTCCACCAGCCCAATTAATAGAAGACTAAAAGTACATGGTTTAAAAAAAAAAAAAAATCAGTCTATATATGGTCTAATTCATTTGAACTGGCTTATGGTGGTTATGAGTCAGCAATGATGATGCAGCTTTAAGATATAATACTAATATATATTCTTCCTAAGAAGTGAACGCTAGTTTTGAAGTAGAAGTTAACTTCAACATCTGTTGTGGTAAAATAATTTAGATAAATTTTACATTTAAATATCTGTTTTTTTGTAATGCCCCCTTTAAAAAACTCTATTAAAGCTAAAATGTCAAATATGACATTTCCCTGCCAAGTCTAGGACGTTTTGAATAACATTTTGTTAAAAAATCTGTAGTGGTATTTGTAAGTTATAACCTCCCCTACTTCCAAAATAGATTTGAAGCAGTTTCATAGAAAGTCATTTCACAAAGGTCATACTGAAGAAAAAAGTTTCCAAGAAATAAAAGCTTCAAATAGGAATTTTAACAATTACTATTTAGAGAAATGATTATAAAGAACATGGCTACATTTACAGAACACAGTAGAGAATCAAGGAAATTGCCAATATATCTTTGTAGGTCCATTATATGGATATCAGAGGTAAAAATGTTTGAATTATAAAATTTCTTAAAGTCTCCACTTTAAAAAAAAAAGTCTCCACTTTAGTTTATAAAGATGTAAGCTTAATATTTGACAAAAATTAGCCCAGTTCTATGAACTGAAATGCACATAGAAAAAGGCAAAAAATGCATCCTCCTATCTACCCTCATAATAAAATCTAACCAACCAGGAATCAACAACCAAAAACACTGGGAAAATCAAAAGAGATGTAGAAAAATGGCCTAGATGGAAGAAGAGAAAGTTGCTCATCCCTGGGGTACTCAATTATCCAGGGATTGACAAAATCAAATTAAAATAGTAGCAATAAAAATGACAATTAGAATTTTGTAGTGCTACAAAATTTAGCTTCAAAAATTATTTCATATTTACTTATTCTATAACCCAAGCCTTGACTAAAGACAGCCTTCAGTATAATTAGTTATACATAATGACATTCGGACACCTATTCTAAATGTGCATCATGTATCATTAATAATGAAAAACACTGAATCACTGGCTAAACATTCTGAACATACAGGTAACTGCATCACTTTAGAAATTAAGTAAATACACATCTGATCAATGAACACCTAACATTTTTATGTACCGAGATAAATTTTAAGAGTACGCAGAATGTAACTTACTTGCTTGCCAATTCACCCCCTGGTGGGAGGCTGGGGATGTTCTCACTTGCTAATGTGCGCATCACATGGACTAAGTCAGGGACGCCTTCCCCCTGCTTCTTTATGATTTCTGGGAATCAGAAGTACTTTTTTTGTAAATGTTGTCCAAATTTAATTAAAAAAAAAACTGAAACAAAGATAACTTAGGTTTTTAAAGATGGCATTTACCACATCTGAGATTTTCTAAGCTGGTATTAGAAATAAAATCAAGTTGACCTTTGAAAATTTATGACAAAAAGATGCACAAAATGGCACAACAAAAGGAGATACTTTCCAGATTAACTTCAAAGAATGAAAATAAACACGATAAAAATGTGAAAAAAATTTCATGTTAAAATCAATGTATTACATAATCAAGGATATGGGTATACCACTGAGAATATTCTTAAGATGTCAACTAGTTACTTCTGAGGAGGTTAACTCCTCTCTTTAGACTAGAAACATGTTTCCTGACTTTTACACAGATTAAAAAAAAATAACCAATTTCAAAATTTGAAAGGAAAAAAACCCTTTAAATATAAGGGAATTTTTTGATTATATACTAACCCAAATCATTTTTACGTATGTTTATATTTGCAAAGTGATACTTAATTAGCATGTGCAGATTAGGTTATATAACTGAATACCATTCACGGCTTAATTTTTGTCTGAAGTATCTTTAAAAAGTAAATAGAGACATAATACCATTTCCTCAGTTGACTATTTGAACAGGGCATATGGAATGGAAAAAAAATCTAAATTTCATGATAAATTTTTACAATGAAAAATTTTGATAAACCATACAACTGCACTTAAAATTAATTTCAAAACATCCAGTTATTAAATGGGTATAGTGATATGATCTGCAGTGTTGCCATGGAGATGCATACTGTTATTCATACCACAGAATACCAACAATTATGTACAACCAACTTAAAGAATTCTCAAACTATCAAGTATAAGAAGTCTTTACTTGGAGTTTTAGCATATTTCTTCTAAATGCCAAGATCATCCCAAAGGTATCTGTAATTTAAAAGTTCAAGTTTTGCTCAATTATCTGTCTTTAAATGTTTACACTAAGAAATTCTCTTTGTCATCATTAGGGAGGAAAACTGTCATTCTAGTTCTCAATTTGTAAATACCTTTGAAAATCACAATGCATATAAAGATCTTCCATCCTTTGATCAAGTCTTAAAATATCAATTTCTCATTAAAGCCACAGATTAAAAGACAGACATTGCTACCCATATTTCTTTAAATGGCTCAAATTGTCCTTTTGGAATTAAGGCCAAATTTTACCATGATTTTTTTTTTTTTTTTTTTTAAACCAGTCTTAAATCTGAACAAAAAGCAAGGATCTCAGATTTGGTTTGCCAAGTTCCTTTATTGTATAATCTTTAACATCTAGTATTCTACATGGTTCTAATGCTGGAAATCTGCTGTACAAAAATAAAGGGTTTTGATGTTTACCCTAAGCTGCACAATTTCACAATCTAAAGTAAATCTAAAATGTAATACACTTAACATACAGTCTCTGCTAAGCCAATACAATTATTGGATAGATAACTAAATACAACAGAAATGAACACTGATGATAAATTTAATCAATGATAGTTTCAGGTCTAAAAAACATTACTTTGATTCATCTATATTTGATGTATCTTACATCTCCTTTATTAAAATATATATTAGGGTATTTTAATTGTGAAGAAAATTACAGGAAGACAAACTCTTTAAAAAAAATTAATGTAAGGCTTTAAAAACAGTTAATATCTCCTATTCCACATGGGACAACACATTTAAACTGTCTTACCATTAATACTACACTAGCATTGCTTCTTCTGCTTTTAAAAAGGAAAACAAGATGAATTTTATGAAATATTCCTTTAATTGCTCTTGGACTATACATTAATTAGAACTGTAAAAAGACTGAATGGTTTTACTAAAGAATATACGTATAGAAGATCTGTTTCCCATACTCACATATAAACACATTCTCCTCTTCCCTACTCCCCTCCACACCACGTCTGAGGGATCCTATCAGTTATCTCCAAATTAGCAACTTTAAAGCTTGGGCAGTCAACAGAAAAGATTTAAAAAGTATATATGTACAAGTATAATCTTAAATTGGCTTAGAAGGACCACAGCCTTAAGTGATATAGTTTAAATTATGAGCTGAGTCTTTTTATCACAACCCTAGAGAATCAAGTATTTCAAAGGGCATACGTAATACGAGAGCTGAAAAGCCTTTTACGAGAGCGGAAAAGCCTTTCCTCTTTTCTATGGTGTGGACAGAGAAGCCAGAAGTATTCAAAGCAAATAAAATGAGGTTTAGTAAGTCATAGCAATTTTGAAGACATGTATTTAAACAAATAAAGAAAAAAAGAAAGAAAAAAATGCTCAGTGCCTGTTTTGGAAGCTGAGTGCAGCATTTTTTACTTAGAACAACTTTTGTAATGTAAATAGTTACATTCTATGTTTTAAAATACAGTAACAATTTTAATTAATGTAATATTTATTTTCTAATTGCAGTCTTATCAAACCTACCTCAATAAAGAATATGAAATTTGATTTGTGACATAATAATCTCAAATTAAATGATACAAGTATAATATTTCAACATATCAAAAATATTGAGTATTGATGTAAACTCTGTTCAGGTGGCAATTCTTCCTTGATAAAAAGCAATATAAAACTTAATATTGTAACATAAAATTATGTATCTAAAGCAATTATTTAGAATTGCACCAAAAACTTAAAGAGTGCACACTAACGAGAAAAGTTTTAATTCATTTCTAAAATGTGATTCTGTTTCATAGTAAATAAAACTAAAGTACTTATTCTTTAAATCAATAAGAAAACATATACACCCAAGTTACTTTTTTTTTTACCCATGTTACTTTAAAGTGCCAATAAACTACATACCAATTTATCCCAATACATATTCTTACTGTTTCATTTTTCCACTAGCCAGCAGTTTGAACCAATGTGATATGACTTGGTAGCATTCTAAATATTTTATTTTACTGTATTATATATAAATAACACATCAAAATGATTCATTTAAAATATAAAAATTCCAGGAGCCCTGGGTAATACTGAGAAAACAAACTCAATGAATAGTATGTCCAATGAATGAAATACTAAATAGTACATACACATACTAGCTATATCACTATCAAGTGGGGGAGAGCAATAAAAACAAAATAGCAGCTCTGGATAGTACTGAAAATCGAAACCAATCATGATTCTAATAGCAGACTGATTATAATTGATATCAAACAGTAAAAAGGGAGAAAACAAAATTAAAGTGCATATTAATTTTAATAATGCAGGCACAGCAGGATATAATAGTGTGTAGGTCAATGCTTACACGCTATTAGATCTTTAACGTGCAAATTCATGACATTAGGAGTCCAAAATGCATTTTAACGCTATCATAGGCATGTCAGGTTTTTCTGCTTAAAAGAAACTGTATAATCTACAAGCTTATTGCATATATGCAAGCCAAATGGAATTCTCTGGGGAGACTTAGCATTTAAAGCAGTAGCTTCATAAAAGGTCGTTTATATTTTTTCAAATATTTAAAGGCATTACACTTGAGAGTTACAAACATCTTTCTAATTGTCTCAAAGTAATTTGCAGAATTATGACAAATATATTCCTGAAATTTTCAACTTATTTCTTGCTTTTATTCAGCATTTATATTTCTACCAAGTAGAAACCTAGTATATCTTCTATTCAGGTTGATGTTGTCTTGGTGAGGAAGTTCATGGCTTAGACAAGAAGCCTTGGAAACAGTTTAAAATAAATTTTTAAAAGCTGTGGCACATGAGAGTTGCTAATAATCAGGCTGTAATCTTCAAGTTATTAAAAAAAATCCTAAAGACCTTAAATTCATATACGTAGCTTTACACAGAAAGATGGTATTCAAATTACCACCATCATAAATAAACTGTTTATAATTAAATAAACCACAAATCAGACTTTCCTGGCATAAAACTACTCATGCCAGTGAATTCATCAAGAATTTTAAAGCATACAAACACTTTTTAGCCTTTTTAAACAAAAGTATCCTGAACAGAATGTACAGGGTCACACTAGTTCTTATTTCTAATATAACGGTAATAGGACAATCAAAAACATCTGAACAGTTACTACAGAAATGCCCTTTCCCATGTTTGTACACTAAACACTAGGTGTCAAAGGCATGTAAAAGGATCTAAAAGCTAAAATATTAAAGTTTGATTGTGTTGAGGTTTTTCTTTAATAAAGCTACTTATTTTTTGTTAAATGATCCACCTTCTACTCTGCTTTCCAGGTACTTGTCCAATTCTGCCTCCTTCTTCACTGCTTCTGGTGATACTTTGGGTGCATTTGGAAAACAGATCAATATCACACTCATGTTGTCTCGACTTCCCTGGGAAGAAAAAAGTTTGAGAAATATTATCCTTTCTTCTTGGTCTTTAAAGCCTTGAAAACTTTTACAGCCATGACAATTTTAATTATACTTGTTCTAGTAAAAAAAAAAAACATATATATACTTGACATATTTATATTTAAAATAAATTATAATAAATTTAGGGGCTAATAATTTGTTTCATAATACATATAAACATGGAATTAGTAGTAAAACTCAATATATATAATTTAAAAACCAGTGTTTTAACTCTCATAATTTTAAAAAAATGGCTTAACTTTTAGGAAGTGCATTCATTTTCAAAGACACCCAGGTATTCAAAATGCTGTAATTAAAATACCTGAATCAATGTTAGCCTTCTCATATTCCCCTCCCTATTAGGAATTGGAGTTAACTTTTACATTTTAAGTATTTGATTCTTCAATATAAGAAAACTGACCTTATACCATTAGTTTAAGCAAACCATACAAAGAATTTAATATCAAAAAGAATCTTGGAGAAAAACAGTATAAAATGTGGCAAATGACAAGATAATGAATAATTTTTAAAATGGAGAATGCAGACAAGATAAAGTATTAGCTGAGTTATAACTGACTAGTGTCTGAAGTGACAATTCTCTCCAAGAAAATAGCTTTTAATCTAGCCAACAACTATTTAATTCTCAAGAGCTACAGAATAAGACCAATAAATACATACTACTTTTATGCACACTAAAAGGGACAAAGAGCACATGTGTCACTGTTTGGCTCTCCTCAAATTCAGCAATCAATAGTGTGCACTATTAAGTTGTTGCTCTATTGGTTTTTTTTAAACCTATTGCTGGATGTTACATAAACTTGATTTGTGTTGGATGTTACATAAACCTGATTTCTAAGTATGATCAGATTTTAATTAAGATTTTAAGTAGAGCTGGCAGTATGCTTGTAACATGACAAAGAACAGTAAGATGACTTTCTATTTCTGCACGTTAAGAGAAAATCAAATATGCAGTCCCAGAAGAGTTTTATAAAATCAACATTTGTTAGAGAAAAAGAAAAAAATAAAAAAGTTAATAAACATTACGGACAAAAAATTTAGTTTCTCAGTAGTCCTCTATGAGTTAGCTACTATTAGCTCCATTCAATAGCTGAGAGAGGTCAATTTGTCTGAGACTGTAGAGTACAAAAGTGACAGAGGTAAGCCTGACTCAAGGCCTGCCTCTTCAGTCTGCTTCCTCTTGCTTCAACATCCTCATCTGTAAGATAAAGGGGCTGAGCTGGCTCATCTACATACATGACCCCTTTTGATCATCCCAACAACCCCATGAGACAGGGTGATAATATCTCTTACCTTTTTTACAGTTAAAGAAACTGATTTTCCAGACAGCTTAAATAGCTTACCTGAAGTCATACTCAGTCTCATACCAAGTTCTTCTGACTCCACGTTCAAGGCTATTTTTATTACATCATACCAAGTGAGCACTCAATTCTCTTTGTTGGTGCTCCAGATTCATTAGACTATAGTCTCAAAGTACTTCCATGAATGTATGGAGATATCGTATGATAAAAATAAAATATTAAAATTCTAAAATGCTTTTCATTTATTAGACACAAAGGCCTAATCCTCCCCCATGCCTTTTCTTTTAAGGTATGCACTCTGATACAGTCTTTTTGCCTTTGATAATCTTCCACAATATTAAAAAGCTGAGGTAGTCATGGTTACTAAAAGACCATTTAGATTATAATTCTTGCATATTTGGTAATTGGGTAATTTATTTCTAAATATTCCCAAATTTTCATAATTGGTAAAGAGTATCCTACAGTTTTGTGCCAAGAATTTATTTCTGAGAACTAGGTTCTACAATGATTAAATTACTAGAGTAATAGTTAAGATGACATAAAACCATTTTTATCTTTTAAAAGAAAGTCTAACTACCTTATACAAACAGGTGTCGACTACTTCATTGCAAACTTTCTCAAGGTCATCAGTGACTTCAAGTCTGGATCTTACAAAATCACAGAGCTCTTCATTTCCCATAACATCCCAAATACCATCACATGCAAGGATAATGAACTGATCATCTTCTTCAGATCTTTCAATATCATGGACTTCAGGCTCTGGTGAGACAAGCTGCTCTGTAGGACCTTTTCCATGGACACATTTGTAATCAAAGTCCCCAAGGGCCCTCGATACAGCCAGAGAGCCATTCACACGCTGAATCATTACAGAACCACCTGCATTCTGAATTCGTTCTTTTTCCAGCGGATTACTTGGTTTGTGATCTTGTGTGAAGAAGTGAACTTTCCTGTTTCTACAAAGTAAACCTCTCGAGTCTCCACAGTTAATGAAATAAGTATGTTGAGGAGAAATTAAGACACCCACAGCTGTTGACCCACTTCTATCTGCACCATGTTTCTTCTCTGACATGACTCTCATGTGTTCATCAATCTCCAGAAAACCTGTTCTGATTCCATTCTTTACATTTTCCACAGAAGGTGCTCCTGCAGACCCTTTAAAATCCTGGTTATTGGTGATGTGATCTAACAAATGCTCACAGCAGTATTTGGCAACCTGAGAACCAGCATGCCCATCATACACAGCAAAGAATGACCATGTTTCAAGTCCACTTGGCAAACCGATCACAGCCGTATGTGCATCCTCCATTTCAACTCGCCAACCTTGCATGCTGCTTAGCCCATATCGCAACCCATTACCCTGCCCCTGGGCATTATGTTTTTCCATCTTTGGCTTGTCTAAAAATGCTCCCATTATGTCTTGATATTCTAGGTCTGCAAAGGAAGAGAAACAGGAAAGTTAATAACTATCTTATATACAAAATACATATCCAACAACCTTTTTAAGAGTGAAGAAGATATAAAGAAAGCTTTAAATATGAAATCACAACTCTTACAAGAAGACACTCATTGTGTTGCTTACTTGGAACCTAGAAATTAACAAGAAAGAATTTGGGGAGAGGCTGATCAGGCACAGGTCAGAATGAACAACAGGCAGAGAGAACTAAAGCATCAGGATAAAAGTAACTGACCTGACACTCCCCTCGCCGGGCACAACCACTTGAGGCAGAAAGGATACTGGCAGTGGTCATCAGCTTACATGAAACAGGCCAAGTGTTTAAGGATGCAATGAATATGTGAGTCTCTTAGGGAATCTCAGACCTAAATTGTATGTGTATGTTAATCCAGAAAAAGCCCAATGAATTCACAACATACCAAAAGCCTACTAATTCAAACATCTTGGTTGAACATTCAGGATTTTCCAGTTTTATTCTGAACTACCTATAGTTTTATTCCTACTACATGAACCCTCTGAAAAAGTAAAAATGATCTACTCACAATGATCCAAATTTGCACACTCATTCCTTTAATTGCTCATGTCAGTCCTCTTAACTGGAATCCCCTGCCCCTCCTCCCTACTTATAGAAAAATGTACATCCATCTTTTAAAGTCTAGTTCAAATTCTACCTTTTCCATAGGTTTTTTAGTCTCTGACAAAGCCATTAACTTATTAAATTATCATAAGGAGTACAACCTCAACTGTCAAGTTGCAAAGCAAGTATACACACATACAACAAAGCTTGTTATATGTAACAAAACCAATTTATCGTGATCTACTGATGTTCTATTACTTTAGCAGTAATAACATGTATCATTATTATTATATGCTATGACCATTAGCTATAAATAGTAAAGGAGATTAGAGGGTCTAGAAACAGCCATGTGGACAAGCCATGTGGACGAGGATTAGCTAATCTAATCCTTTCCCAATACTCAAAAGCTAAAAACTCTGGTCTGAAATGAGCCCAGGAATGTAGAGATGTGGGGTACAAGTCATCATATAAGTCACAACTGAACTCAAATCAATTTGAAAAAAGGCTAGAATTAAATTTAATGAAGGTAAAGTGGGGAGGCAAAATAGGGGGTAGGTAAAAGTACCTGGGTAAATTAGAATGCAGTTATGAGCCTAAGGGATTGATGATGCTAGTGATGCTAAGCTTTGAGAAGTTGGGAGAGAAAGGTTTAAGAAAAACTCCTTAGGAAGGTCACAGTGTCCCAGTAACCTTTTCCCCTCTTCTTCTCCTACCAGGGCCAAACTAATACACAGGAGAGTAGTCTGGCTGATTAGTGTGATAAAACAATCTCCTGCCTACTCCTCTGTCCCCTATTACAATTCCACTAATGAAGGTAAATAATGAAAATTAGTCATCATTTACCCCTTATGGTAGTATTCATCAGATTACCAGATACCAAGTTGATATACATTATTATGACAAGAGTGTTTTGATTAGACAAAGGAGTAACATAATGATGACACCTTAAAAGCAGATAATGTTTTGGGTTTTTTAAAAGATTTTATTTATTTGAGAGAGAGAGAATGAGAGTGGGCGAGCATGAGAGGGGGAAGGTCAGAGGGAGAAAGAGACCCCTGCTGAGCAGGAAGCCCAATGTGGGACTCGATCCTGGGACTCCAGGATCATGACCTGAGCTGAAGACAGTTGCTCAACCAACTAAGCCACCCAGGCGCCCAATAGCAGACAATGTTTAAGAATAATTCTAAATCACTCATTCTGAACAACCCTCTAAAGGGAGTAATAATATCTTCAATTTATAGATGAATCTCGGTGAGACTAAAGAACTTGGCCAAGGTTACTCAACTGATAAGTTTAGAGGAATCAGGACTCTAATTCAAGCCTGTCTGAATCTAAAGCACCATTTACTACTAAGGCAATGGTCTTGATCATGGATATACAAAGGAATTATGTGTGGACTTTCTGAAAAATTACAATGAACAAATCAGAATTTCCAGGGTAGGGTTGGAACCTAGGCATCTGCGTATCTGTAAAAAAGATTAGATGAGATGCCTAGATAAGTACATCTAGATGGCTAGATGATGACTGAGCCATCATGAAGTTAAGTCGTCTGCTGAAGGTCAAAAGCAATTTGCTTCATCTCTGTACCTCAATTCCTTTAGCTAGGCTAAAGGGGAGGAGAGAGATACAGTTAAGATGCTTGATAATCTAGCATTCCTCGTCTGTACAATGAACATATTTATACTTACCTCTGAATGTTGCTTCAAGGTTTAAATGAGGTAGGCAAAAATAAGGCACTCAGCAAACTATTTAATTATTACTACATTGCTACATACATAGTCACACTAGATTCTGGTATTACCTAACGGAATTTACTCTCTTTTGCAGAAAAGTCCATTAACTATTTTCCAGATATACATATAAAACTACCAAATAAGTAATTCTTTGAAGACAGGGTAAAATTTCTAAAAACAAAACCCAAACTTTTGAAAAATATATATTAGAAATGTAAAAATGTAACAAACCAAGGAACCATCTGATAGAATTTTAGGTCCAGCCCATAGCAAATATAAAAATATACATCAAGGACAAATTAGTAATTTAGTGGTTGGACTTTCACATAGTGAAAATAGACAATTCAGAAATCTTACCTCCTGGGATTCTGAGTAATTTGTAGAATCCTAGTGAAGCAGCCAACAATAGCTACATAAATATAGCAGATGGTTATGTAAATATAATACTTACCAGAAATTACTTACTTATAAATACTATGTTTACATAGTCATCTTCCAGAAGTGGACTACTAATTATGTAGTCAAATTACTAAATTGGCATCTATCTATAAATAGTAAATCCCAAGGGGTTTAATTTGCCCAAGAAAGCTTAAGCTAGTTTCTGAGACAAATTCTAGTTCTCGCCTCATCTTAAATTTACTCTGAGCACATGCTGGATGGATCTCACCACAACACTAGCTTATCAGTTGATCTGAACTTTTCAAAATAAAATACTATGACAATCACAAGACTGAACTCCTCTTTGATATAACCAGAAATTTTGGTGGAACACTTTTTGTCTTTGAAAACCAAACTAACTCCTAAATTGAAAAATTCTATGGCTGGACCAGGAAGTCACTCATTAAAATTCAGCCATTGGCTTTTATTAAGTAAAACTGATCTCATAATCATAGCAAAAAGTCTTAAACCTTGTTATTTGGTTTAATCTGCTTATAAATCCCCCCCAATAAGAGCTCTATATATTCAACAAATTAGCCCAGAAATAAGAGTTACTCCAAGTGACAGTTTGAGCAGTCTCCTAGTAAAAAGAAATGAGAAGTAAAACCATATAAGGTTTTTTTCTGTTTACCTATGGGGACACAAGCTAATATAGAACCCCTCCAGGCTCCATAAACAGAGGACAAAATAAGACATGTAAACAATGTGGAGAAATTATATTTTAAAGATTAGGTGGAATGGCGGGGGGAACTATATACAAGAGAGACTAGGAGTTCCTTGGGAAAAGTGGGAAAAAAATGGAACACTAGCAGCATAGGTAGCAGTGTACACAACATGGCAAAATTCAAGTCATCTGCAGTGGGATGTGGGATGTAAACTCTTTACTGCTACCAAATGTTTAGCGTACTCTACACTGCCCACTAATGCTTATATGTGAATAGACTTAGTCAAACATGAAGACAAATGCCCAGCTGACCCCTGAAATGCACATTTATTGAACAATAGGATTTATAAGCTTTTTTAAGAAGATTTTATTCATTTATTTGACACAGAGAGCTAACGAGAGAGACAGCACAAGCAGCGGGAGGGGCAGAGGCAGAGGGAGAAGCAAGCTCCCTGCCGGAACAAGGAGCCTGATGTGGGCTGGAGTCCTGGGATCATGCCCTGAGCCGAAGGCAGACCGACTGAGCCACCCCGGTGCCCCTGAATGATAGGATTTAACCAGTATACTGCAGCGCTGGGGTTCGGTAAAGAAACACAGACCCCTTATGGCCGCATCTCTGCAAAGGATAATTTAGGGTACACAAACTACATTTAACTTCCCAAGCTATGAGACATGGTAATTCATAAATTATATTTTGTAATCCAAGGCAGCCACATCAAAGTTATTTATGGTAATGACAAATAAGTGCATTGACAAAACTTTATACCAATTTGAGAAAAGAAGGCTAATCTTTGGGTAATTTTTCTCTCATTGGAGTCTGAAATTTCTCATTGACCCTTACTTTAAAAAAATGATTACACAGGGGTGCCTGGGTGGTGCAGTTGGTGAAGCATCTCACTCTTGATTTCAGCTCAGGTCATGATCTCAGGGTCTTGCCATCGAGCCCTGCATCGTGCTCCATGCTGGGCATGGAGCCTGCTTAAGATGCTCTCTCTCCCTCTCCCCCTTCCTCCTCTCTCTCTTAAAAAAAAAAAAAAAAAAAAGGATTACACATATTTATATTTACGAATTTAATTTTGATTAACTTGTAAAACTCATCAGAGCCAAAATATAGAAATGGTCTGTCTAAATCTATTTTACAAATGAGAAAGCACATAGAAATGGATTTGCTGAAGGTCACAAAGCTAGTTCAACAGAAGAGCCGAGAACAGGACCTATGTTTCTGGAACTTTATTGCAATTCTACAAATCCTGTCCTGTGTACTTACTTGCAAATGAAGTTAATGGAAATCTAAAAACAGGCTTTTCAAAAGCAACACACAAGTAGGGAAGATTGTCACAGAACAATGCTGAAACTTCCTTAAGTGCCATTTCTTCCTCTGCCTACTCTAACTTCTTTTCTAAACTTCTATACTGCCGAAGATAAAGGATAAAAAAAGAAGGAAAGGTAAAGAGAAAAGGGAAAAAAGCAAGAAATCTAAACTTTGTTTTTTTGTCTGGGACTGAGAGAAAACCAGAATGAACAATTTCTGGCAAAGCTAATCTCAAATATTCAGGCTAAATAAAATGTAATAATGAGCAAAGAAAAATAAGAAGATATATTTTTAAAGGTTCAGAAGTTATGGGGGGAGGGGAGCACACACCTCCATATTCATTATCTCCAAAATAGAAACGACCCATCAAGATACAAGATATGACACTAAATGAATAAAACTACAGCTGTCAACTTAAAAAAAAAAAAAAAAAAAGGCACTCTAAAAGTAGATACATGGAAATAAAACACAATTATTGAACTAAAAATTTCAATAGAGACAATGAATAGCCAATGGATACCAGAAGAAAAAAAATATCAAACCAATAAATGAGATCACCTCAAGGAATTCTTTTAGAACTCAGGTCTTTCGTCATCTTGTTAATTCCAAACATACAAACCCGCCCACATCTGCACCCATCCTATCCTCATACCTTTCTGTTATAAAAGAGGACTCTCTGTGCTCTCACTTAACATAAATCCCTCTACTAGAACTTTGAAGCCCATGCTTCAAAGGAATCTTATACTATTTACATGTCTTCTCTGGAACCTTACACTATTATCCTCTTCTTTATATTTAACCTCCCCTTTTCAATTGGAGTACAACTTTTAAAGACACTTAGATGTCGACCATTACTAATAAGACTTTATGTAACTCCTTCTCCTGTAGCTACCCTTCTGCTTTTCCCTTCCCTTTAGAGTTTAACTTCTTAAAAACACGTGTTGATGCTCCACACTGTTGCCTCGCCATCCCACCAAAATAAACTCCTCCAAGTTGCTTAATCCAGTGGACATTTTTAGTCCTCGTTTCATTGCTTACAACAGCATTCGACACTCCCTCTTCTAACTTCCCACTGGCTTTTCAAGATGCTACACACTCTCAGCTTTCCTCCTGCCCCTGGCTTTTCTGTCCTTGTTCCCTTTGCAGGCCCATCCTCATCTTCCAAACCATTAAATACTGACATTCAAGGCTTAGACCTAAGCCCTTTTCTCACTTTATGCTGGCTTCCAAACTACTATTCATGTGTATTGGGGAAAGGGAACCAGATATTTTAAGATACACAAGGACTCAAAGTATACACTCATACTTTTTTTTTTTTTAAAGATTTTATTTACTTATTTGTCAGAGAGAGAGTGAGAGAGAGATCACAAGTAGGCAGACAGGCAGGCAGAGGCAGAGGGAGAAGTAGGCTCCCTGCCGAGCAAGGAGCCCGATGTGGGACTCGATCCCAAGACCCTGGGATCATGACCTGAGCCGAAGGCAACCACTTAACCAACTGAGCCACCCAGGCATCCCTACACTCATACTTTTTAAATGAGAAATCCAGCCAAGCAAACATTTACTCACTGTTTTCTTTTTTTTAAAGATTTTATTTATTTATTTGACAGAGAGAGAGATCACAAGTAGGCAGGGAGGCAGGCAGAGAGAGAGAGGGGTAAGCAGGCTCCCCGCTGAGCAGAGAGCCCGATGCGGGGCTCGATCCCAGGACCCCGAGATCATGACCTGAGCCGAAGGCAGAGGCTTTAACCCACTGAGTGACCCTGGCGCCCCTACTCAGTGTTTTAAAACTAAGTTCATTTCTATGACTTGTCATTTGTTTAACTTTTTTTTTTTTTTTAAGATTTTATTTATCCATTTGACACAGAGAGAGAGATCACAAGCAGGCAGAGGCAGGCAGAGAGGGGGGGGGAAGCAGGCTCCCCGCCGAGCAGAGAGCCCGATGTGGGGCTCGATCCCAGGACCCTGGGATCATGACCCAAGCCAAAGGCAGAGGCTTTAACCCACTGAGCCACCCAGGCGCCCCCATTTAACTCTTAAATAACCTGCTTCTTAAAAATAATCTAAAAAACAAAATTCCATTTATAAAGTAAAAAGAAGTTGGGAAATTGCCCACTTATCTAATACTAAGGAGATAACCCTTTTATGTGTATAAATGGAAATACCTTTCATAAGATTAAACTTAAAAGTTATAGACATATCCAATATAATATGACTTTGGACAAATCCTTTAGCTTAATTTCTAACTCTCTTCATTGATAAATAAACCACCTCGATTAACCATTTTCAGAACAATTACCTTGTTCTGAGAAATGCAGAAGCAAGAAGCCTAAAGTTCTAGGAGTACCTAGGTAAAAGGCATTAGTAAATAATACTTCAGTCTAAAATCATGCTGATGAATTCCACTTAAAAATATTTATTCTCGGGGCGCTTGGGTGGCTCAGTGGGTTAAAGCCTCTGCCTTCAGCTCAGGTCATGATCTCAGGGTCCTGGGATCGAGCCCTGCATTGGGCTCTCTGCTCAGCAGGGAGCCTGCTTCCCCCCCTCTCTCTGCCTGCCTCTCTGCCTACTTGTGATCTCTCTCTGTCTACTTGTGATCTCTCTCTGTCAAAATAAATAAATAAAATCTTTAAAAAAAATATTTATTCTCAATACCAAGATGAAGATTGTAAGATAAAATTATTTTACAACAGAAAAATAAACTTGTAGAGAATGAAAAAAGAAAAAACCAGGTACCAACTAGGACTACAAGCTGGTAGCCTGAATTTGATCTTCACATACATTGTTAGCCCCTGCCCTTGAACAACATGCATTCTCCAATGCCCCTACTACTCCTTATGGACCACATGGCATCTGAGTTTGCATCATTTGATAAAGAGAACAATACATACAATCCATGAGGATTTACTCTAATCTGATTTTTCATGAAGTGGCCACCTCATCTCAAAGTAGCAAAACAAAATGATACCTGTAAAAAGGCTGAATAATGGCTTCTAAAGTACCAGGTCCGAATCCTATGAATGTTACCTTATTTGGAAAGAGTCTTTGCAGGTGTGACTAGTTAAGAAACGTGCAATGGGGGGATTATCTTGGATTATTCTGGGGCGCCTAAATGCAATCTCAAGTGCCCTTGAAAAAGAGGCAGAGGAAGAATTGTCACAGAGAAGCAAAGATAGAGCAAAGAGAGACTTGAAGATGCTAGCC
>CM052896.1:91708961-91763435 GCA_028534135.1 Potos flavus | reverse complement strand
GGCTCCCTGCTCAGTGGAGAGTCTCCTTCTCCCTCTCTCTCTGCCTACCACTTTGCCTACTTGCTCTCTGTCTCTCTGTCAAATAAATAAATAAAATCTCAAAAAAAAAGATTAATGCCAAGAAATTAATCAAAACCAGAAATTCAGTAAATGGAGAAGTCGTAGTATATAGGACTTTGGGGTGGGCAAAATACACTAAGCAAATACAGTTGTTCCTTGAAAAACACGCGTTTGATCTGCACAGGTCCACTTATACATGGATTTTTTTTTTAAATAAATACAGTACAGTACTATAAATGTATCTTCTCTTCCTTATGATTTTCTTAACATTTTTTCCTCTAGCTTATTTTATTATAAGAACACAGTATACAATACATATAACATGCAAAAGATTTATTAATCAACTGTTTATGTTATCAGTAAGGTTTCCAGTCAACAGTAGGTTATCAATAGTTAAGTTCTGGGGAAGACAGAAGTTATATGTGAATTTTTGACCATGTGGAGAATTGGTGTCTCTAACCTCCATGTTGTTCAAGGATGAACTGTGTAACAGAAGTCAAGGGTTGTGATTTTAATTTCAGAGAAAGAAAAGTATAAGGAATAAGTCAATAAATACAACAACTGTCTTTTAAATAGTTTTATGCCAGATAATTCATAACAATCCTTTAAAAATACTATATGCTGAAATTAAGACTATATTTTCTGTTCAAATATGCTTAAAACAATTAAAAATCAAGCATTCATTTGACTGTATATTGGAAAACAAAAGCTGTAAAGTTTCCTAACATACTCCCACTCACCCTACTCCAGGAACCACCCCCCAAAAAAGAAAACAAATGACACAGACCATATTATCTGACTCTAATACAGTAACAGTAGATGTTGGAAACAATGAAGAAAGAAAAAAACTTCAAACAGCTGGAAATTGCTTTAAAGGTATGCTTGTAATCAACCTTGCAATGAATTTGTATATTTTTATAATTACAGAATATTTAGAAACAATAATGATAAATAAAACTTTGTATCAAATTTTATGAGATATGACCAAACCTTACTCAGGAAAACTCACACTTTCTTAGTAAAAAAAGTGAAAATCAGTACACTAAATCTCAACTCAAAAAGTAAAAAGAACAACCACATGCATATACACAAACCTAAGCAAAGAAATATATTAAGGAATATATATTAAGAAAAATTAAGGTAAACCTGTCATATGAGAGAAAAATAAGTAAAATAGGTAAACCACTAATTAGTCTGAGAAAAACTATTATTCAAAATTAGAAATCAAACATATAGCTTGCCTCTGAGATGGGTGTTTGTTTTGTTTTATAAAACACATTGTACAATTCTCTGCTAATAAATTTGAAAATATGGAGAAAACACAATGTTCTTAAAAAACAAATTATCAAATTTTTTTCAAGCAGTGATGAAATAGAGACCTGTAACTCTGGAACAAAATGAGAAAGTTATCAAAGAACTAACCTGGGGCGCCTGGGTGGCTCAGTGGGCTAAAGCCTCTGCCTTCGGCTCAGGTCATGATCTCAGGGTCCTGGGATCGAGCCCCGCATCAGGCTCTCTGCTCAGCGGGGAGCCTGCTTCCCCCTCTCTCTCTGCCTGCCTCTCTGCCTACTTGTGATCTCTCTCTCTCTGTCAAATAAATAAAATCTTTAAAAGAACTCTAGGGCTCATGGAAAAAAAAAAAAAGCAGAACCACCATTTCAGAGTAAAGAACACCACGGAGATATGACAACAAAGTGTAATGCACAACTGTGCACAGGCTTATATATATTTGTGTGTGCAAAAAGAATATGTATGCGCACATACACAAAGGGAAAAAAGAAAATTTATAAAACAAATGTGGTTTTTAAAAAATTAGTCATTCAGGTATATCTGAAAGTTCACTGTACCTTTTTTTCTTCAAATTTTCTGTAAATTTAAATTGTTTACAAAATAAAGTTACTAAAAATAAGTGTATCAGACCATTTCACAACCAAGATCTTGCAAGCCTTAAAACATAGTAATAATACTTATATTACCTACAGAAGAAAAAAAGCTTCACACTTCATTTTACAAACCTACCATAATCCTGATTAAAAACTGGAAAAGACAGGACCAAAAAATAAAACTATAATCCAAACATATTAATACAGATGCAAAAAACCCTAAGTATTAGCAAATTGCAAAGTAGAGCTCATCTTAAGAATTTAACTGTGAGGGGCACCTGGGTGGCTCAGTCAGTTAAGCATCTACCTTCAGTTCAGGTAGTGCTCCTGGCGTTACAGAATCAAGCCCCAGGGACAGGCACCCACTCATCAGGGAGTCTGCTTCTCACTCTCCCTATGATCCTTCCCCCCTACCTTGCACACGGGCTCTAAAATAAATAAATAAAACAAAAAATAAAAAAAATAAAAATTTTGAAAAAATAAAGTAATTCAAAGGGAAAAAACCACATGATCATCTCTTCATCTGATAAAATTCATTCTATAATATGACAATCTATATTTCAAGCTGAAGAGGAAACAGTGATTAGAACAATTCCCAGAAAGAAGCAAACACAAGGATACCTCTTCTTATCCATAATATTTAGCAAGGTCTAGAAATAATGATCAATACAGTTAAGATGTTTTTAAAAAGCATAAAATTATGAGGAGATCAAATTGCTATTTGCAGATAACAACTATGTGATGACAAACTCAAAATCTAAAATATTAGGGGAAAAAAGGTTCAATAAGGTTATTTGTATACAGAAAATCCTTAAGAAAACTATTAATAATAACCACTTAGGAAATAAAGAAAAAAATGCCAATAAAAGTCGTTACATCTAAATAAATAACCAAAGAAATATTCAGGACCTTTAAGAAGAGAGGCTCAGAATAAAAGACACTTCTATTTCTGAGACAGGAAGATTCAATATTGCAAAGACAGTTATCTTCCCTTTTTTATTCAATAAATTCAGTATAACCACAACTGGGTCTTTTTGTTCCCAGACCTTGATGAAATGATTCCAAAATTCCTATGAAAGAATAAATGTTTGAGGGGCGCCTGTGTGGCTCAGTCATTAGCGTCTGCCTTCGGCTCACGTCATGATCCCAGTATCCTGGGATCAAGCCCTGCATCGGGCTCCCTGCTCCGCGGGAAGCGTGCTTCTCCGTCTCCCACTCCCTCTAGTTGTGTTCCCTCTCTCGCTGTGTCTCTCTCTCACGAATAAATAAACAAAATCTTAAAAAAAAAAAAAAAAAGGATAAATGTTTGAGAATAGCCAAAACATTCTAAAAAACATTAGCGTTTGTCGTATCTAATATTAAAATAATTTCAAATTATGGTATTTAAGAGGGAATACTAAAAGGATTCATCAGTGGAACAGAACTGAAGCTTTGGAAAGACAACTGTGGGAACAGATATTCAATAAATGATGTTAAAACAGCTGGTCTATTTCAATCCTGCCCTCCCATGGAAACTAGCTGAATTCCTATTACACATCTTAAAATAAATATCAGGTAATTAGAGATTTAAGTTTGAGGGGCGCCTGGGTGGCTCAGTGAGTTAAAGCCTCTGCCTCCCGCTCAGGTCATGATCTCAGGGTCCTGGGATCAAGCCCCACGTCGGGCTCTCTGCTCAGCGGGGAGCCTGTTTCCCCCTTTCTCTCTGCCTACTTGTGATCTCTCTCTCTCTGTGTCAAATAAATAAATAAAAATCTTAAAAAAAAAAAAGATTGAAGTTTGAAACACTATAATAAAATCATAAATCATACAACTACATCTAGACAAATATTTCTATAATTTTGCTGTAGGAAAGGACTTTCTAAGTATGATATTTTTTTTTTGCCACTGGGCAAAAAAAGACTTAAAGGAATAAAAAGCAATTCCAGAGGAATAGAACTACTACACTAGAAAACCAAGCTCATAAGCTTGAAAGGCACATATCTTTAAAACAAGTATTTGCAATATATATGTAAAGTTAATATTCCTAAAATAGACAAAAATCTCTTATAAGACAATAAAATGAACACTTTAAAGGAAACGAAACAAAGAACATGAATAGGCAATTCAATTTATAAAAGAATATAAATGGACAATAAATACATGGAGTAAACCAATCTCGCTAGCCATTAAACACAAATTTATTTTTTTACACATTATGAAAGATTAAAAATGAGACACCTGGGTGGCTAGGCGGGTTAAGCATCTACCTCCAGCTCGGGTCATGATCCCAGGGTCCTGGGATTGAGCCCCATGGCTGCTTCCTGTTCAGCAGGAGCCTGCTTCTCCCTCTCCCTTTGCCTCTGCGTGCTGCTCCCCCGCTCAGGCTCTTGCACGCGTGTTCTCTCTCTCTCTCAAACAAATAAATAAAATCTTAAAAAAAAAAAGATTAAAAATTTATAGTGTCCAGTATTGGCAAAGGAGTAAAAAAAAAAAAAAAAAGTTTCTCACAGGTAGGAGACTAAACGGCCACCTTTCTAACGGATATGTAGGACACAGACACATATTAATTTTAAATGTTGATTTCCATTTAAATGGTTTTCTATATTCACATTCTGAAGTGCCCTTCTATTCCAAAAGTATTTTTAAAATAAAACAAAACAAAATTAAGAAGACCAAACCACCTGCTAAAGATAAACTCTTTTTGTCAAGCTGAAACTATATGAGCCTCCTGGGTTCAACTAACAGAGATAGATAAGAGTCTACATCCTACAGGGATAGTAACAGAAATTAAAAATGCCCTGTGCAAAGCTGGGACAGAACGCAAGCTCACTGAAACTCACGCCTGAGTGGAGGGGCTCTGCTGCCTATAAAAGGAGCTGGAAAAAGCTACTTATTAACCATAACCTGGAGCTATAGTTTAGATGAAATTAGATGCCCAGTGAGCAGAAGAGTATAGCTCTTCTTTAGTCTGTGTCTTTTCTTGGAGAGATAAGCCTGATCCTGATCTTATCAAGAATCAGGAACCACACCTCCAATGCAAGACAAGGTTGCAGACTGGGCGCCCCAGGGCCACGATGTAGGCACATGGAAAAAAACACTGGATAAGAGGGGTGAAAACAAAGAAAACAAAACAAAAAACTTCCATTTAATAAAAGAACACAAAACCAAAGTCCAAAACACATGAGGAAAAAAAAGCCATGATGGACAGCCAACAAAATCAACAACTGTAGGAATTCAAACCAGAAGGAAAAACAACAATTTGAAAATAAAATGTGTGTTTAGGATCCTTCCAAAGTTAAAAGACAATAGACATGAAGAGGAAAAAAATTTTAAACAGTCAGAAATCAAACCAAAATAGGTAGCTATTAGAGACAGCGAGAACCTGAAAAGGAGAAAAATATTCATTGAGAAAAACAACTGAGGCATATAAACTCTAGCTGGATAAAGTCAAGAGGTTAATTAGTAAATTGAAAAATGATACTTTGGAACTGCCTAGAAAATAAGACAGAGAGTAAAAGGAATACTGGAAAAGCAATATTCAAAAATATAGGGGTGCCTGGCTGGCTCAGTGGGTAGAGAATGTGACTCTTGATCTTGGGGCTGTATGTTTGAATCCCACGTTGGGCACAGAGTTACTTAAAAATAAAATCTTAAAAAAAAAAGTTAAGAAAAATATAAAAGTTAAAGAATTTTCTAGAATTGAAGAAAGATAATGCATCTTTTTTTTTTTTTTTTTAAGATTTTATTTAGAGAGAGAGAGATCACAAGTAGGCAGGAAGGCAAGCAGAGAGAGAGAGGGAAGCAGGCTCCCCAATGAGCAGAGAGCCTGATGCGGGGCTCGATCCCAGGACCCTGAGATCATGACCTGAGCCGAAGGCAGAGGCTTTAACCCACTGAGCCACCCAGGCGCCCCGATAATGCATCTTTAGATCAACAGTGTATTTCAAAGAGTACCTCCATATAGCACAACATACACATACCTCCTAGGCATAGGGGAATGTGCTCAGGACATCAAGTATGGTAGAACAAATACTAATATTTATTCCACACAAAAAACGGGACTCTGGGGCGCCTGGGTGGCTCAGCCATTAAGCGGCTGCCTTCGGTTCAGGTCCCTGGGATCGAGCCTGCATCAGGCTCCTTGCTCAGCAGGAAGCCTGCTTCTACCTCTCCCACTCCCCCTGCTTGTGCAGGTAGGATTCTACTCCTCTAATTTGAAAACTTCACTGCCATTTAACTCTCTGTGGGGTTTGTCTAAAGTATCCCGAGGTGATAAGGGTTTCCCATGCTACCCTGGTTCAAACCTTAAGATCTTCAAATAACCCTCCCCCCTAAAAAACAACAAACACATGACTATAGTTCAGCTTCAAAACTCCGATACAAAGTTCTAGAAAGAAACTATGTCAAGGGTACCAAACCTCCTCGGAAAATGGAATTATCATTTGTGCTTCATTGACATTATGACTAAAATTCAAAGTTCAGAACAGAGAATAAAAAAAAACTTCTTATCTTCTACTACATGATAACATCTCTGCCTTTTCTTTCTTCCCTCTAGGTCTTATTCTCTCCTAAGAAACCTCCAAGTTTCATTCTTCTGTTCACAAATTCAGTCTCCTTGCAAATTTTATCCCATTTCTCTTCTTCTTCTCATCTAGAGAACTTTGTCCCTCCCCAACCTGATCAATCTCTTCTATTTTCCTGTTCTTGCCTTTCTCATTCTTGGGTTTAGGAGAATAAGAAGGTAGAGTTCAGGCAAGTCAGCTGTTAGGGGAAACATTTCAGTTAACTCATGCAAGCCTGATTTTGAAAGGTTAGAAGAGAAATGGCTACTACAGCAACACTTTAGGGGAAGTTGAGGGACTAATGAGCAACCCACAGTAAAAAGCACTTCTGGATGAGGACTAATGGTACATATTCTTTGAATTTATAATATAGTGAGGAGCCTGATTCTTGGTTTAAATTTGGATACAGTCTCCCAATTACTGAATTAATTTTTCCTGGTCAGAGGAGGAGGAAACAACCATTATTTAAGCTATATAAGGAGGCTACACTATTCATCATTGGTTATCTCATAAGATATACAAGATGTTTATAAAGGCTAGAAATCAACTGATTAAAAAGTTATTTAGATTGCATTTACATGAAATATCTGAAAAAATGTATAGAGACATAAAGTAGATGAGTGGTTGACAAGGGCTGGGGGAGAGGAGAATGGGGAGTGACTGCTAATGAGTACAAGGTTTCTCTGCGGGTGATGTAAATGTTCTAAAATTAAATTGTGGTTAATGGTTGCACAATTCTGTGAATACACTAAAAATTACTAAGCAACAAACTCAAAATGGATGACTTTTATGCTATGTGAGTTATATCTTAATACAGTCATTTAAAAAGACTGCTATGGTTTTCTGTATCTATATTTTATTTTGCATAAAAAGATTTTAAAAGATGACTATAGAATATATGGAGCAACATGTAAAATACTATATTAAAGTTTTTCAAAGATTACCAGAAAACTTTCTTAGCTGTCCAATATTTCTTCACCTTATAGCTTCAACAAAATACTGACTTCAATCTTTGAATTAAATATTTCTTCTAAATAATCAAATGAATTATAATGCAAAAGACTGTTACTGAGTTAAATAATACCTAAATTTAAATGCCCTAAATTCAAACCTCAAAAATAAAATTTCAAAAAGCAAACCAAAAGTGACCAAGCAAACCAACCAAAGTAAGTCAGATACAGCTCTTCTATGCTAAATAGTATTTCCATGAAGGCAATGACAAAAGCCATTTTTTTCCTACAAAATATCATTCAAAAATAGTCTTTGCTGAATTAAGTAAAAACTTACAACTACCCAAGCCATAGTCACCTTGTTCAACAGTCTCAATTTCACATACTAAGTGTAGACAGAGTTTGCCACTTTTGATGTTTTCTTCATGTTTAATGTATCAATATTTCCTAGACATGTACTGTGATATGAATTACACGCTCCATAAGATAGTCTTAAGTTTTTACAAAGATATGTACTGTGCAATTTTTTAAAAGTAAACTTCAGAAGGACGTAATTGCCTGAAAAATATCTAAGCTCAATTTAGTTGGTGGGTTCTAGTGACTATAAAAATTAGATACTGACCTATTTTCACTAACAACTACAGTATGAGCAAAACATTGAAAAGATGTGGAAAGCATAGAGCTATTTAGTTTTTAAAGTTTTCTAAGTTTTCTAAGAATGTTCTATAGTATTCACAATCTCAATTTGCCTCATCTGTTAACTACTTCGAATTTCTGTTTTGAATAACTTGTCTACAGAAGTGGATTCAATTTCCAGTTTGCTATTTTTTAAACCTTGCATATTTGAGGATTCAGACTCAGACTGACCTAGAAAATAATAACTGACTCCCTTAGCCAATCCATTCTTTTCTCTTTTGCTTAAAACAAACGAAACTCCCTGTGTGACAGTACATTTTAAAATGTATGCTGGTAACCTGAAAGAGGGGGAAAATAAAACTTATTAAATATTTAAGATGATAAAAGGTTTATTCACAAACAAAATATGCAGCAATTTTAAGTATTTTATACATATGACATATCACTGCTAGGAAAAAGAATCAAGAAGTATTTGCCCCTAAGAGAAAGACTTCTGTCCATAAAATCTAACATTTTTCCAAAACAGATTCATTCACTGAGTCCACAAGTTTTGATGAGATGCTTTGTTGTATGGAAAAGGGTATTGGGAAAGTAAGAGAAAAAAGTTTTGTAATAGCTTAAAAAAATATATATCTAACTACCTCCTGTACTCGATTAGCCACACCTCAAATGACATGACCTAAAATGAATTTCTCAATTCCCTACTTCTCCTACCCAGTTCCCTGTCTCAGGAAATAGATCTACCATTAGTCATAAGCTCGCAGAATTCTGATTTCACCCTTATCATAGTATATAAGACCCTGTGAATTCTTCTCATTTTAGATTTTCAGATTCATGAGAGAAGGAATCATGTCTTTTCTATTCACAATACTTTTCATATAGAGAAACACTTGTTTAATATGTAGGACAAAGGAATGATAGCCATCATCATGACTTCTCTCTTGTCAACAGACTCAGGAATTCTTTTCTACCCAGGAAAAAGTATTCCCATAGAAGAGGACCTGCAAACAACTGTATCCTACCGTTTCCATTTTGTTATTCTACAGAATGCATAGTTCTAATTTTTAAAATCTCTACAGAAATATAATTGATTTCTAATAAGAAAATATTGGACTCTAAAGCAAATGTGCAGCTTACCAATTAAAAATCTGATTTTCAGACTGTGTTCATTAATGACTTTTAAAAGTTTCTTGACATCATTAGTTGACACCCTCATTACTGAAAAATGTCACATAAGGTATATTAGAGAGGACAAAAGAGAAAGACGCAGTTTTGACTAGAAGTTAGAGCCTATACATTTTCTTTCCCTGAGAGAATTTATTTACCATTTATTTACTCATCAGATCATCCAATCAATAGTCATGAATGGGTAAATTTCTTAAAAGTGTTTTCTATATGAGAAGCAAAGTATAAGGTAATTTAGACACAAAGGAATAATTTCTGAGAGCTAGGAAACCCACTTTCAATGTATTTTATTTTATTATTTTTTTTTCTTTCAATGTATTTTAGACAAAAATATCTTTAACTTAGTCTGGGAGTTTTACTATATATAAAATGAGTTGATCTCATAAACACTTAAGGAGCTCCTTATTCTGACAGTAGCAAACTAGTACAAGATCACACTAGATGGCTGACTAGTTGTTGAAGTACTTGCTTATACTATCAGGAAGCATTTACACAGAGAAAAATGAAGATGAGATATGGAGGTGTGGGTTGACAGCAGAAAAAAACCTGCCACTTCTAAGATCAGCCCCTAACATCCAAAACAGCCTTACAGACTCTTAGCAAGGATAATAATCTACTGCTTTATAAAAAGTGAAAATTTGATTTACCATCTATTTATATTCTCAAGCATGATGGCATACTGTAGAGATATTTTTCTAAAGCTTGGTAAGTTTTGTAATTCTGTTTGCAAAACAAAAACCAAAAAAAAACAATACATAGCCACTCCTTGCTTATCCTTATCATTAATATTTTCATTTCTGAAATTTGGTAACAAAGGTAAGTATGCAAGCTGTAACTTCTATCAACGTAATATCAAATTAAATGCAATTTTCTACCACTCATGCTAAAAAAAAGAAGTGCTAAGGAAAAAAAAAAAAGCCAAGGCATTTATTAAAAATCAGTAATGAATTACATTCTTAGAAATAGCACAATAGTTTTTGATAACATATTCTTTAAATAAAATAACTAAGCTACATATAGCCTGACTTAAAACAAAGTACACACACAAAAAAAACCATTTATCTACATCCCTGCCTGCATGGTCATATCACAGATGAGTAAAAAGAACTAGCCTAAATATAAAATGGATTATCCATGATCTATGCTCTCATAATTTGCTATACTTCTGGTTCACATTCAATTTTCTTTGTCATGTGTTCATCAGAAAATAAGCAAGGAGACTATAAAGATTAATCAGCTACTCAAAACAAATAAAACCCTGTCCCTGCTTTCGAGGATTTTATTTTTAATAAATCTTAATATTGAAATATTCCATTTATAGTATAAATTCTATTTTAAGCACAATTAGGTAGCTCGTGTTTAAGATTATCTTCTTAAATTCAATAAGAATTTAAATTTGAATAAAGGACTAATGAAAGCATTTGTCAGTGGGTTGCAAAGTAATGAACAAGCCATAAGGCAAAACTGTATATGGCTTGTGGTACTAGTTGTATTATGCCCATATCTTATATTTTTCTGATATCACAAAATTTAATAGTTCTTGGCAAAAAGTTCTAAAGTGAACTGACATAACACATGACACTATACTTTTCAAATTTAGTATACCCTTCCACCTCAGACCCCAACTCAAACACAAGATTCACTCACTGGGTACAATGGAAATGTAGTCATAGCCTTCATAACCAAAGATTTTCTAAACCATCACAACTGCCAATAGTTTCTCTTAGCAGAAGCAGTAAAACTGCAGTGATCCATATACATAATAACGATGAAAAATCCAAGGACCTGAGTTTAGTTTCTATTACTGGCTGTGAAACTTTGGACAAGTAACTTAACCTTTGTCTCAATTTCCTCATCTGTTAAGATACAAGTAGTAACAGTATCTCTCTCATATACAGAGATAGGAAGATTTAATGAGACAGTAATTAAAATTTTTCTACAATAATGCCCGGCCGACTGCTCAATGTTAGCTATCATTGTTAATAGCTAATGCTAAGGCTAGAAAGACTTAAAAGGCACACAAAGAATCAAATTTATGATTCTGGTCTCATTAGCATCATACTCCAATAAATGGGTCTTAGCAACCAGACTGCCCATATAAAATTATCCATTTAAAAATTCAATAAAGGAAATTTTACCATGCATTTTCCAAATACTGGAAACAGTTTTAACAGTTTGATATGGTTTAAAATTTAGCTTTAAGGTTTATATGAACATAGACTACATAGACTATCATATATTAGATATTTGTTTTGGTTCAAATTAAATCAGTTGAGAGTTATCTCCCTTCTTTAACTAATACAACATCTCATTACTGTGACTCCACAACTCCCATTTAAAAGGTTGTCTAGTTCATAGTATCTGCAAATATAATTCTGGAAAGAGATGCAAGACTATGGAATGTCCTGTTAACCCTCAAAGTGAAAACACTGGAAATTAAAATGAAACCTTTAGGTCTAGAATCAATCAACCTAATTTTCTATACCAACATAAGAACTCTGCCACATTTCTGATATATATAATCTTCACACTTAAATATCCAGGTTCAGCCAAAATAATATATAGGAGGAAAAGTCAGAAATGTCTGCTACCCGAAAGCTCTGAACTTTTTCCACCACCTTCTACAGCAATCATTTCCACTCTCAGGTAGATTTTGCCTAATATTTACAAAATATCTGAATATCTGCTATCCACAAGGCACTGTGGTAAGTTTTGGGGATAATAAAAAGTTACTGTATTTTCCCCTTCCGAATTTTATAAATTGAACACACAGTTATAATTAGAACACAAATAGCTAGCAATAAAGTATACAACTAAAGCCATACAAATAATAGATACTGCTATATAAGTACAGAAAAATTATAGAGATGAAACACTATGATCAGAGAAGGCATTGTGAAAGAAAAAATATTAGAAATGAGCTTTGATAGAGGGGAAAGCAAAAGCTAGAAAAAGAAGGGCAAGAATTCCAACCTACCAATTAGCATGAACAACAATCCACTGAGATAAAAGGACAAGGTATGTTCCAAAGATGGCAAAGTGTACTGGTTTGGTTGAAATAGATCAGTCCTGGGATGCCTGGGTGGCTCCGCTGGCTAAGCATCCGACTTGTGATTTTGGTTCAGGTCATGATCTCGTGGGTCGCAAGACCAAGTTCCACCTCTGGCTCCCCACTCAGTGGGGAGTCCGCTTGAAATTCTCTCCCTCTGCCCCTCTCCCTACTCACTCTCACTCTCTCCAAAGCAAATAAACAAATCTCTAAAAATAAAAAGAGAAAGAGAGCAAGAAATAGATCAATCTTCAAGTTCAATTATGGAAAGTGTCAAAACCCCAGCAAAGAATTCTAAACTTTATCCTAGATGAAAAGGGAATCACAAAGTATATCAAGCAGAGAAATAATATGATACAAATAGTTTTTTAGAAGGAGTTTGTGATGGTTTATAGAATGGGGAAGGGAGACACAGCACAAAAGGAGAAAGTGGGAAAGACCAGCTGGAGTGCTAAAAGCAATGGTTTGGGTATGAAGTGATTAAGATCTGTACTATTCTAATACAATTTTTCAACCTTAAATAACACAGAACCCACCTGTAAAGCATTAATACTTTCTTTTTTTTTAAGCATTAATACTTTCTATATAAAGACTATTTTTTTTACAAGATCTGAATTAATTACAATTTAGTTTTCTTGCTTTCTCTTGCATTTTTTCCATAACAGTATCTTCTTGCCCATTTCTAATCATAAACTGTAACTTCTCTTCAAAATACCAACCCTTGTCTTTCTTCACTTACTGATCATTCTAGTCTAAACATTTACCTTTGCTTTTATTACTCTGTATCCTCTATTTAACCATCTATTCCCACCTAACAATTAACTACAAACCCATCACCTCTCCAGCTTCATATAGTCAAATAAATCTACTCATACTCAACTTTCTCTTCCACTACCTCTTAATGTTTAACTTTTATATATAAATTCTATATGCCCACAACCTTTATAACTTCTAAAGTCTCTACTCAATCCCTTATAGTATGGTTTCCAGACTTACTCCTAAAACTGTACTCAAAGACTCACACTCTGTTAAGTTTCTATTTCTGTATCTCAAGATTTCACAAACTCAATAGCAGCTACTATTTATTTAGTACTTTCTTCAAGGTAGAAAACGTCAAGTATTTTACACAAGCATTTCACTTAATCTTCAAGAATACCTTATGAGGGGTGCCTGGGTGGCTAAGTTGATTAAGCCACTGCCTTTGGCCCAGGTCATGATCCTGGAGTCCCAGCATCGGGCTCCCTGCTCAGCGGGGAGTCTGCTTCTTTCTCTGATCCTCCCCCCTCTCATGCTCTCTGTTTCCAATAAATAAATAAAATAATAATAAAAAAAAAAGAATACCTTAAGAGAAAGGCTTTCCCATAAAACAGATAAAGAAAACTGAGGCTTAGAGAAATCGAGGAGCTTGTCCAAAATCACCCCACCAGGAAATTTTATCGTCACCTCCTCTCTAAAGCCTTTAATGTAGAAACTTAGAAACTTAGAAACATTTCTTAGAAACTTAGAAACATTTCTCTTAGTCCTTCATTAAAGATATCAACCATTTGAGAATTTAATATTGATTCCATTCCTCAATTTAAACAATGATAGTTGAAGACATAAAATTGTTCAGCTCTGTTGACTTCGGAAACTTAGGGAATGAGAAAATGAGCTTAACTTCTTAAATCTTTTCTGAATGTTTCAGAAGAGACTCCTGTATTGGAAGACTTAATTTATACATAAATTTATAAGGTGTCTTTTAATTCTAGGAGTCTGAATCATAGTGTTAACATTCAGCTTCTCAATTTTTGATTCCTAGGAACAAGGAGGATGATCTATTTGGGAAAAATTCACTCAGGAATATTTTGAAAACTTCATATCTACACAGTTCTGACCTTGGCATGTTACTTAGAGTCTCAGAAATAACATCATATACTTTAGAGGGTTCTGGGGGAAATAAAAGCCTGACAAATGGTCAATACACTGTGACTTTGGGGCACCTGGATGGCTCAGTTGCCTAGATGGCTCAGTTGTTAAGCGTCTGCCTTTGGCTCAGGACATGATCCCAGAGTCGTGGGATGGAGCCCCATATGGGGCTCCCTGCTCCGCAGGAAGCCTGTTTTCCCTCTCCCACTCCCTCTGCTTGTGTTCCCTCTCCCGCTCTGTCAACAAAATAAAACCTTTAGAAAAAAAAAAACTGTGACTTTCAATATTACTTTATTCTGTATCTAGAAGTAGTTTGTTCTCATAGGATTTTAATTCAAATCATATCAGCTACAAAAACTCTAATGCCTTTCAATCCAGATCCTAAATATGAATACTACATAAACTTGGTCAATGGATTCCAAATAAACATATCAAGAATTATAAAAACTCAAGTTCCCTCCCTTATTACACATTTATTCAAGGAATGTTTAAGACACCTCTAATTTCATAAACACAGTATCAGTAGTCTACTTTATTAATACACATTAAGATCTGGCACTTTTCTCTCAGTTTTTTAAAAAAATTCTAAAGTCTATTACATTTTAGATAAAAGTATATAGAAGCTCACCTCTCTTAATCGTTTCCTTTTTCTAGCTCCTCCTACCTGCCTCAGCAAAAGAAAAGCTAGGTAAAGAGATTATCTAGGTAGTACATAGATAGCTAGGACATGCAAAGGTCAAAATCAAGAAATATATTCTGGAGACTCAATAAAATATAAAATTGTTACTTGTGTAATATGAAGTACATTTGACATTAGAAAGAGCAAAAGAAGAATATAATCAACCTTTTGATTTTTATATAATTTAACCCAAGCTCCTTTCATATAAGGGTGGTTAAAAATCCCAGCTAGAAATTCAGGGAATTTCTTGGCTAATAGTGCAATAATAAATGAAGCGACTGAATTTTAAAAATTTGTCACCAACATTATTTGAATGAAAGAACACATTCTGGCATAAAGTTACTACCTAAGGTACAGGAGGATGCAAACTTTTACCTAGTTGCCTCACACCTTCCCCTCACCCAAGGTCCACATATTTCACAGGGCCACACCTTGTTTTACCTTCTTAACTTTTTTTTTTTTTTTAAGATTTTATTTATTTATTTGACAGAGAGAGCAAGAGCACAAGCAGGGAAAGTGGAAGAGAGAGAAGCAGGCTTCCCGCTGAGCGGGGAGCCCAATGCAGGACTCGATCCCGGGACCCTGGGATTATGACCTGAGCTGAAGGTAGACCCTTAACCGAATGAGCCACGGAGGGCGCCCCACTTCTTGCTTAACTCTTACAGGACTCCACCTGAGCAGACTTTCTTACATGGCTGCCTCCTTTGATCTAAGGATGGAAAGTAATCAGTATCACTTAAGAGTCAGGGGCCCAGGTAAGAGTTAGATAATCATGGGGGGAGGGAGAATGATCAAAATATCACTATAATTATCACAGACTTACACTTTAAGAAATTAATCCAGCTCTCATGGGTGAGCATTTCAGGGAAAACAAGCTCCCTGTGGACATATGTCAGTCTTCAGTTTTAAATTATTAAATAAATCAGCATTCACAGCTAAGCCAAAATCGGCTACACATTCTATTAGCTACTATAATAAATACTCTAAGTATAATCTGAACAAATTCAAAGACTAAGTTTTTGATAACTGCTTAGCAATGTTTACCATGTGACAACATGATGTTGCTATAGAGTCCTTTGAAAAAAATTAGGTATTAGGAAACAAATTTTCACACAAAGGCTTTTTAAGAAGTCGAGATAAGCAAGATCCAGCCTGAACTTACAGAAACATCTTCATAATGTGTTCTTATAATGCTCTTCACATCAAACTATGAAGGGTCCTGTGCTTGTTCAAACCTGCAGTCTCATCCACCCTTTGTTTCTTGTGGAATCCCCATCCTTCTTCCTCCCAAGATTTTTTCTAGACTTCCCAATCCCAACAGAGAAAATCAATAAAGTCTACCTACAGGAATATCATTCCTAAAGATCAATCACCAACTTAAAATTCTTTTAAGGAAGACACTTACTTTTAAATAACATGCAGATTTAGAATACTGAAACATCTAAGTGCCTGGCATATACCAGGCATTTGGTCAAGGCATACTGAATAGACAGTGTTAACAGAATAAAAAAATTTAACAACTGGCCATGCATTTGATAATACAGTATACCACTTTGCTTTACTGATTTGTAAACTGAGACTCAAAAGGTTAAAGGACTTGTCCATTGGACACAGATATTTTGGAGCACAGCCATGACTAAACAATTCTTATCTCCTAGTACAGTGTTCCCTTCAACAGGTTATACTGTAATTATGGTCATCACACCAGCCCTTCAAGCTGAAATATAAAAAGATACAACCTGTGTTTAAAAAAAAAAAAGAATGTTAAATAAATTTATGTAAATTTCCACCAAAAAAGAAAAAACACTTTTTAAAGCAGGCGCCATGTCCAGCATAGTGCCGAAGGAAGGGCTTGAACTCACAACCCTGGGATAAAGACCTGAGCTGAGAGCAAGAGTCGGAAGCCTAACCAACTGAGCCACTCAGGTGCCCCTAAAAAAGAAATTTTAATGACTTTAGCATTCAACCCTGTTATTTGGCAAATTTATACTGAGGTAGCTAGCCAAACTTCCTGCTCTTGTATACCTCTACCATAACAAAATTACTTCACTAATGTGAAAAACGTTTGATGATATCAAATCAGAAATGTCTTCAGTAACTTCCATGTGCACTTCTCATTATAGTTTCAATAATGTGTCACTGCAGCAACTTGCAGCATCCTTACATGATTGAATGCTTATTCAGATATACATGAGTTACACATAAGAACAGAACTACAACATCAGGCAAGGAATGTTACCTTGTGCTTCAACTTATTTACTTACAAAGAAACATTAAATCAAAGGTAACATCTATGATTAGAAAATAGGCAGTGGAGTGGGTCACTACCTTCCTAATCAATTTTCTAATCTGTAAAGTGTTACAGAAATACAGTATTTGTAAAAGACCCTATATGTAAAACTATAAAAGTTATAATAGTGAAGTTGTTCCAGTTAAAGAGGAATTGGGGAGTAAGGCCTGCTGAACTCCTATGACTCTGGAACCCCTAAGGCTCAGCAGAGTACCATTTAAATAAATAAATCCCCTTACTCTTCAGAGCTCTTTGCATCTAAAAACTGACTGTGTTTACAATCCCAGCATGCAAGTCTGAAAAGATTAAGCCTTCTTCCTCAGAACAATTTTTAAATTTCTTTCAATAATGTCAAAATCGCCTACTCTGGGAAAATAACACCTATATCCCATTGATTTTTACACCTCCCATCACTCTTCCAATCACTTCTTAAAATTCATTACGATCATTAGTGCAATTTGTAGAAAATTCAGGGGTGGGGATGGGGGCGGCGCATATATTTCTTGGCTTGGACAACTTAAGTTTGACCTTTGTGGATGTGTAAGTACCATGCGGTGCTTGAGAAGAGAGAAGGAAAAATACCTCAGGTGATGAAATTTTCAAAACGTATCTAAACTGCGGTTGGTAGAAGGCTCTCCACAGCCAGCTGTCTTTCAAGAAAATATTTAAATCTACGAGCAGAACAGAACCATACCTCAACCACCAAACTCTAACATTAAGAACTTTACCACACAATTCACACAGTTAATACAAGAAATCAGTGTGATTTACTTCAATGGATTTGTTCGATGCCTTAATAATAATGAATGAACTGGAGGCATCACAGACTTGAGTTCTTAAGGAGCCTCACTCTCAGCTCAGACCCCGGTATAAGACCTGAAGCAAATCCTCCAGAACTTGGAGCCTCGAGAACAAGTCCGGTCCAAAGGAAGCCTACCCTCTTCTTTCTCCAGGCCTCCCTCCCAGGGGTTGGAGCCCTGAGCGGCCCTGCGCGGGGGGGTGGGGGGGTGCGCCGCGACGCCCCACTCCTCGCTCGGGAAAAGTTCCGCCCGCCGTTATCCGGCCAGGCTGCCCTGGGGCCCTCGCTCGCGTCGCGGCCACAAACACCCGCCCGCCCTCGGCGGCGGGAGGGTCGCGCCCCCTCCCAGAGCCGCCGCCGCCACCAACACCCCGCCCCCGCCTCCCCGCCGCCACCGCCCTCGCTGAGCGTTAACCCCTTGCGGCCCGCCGCCCGGCTTCGGGAGGAGGCCGGGCCAGGGGGTGGAGTTGTCGTGTCTCCTCCCGGGAGCGCCCGGGCAGACGCCCGGCTTGTTTACAGGCCCCAGGCCCAGGCCTGGCTGCCACCGCCGCCGCGCAGGCCCGCGCCGCCCGCCCGCCCGTCCTCGGCCCGAGCGTCGCGCTTACCCGGAGCAGCCGCGGGCGGGCAGGTCCCTGGTCGGCCAAGGCAGCGGCGGCGACGGCTGCCGGGGAGGGGGCTGGAAGGGGGTCACCGCGGCGGCCGCCGGCCAGGTCAGGCCGGGGAGGGGGCGGAGGAGGGGAGGAGCCGGGCTGCGTCCGGGCCCCCGGCTCTCGGCGCCCTCGCGGCTCAGATCATCCGGGCGTTGGAGCGGGAGGCGGAGAGCGGGTCCCGGAGGAGGAGGAGGAAGAGCCGAAGATTCATCGCTTTCGCGCCCCACCTGCCTGGCGCCCCCCCACCCCCCCTCCCCAACCACCCGTTCCGGCGCTGCAGCCGCCCGAGCACCCGAAGCTGCGGGCCGGGCCGGCGCCGAGACCACCGCTCCCTCGCTCCCTCGCTCCCGCGCGCGCTCCCGCCCCTAGCGCCGCCGCCGCCGCCTCGAGCGCGTCCCCGCGCAGGCGCGCTCACGACGGCGCCGTGCTGCCCCTCCCCGACTCCTCTGTACGCCCCGCCCCGCGGGCTCGGCGGCCGCTACAGCTGCGGCGCGGCGGAGCAGCTGGAGAGACCCGGATGTCGTTGGGCAGGAACTGCGGCGAGGGCCGGCAGGCGGGGGAGGGGCAGCCGCAGATGACATCACTGCCCTGCCCAGCTTCTCTCGCCGCAGCTCTTCGCGGCCCGGACCCCAGGCCGAGGCCGGAGGGAGCATCCGAATCCCGGATCGGAACCGGGACTAGGGCCTTTATGTCCCCGGCCCTGGGGGCTGGATAGACTGTGTGAATGTAAGGAGCCCCGGCCATCGAGAGCTTTTCCAAACCTGGCAGTCTGTCGAGCCGGGACTCGGGAGCTCCCCCTAGGGCGTCGGCTCCTCCCGCCCCAGCGCTTCCACATGTCTTAAATACACACCCCACTCCCTGCAAAGACGCCGTTCTCAGAACCCGGAGGACCGACCCCGTGCTTTCGACCTCTCACGGACGCAGTCGAGGCCTAATTGCCGCCTGGCTGCCGCGGCTTGAACGCACTGTTGCCCCCAGGCAGCCGCCAGACCCCCTCTCCTCCGGAGCCCCAGGCCTCTGGAGCCACTCTCGCCAGTGACCCCCGGGAGCCCCACGCAGGTGCCCCTACCACACAACTCTGGTCCCGAAGGGCAGCAACACCCTACCACCACCCACCCACACGCGAGTGCAACTGATACACGCACAGGGCACATGCTCTGAGTTTCTGGCAGGTTTTCCATCCGTAGTTCATCGGATTCCACATTGTATTTATTTGCACATGTTAGACAGTCACATGATTCTGTCACAGGGGACCTCCAACGACCTCCTGCAAGGTTTAAGGAACGCAAGATTTTTCTTGAGAATAATCAGAAACATAACAGCTGCTTCTATTAAGAGTTAGAGATCAAGTGAACCGAATTGAAACTGCACGTGCAGGCGGCCAAAATCCAGTTTAGCTAGCTGGACTACAGAAAACCGACCCACGCTGTTTGCAGACGCCGGGATAGAATGACAAACCCTAGGTGGCCAATGAATCAGAACTGGGAGCAGTACATCACCAGCACGATTTCCCATTGGCTGGGGTATCTTTCCCTCTCTCGTCAGAGGCTTAACCTGTTCATGGATTTGACCTATACCACATTGGCTGGAAAAAAAGTTTAAAAGAAAAATCCGTGATTTAAAAAATGGTCTCGTATATACAAAGAAAAAAACCAAATAGTTCGGTGTAAGAGGCAAGTACTTTAAAAAGAACACCTGAAAATATTTGTCAAATTGTGTTCTGGCCAATAAAAAGGTAAACTTGTGATGAGGCCTCTCCATTTTATCTCAGGAACTCACTGTAACAATTTATACACTGTTACTTTGTATATCCTAAAAGCACTTTGTTGCCCCAACTCTTAGATCAAAAGCAATCTGTTTATTCTTTCTGCCATTCAGCGAACGGTTAGCTGTTTTTGAAGCCGTGAAAGCCATCTCCAATTTTTTCTACATGCCTTTTTGGGAAGATTCTGTTCCTTTCACATTTAGGCCTGGAAACTGACAACAGGATAAAACAGTTTCACCAAATAATCACTGGCTGGCCAATTCTTTAAGAAACCCAAAAATCACTCTACCCAATATCTATGGCATTAGAATTTCTTAGAGTAAGAAGAAGATGGATCTTTTCCAGGTATACAACGTGAAAATAAAATTCACTTATGCACTTGGTTCCAGTATCATCTGAGGACACATTTCCTAATTGCTTCTCCATATGCTTGCCAAAAAGGGGGAAATTAGATCAAAGATCTTTGAAACTGTGCGGTATTGAAATCCTTAATGCTTAAGACAAGTAACAGCATGATTAGCATGCTGGTGGACTCATTACAATTGTGAAATTAAAAAGCCCATGTGGCAACCACTATTTGAAGTGCCCCTGGAAAGCAAACTTTCTTATTCCTAAGGCAAAGCCTGGGTAGCCAGTGACAGTAGAGGACCATAGAGAACTTGAAGGACTTGCTTATCTTTCTGCTTCCTTCCTTTAGGCTTCCATATCTTTCTTTTCTCTGTTCCACACTTGTAAGAGAATGTAGGTCAATTATAGCAGAAGAGGCAGAAAAATAGAAAATAAGAGCGTAAAAAGATTTTTAAGAAGGCTGCACAGTGTACCACACACTGCTGATAAAGTTGTACCTTCCTACTATTTTTCATTCCTGGATACAGCTTAAAGGGACACTTTGGTATGAAGTAGGAACCTCATGGGTTCTAACATTTTCAAGTTTGAGACAAAGATATCTTAATATTGTCTGAATAAACATGCTTGATATTATAATATCCCCTTCCTTATTATTATGTTAAATATTATGTTCCCAAAATATTATGCTGTAGGCAAAACCCAACTATTTAGAAAGGAGGAAAGGATATTGAAAAAAGAGTTAAAAATTTTTTTTTTGTTTGAACTACAGGGGGCCTCCTACACGTATTTGGGATGTTCATAGTGAGCTTCTGGGAAACCTCGGTGAGAATATATTCTCATAATTGTATTTTAGTAATTCTTATATGTATATTGTAAAACTATCCTGCTCTGCTTTGGAAATATGTTTACATTTCAATTACCAAAGAGGAAGAAGAATTTCTAAAAGATTGGCTTTCAAGTCCTGAATTTAACTGTGCTATTAGCTTAGTAATTGGGAGGCCTGGCATGAGGATGGGGGCTGAGGTGAGGAGTCTGAAGCTTAATCTGGTTAGCCATACTCTCTCCTCTTTTCCTCCACAATCACAATTTAAAGGGAAGGTTACTGTTACTTGTTCCCAAATTACTATTGTTAATCCATCCAGGAGAGTCGCCTTTGAGACAACCTGGCTTGGGCCTCTCAAAATAAAGGTCAGCAATTTAAGTGACCCCTCAGGGGAGTACTTGAGAATTCCCTTTACCTGAACCATCCATCCTTTCACACTGAAGTCAGTCACTACTCAGTCACAAAGCCAAGCAGAACAGAGGTTCAACTCTGCCTTCCTCCTCCACCTTCACTACCTGTTCCGCGTGTCTTTCTCACAAATATCCTCTTCATATGTCCTCCTCTTCTCTCTTTTCTCCTTATCACTCTTCTCCCTTTCTTCTGTTCTTTTTTAGTCCCCTTTGTCCTTTTTTTCCCCATTCTTCTCTTCTCACTTTTTCTTTGCTTAGTCCAAATTATAGCCCCTGCTACCCACTTTCTCCTGAAGCAGTACATATCAGTGGATAGTGCCCCAAACTAATTTTGTTGGTGGGGGGTGTGCCCCCCACCCTGGCCCTCTTTTCTCCATCCTTCCCCTCCCCCCCACCATATATGGTCATGAAAAACTTAGGTCTTTAAAGGACTGTCACAGAATGAAAAGGATTAAAGAATCCTGTCCTGTGTGACATCACTGAGGCAGCCCCATCAGGGTGGAGCAAATGGGAGCCAGCGGTTTTGTGTTGTCACTGTGACTCCTCCCGGACCTTTTAAGAGAAATGTGGGTCACCATGAACACCACAGGCCAAGTCCTAGGGAGTCTTCAGAGTAGGGTCTCGCCTATATGGCCACACCCCCACGATATTGGTGCAGGTCCTTTCAGGAAAATTCATTTGTTCAGAGGATAGTTACTGGATGCTAGGCTGGTAGTAGATAAGGACATGAATGGGCAAAAATTCCCACCCTCAAGGACCCAATACTATAATCAGGGGTATAGACAAAGAAGCAAACAAATAAGGAAATTAAGATTATGTTCAGTGCGGGCCACCTGGGTGGCTCAGTCAGTTAAGCATCTGCCTTCAGCTCAGGTCATGATCCCAGGGTGCTGGGATCGAGCCTGGCATCAGGCTCCCAGCTCAATGGGAAGCCTGCTTCTCCCTCCCCCACCTCCCCTGCTTGTGTTCCCTCTCTTGCTGTTTCTCTCTCTGTGTCAAATAAATAAATAAAATCTTTAAAATAAAATAAAATAAACTTAAAAAAAGATTATGATCAGTGCTATGAAGGAAATAGATTGGAGACATGATTTGAAACAGGTGTTCAGAGAAGACTTTTGTACTAAGGTAGACTTTGAGCTAAAGGATGAGGAGGAGTCAACTTTACAAAGAATCAGGGAAAAGCTTTCTTGGCAGAGGGATCAGCATACGCAAAGGGTCTGATGTGGGATAGGCTTTGTCAGAAAAGTTGTCTACAGACCAAAGAGAAGTTCAGCAAACACAAGGTATATATTTTATAAAGTCAGTCAAGTTTAGAATTTCAACTTGGGATATTTGGGATACTTAATCCAATTCACAGTTAGGAAACCATCTTGAGCAGAGGGGTATGGTCCATGCCAAATAACTTAGTGAATTGGTCTGGCCCAAAAAAGCAAAGCAGCTTGAAAAATCAAAATTAAAAATCAAAGAACCTTTATTCGACTATTGAAAATAAGAAGCATTTTACAACCCCAGGGAGAGAGCCCCTCAGACAACCCAAGAGCAGCTAGAAATGAGTAAAAAGAATCATTTTTCTCCCAACATAGTTACTCTGAGCAGGGGAAGACTAGCAAAAATTTGGACTTCTCAGGGACAATTTTTCTGGGTGTTTACTGTCTACCATAGGCATTAGAGAAGATCTCAAATTAAACCATATCTTTGAAAGCTGCAACACATTTTACATCCTTAATGATGGTGGCCTGGTTGAGAACCAGTGATGCAATGACCACCACGATAAAGGCTTTTTTCTCTATCTGGCTGTGTAGTTTTCAAAGCATTGTCACTTAGGGCAGGCCATTTAATCTTCACAACATCCCTTATGGGTAGGCAGGGTAAGGACTGTTGTTCTTACCCTTTACAGAAGAGAAAATGGAGTGTCAGGTAGCAACAACACAGGGGCACCAGAAGTAATCATCAGTACCCAGGTTTCTCCCCTGTCTGCTACAGATCGTCTCGAGCATTTACACGCCAGTAATAAAGGCAGCAAAGAGACTCCGTGGAAAACACATGGACTTTGGGCCAACAGTGGTATGTGGAACTGCCTTCTGCTAGCTCATGAGAGCCGACTGTTAAATTTTCAGGAATTTTGCCAGCTGTTTGTTAAACAGGGCCGTTATGAAAAATTAAATTATATAAAACCTCCAATTAAATAAAATTTAAACAAAGCTAATGTCTATTTAAAACTCATCATTTCCAAATTATTTTAATGTATCTTATTATTATCTATGCTCTTGGTTACTTACATGTATTGTGCCTGTGTGGTGAAAATTCTCTATACTGTGTTACTGCACATCTCTTCTCAATGCTGTATTCAGTGACTTCACTTTGGTAGCTTGAAATTGGCTATGAAAGGAGTAGTTACACCACGGAAATCAGCAAGGGCCACAGATCAGGGCTTGACGTAGGCTTTGTTGATTGTCTAGACTTAAGAAAGTGACAGAGAAACTGTTAACGCAGATTCAACTTTAAAAAGTGTGTTGTGTCAAAAAAAAAAAAAAAGTGTGTTGTGTCTATAGCTGTGACATGGTGAATGGCACAGTCCATCCAGTTCAGCAAAGAAGCCCTTGCATCATTGACAAGTGAGTTCCCATATACGTGTTTGCTGTTTCAGTTTTATCTTAGAAACTAACCAAGAAGCAAGCCAGAACCACATGTGGAAAGCTGGTTGTTAAACATTTACCAGCATACCACTGCATCTGCATCCACTGTGACAATTGGGCCACTTCCTGGCTCTGTGACCTTAAGTAAGTCGCTTACATCATTAGCCTCAGTTTCCTTCTCCATGTTCAAACCCCTTGGACATGGCAGGAGTTTAGGGGGACTGACCCCTGTGCAGTTGAAAATCAGCACATAACTTTTGAGCCCCCCAAACTCAACTCCCAATAGACTACAGTTGATCAGAAGCCTTACCAATAACATAAACAGTTGATTAGCACATCTTTTGTATATTATACATATGTAAACTTGAGAAAAAATGCTATTAAGAAAATCATAAGGAAGAGGAAATACATTTACAGTACTGTACTGTAGAAAATCCACGAATAAGTGGACACAATTCAAACCCATGTTGTTCAAAGGTCAATTGTATTTCCTCTCATTGTATTGTAAGATTTAGAATAGATGAGGTACCCTTGGCCATCATGTTCTTCTTCCTTCTCACTGGTAGATCCTTCTCTCACTACAATTTGTATATGGATAATGCTCTCCCAGTCTCCCTCGTAGCCTCGAGCTCAGTGTCCCAATCAATGTGCCAGCACACACTGGTTTGTCCTGAATGGGTTAGAAATGTGACAACGTATTGATCCCTTAAGCCCTTGGAATATTTGAGTGAAGGTCAGCTGCTGAAACCTGAGACTGTCCTGTCTGGCCACAAGCAACCTTACCCAGGGACCCCTCTGTCATAAAAACATTCTCTTTCTGTTTGTGTCATGATATGAAAAAATTGGGAAGCACTGGCTTAAGGCGTGGGTACGTGATGCAGTTCTGACCCGTGGAACTTGGGGAAAAGTCTTGGGAGATGGATCTGGGAAAGATTTTCCTCCCTAATAAGAAGAGTTACCCAAGAGAAAATGCCTTCTTCAACCATATGCTATTATATCTATGTGTGAGCTGCAACTTCTGAGCCATCTTGCAAAGAACCAATGTAACGTGGAGAAGGTGAATGATGACGAAAGGTTGGGTCCTGCACATTTTTGAGCCATTGAGCCATCCCTGCAACTGCCTACCTTGGGAATTTATTTTGGGAGGTGGAGTGGATAATATTTCTCATTGTTTAAGCCACTTTTATTTTTGTAGTCAGTTATTTGTAGCTAAAAGCAACCAAATACAGAAGAACTGGTATATCCTTGACACCCAGTGAGTGCTCAGTAAGGTTAGCTAATTACCAAATTAGATCTTTTGCCTTTAGAAAACCTGCATGGTGAGATGTATACTTACCTTATCCCTTGATATTTGAAGGATTTGTTCCGTATGTAGATTCACTTTTAATCTTTATCTTCTTTCTTAAAAGTGTTTTTAATTGGGTAGTAAAAACAGTAATTGAAAAATGAAGTCATTTTAGGCTTGAGAGCAATTATACAGAGATGTTGCTATGCATTTTCTTTTCTTGAAACTTCTAGACGAACTAGAGCTTTATCACATGAAAAAGGTGATAGAATCCCTTCAGGTTCTGCAGAGTAGAACAAGAAGAAATTCATGGGGATTACAGAGAAGACAATTCTAGTTCAGTATGAGGGAAAGGGAATGAACATGGACTAGAATATGCCAGACATACCAGGACCCTGATGGGTATTATTTAATTCTCACAACAACTTTGCAAAAAAGATCCTTCCCCTCTCTCTCTCTCACTCCCCATTTTACAGAAAAGGAAACTAAGACAGAGAAAAAGAACTCTTTTGCAGACCTGAGACCATGAGTCCAAAGTCACTGCTTTTTCTGTCCCAGAAGCTGACTGGGCCTTCTTGAGCTGACTTTCTCTCTTCTTGAGGCCCTTTCCACTGCAGTTTCCCATCCAAGAAAAAAAGAACAAGTCCAAAATGGTGCCCTTGCTGAAGATGTTCTGGGAAAGGAGGTACACAGCACGTCGAACAGTGAAATATTTCTCAAGCTCCATATAAAATCCATCACTTATCTTAGAATTTTGTTTCCAGCTGTCACCAACTTCATTCTCCTGCTCTCTCCCCTCAAGGAAAACTTCTCTCTTCCTGTCTCCTAAGACTCTCTCCTTACTTTTTGGCTGGTTCTTTACAAATCCTACTTAGCAAGACAAAACCCAGCATAACAGCCATATCTGGCACTGACCCCCACCCCAGGGGTCCTTGGAAAGCATCCCCGCCATTGGGACAAACGTGGCAGAGGCCTCTTTGTAGAGAAGTAGCAAGTAGAAGGCAGAATTCAGATTAGCGTCAGAGACTGACAACTCTAGAGCCTGTGGTAGGGGCCCGGCGGGTCCACAGTAAGTGTGAGACCAGGCTCAGTATGACGATAGGCAGTGGTGAAAACTGCGGAGGAGAAAAGCATATTTATTTTGTTCAAAGATATTCATAACAATCATTTTTTAATATTTTAAACATGTTCCAGCCAAAGAAGATATCCCAAAACCTATCTCTGCTCTTTTTATCCTGTGGACAAGTCATTAACCTCTTTCAGCCTTAGTTTCTTCATCAGGAACCCAGGAATAATCACCTTGCAGAAACAGATGAGATCTTGCGCAGAAAGAACCTGCCACATTGCCTGATACCAGACGCACAAGAAAATGTAACTGTTACTTTAAAGCATATCACGTGATATTTTTAATAATAACACATTGTAAATGATTTGACACCTTCCATGCAATATTTTATCTCTTCTCTAGGCCTACATAGGTTCACAACAGAGTTGTCAGTGGTAGGGCTAAGATTATTCTTTTTGAGACTTGTTATGACTTCTAGCCCGTTGGCTTACTGAGGGCCTGTGGGAATGCATGTGTGACCTATGACAAGGGTGCTCTGCTGGAGGATTGGGTCACCCCCACCACTGCTGACCCTTTTTATGTGAATTTCCACTTCATGCTGTCTATACCAGAGGTGACCATTTGGTTCTGAACCTAAACTCTGAATTATTCTTCTTACACTGCTTTAAAAGAAGGACTCCAAACCTTATGTTTTATGTGTTATAGTATTTGTAATTTTTATATTATAGACTTGAGTCACCACCATGCATTTTATCTAATCGACAGGTATTAAGTACCTCAAAAATGCCAGGCAGTGCTCTAGAGGCTGGGGATATTATGGTGGAGAAGAAAGGCAGTTTTCATAGAGCTTACTTGGTAACAGAAAACAAGATTCTTACAGAGAAATAACTACTTTAATGGATGTAGAGCAAAGTATGATGTGGGCAAGCAAGATGGGAGAGGGAGCAAAGGAAAGATTACAGCAACTGAGACAGCCTATTACAGGGGTGGCAACAGGGCAGGCCTGGATGACAGAGGAAACCACCATGTGAAGGTCTAAGGGAAGACCCAGGCAAGAGCAAAGGCCCTGGGGTGGGAGTGCTCTTGACATGTCAAGGAATGGACAGAACTCTGGGACATCTGGGGCATGGTCAAGGTGGGAGAGAGTGCTATGTAGGCAGGGTATCTATAGGCCACAGTAAGCATTTTGATTTTAAGTGTGATGGAAAACCACTGGAGGTTTTCATGCAAGGGAATGATGTGATCTGATTTATGTTTTGCTCTTGCTGCATATGGAGAAGAAATTTTAGAAAAGTAAAAGTGGAAGTAGAAAAATCCTTTCATGTCAGTTTCATAAATCCTTAAAGAAGAAGTGAAATTAGTTTTCAGCTTTAAATGGCATAGAATGATTACATTTTGCTGGTAGGAATGAGGTCTTCTAGAGAGCTCTTATTACTGGAGTTTCTGTTTTCATTTTTTGAGAAGGATGCTCAGATATTTTTGCCAATGACTCATCATGTAACCTTTCTTGGTTAGTATAGTAAAATGTAGCAAGGAGTACCTTGTAGGAAAGGCTAAATTAAGAGTAGGTAAGACAGACACACATTCAAGTGGTTCAATTTCAGGTGAATACCTCCCTCAAAAATATTCTCCAAGAACCTCATTATCCTCTCCCTCTCTACTTGATGCTCTCCTAACATACATCTGAAGGCTGAAGACTAAAATTCTACTAGTTATTTATACCTTGTGCTATCCAGTGAGAATGGTAGTTTAGGTGTCCTTACCTAAGGCAGAGATTTTTATGTCTTAATATGAAAATCTTTAGATCTTTTGAAAAGTTAAATTTTAATACGTGGGAAGCAAGTTGCATTGACATGCATTAGCGGGATAGGGTAAAGGAAATTTAAGAAGGAACTTGGTAAAGATCTCAATAAAATCAAAGATGAATTCTACTTCTTCCACAGCCATATCTAGTTTCAATCTTGATCATGGACCAATGATATAAATACTTCACATGTTTAGTCTTCTTATTTGCTACTGAGTTTTCTTCCTTTAATTTAAAGGTCATATATTGATAGTCTTCAAGGTAAACCCAGAATAGCCTTTAGAAAAGAACCATGACTAATTTTATGTTTAATCTTATAATTAGTACATTATAGATACCCAAGAAATATTTCATAATAAAAATTATTATGGGTATTATATTATACCTGTAGAATCTGTGATCTCTGCATTGGTGAACCAAACAACAATTTTTGCCTATAGTGACAGATTCAGCCTGTGCACTAGCTGATGTAAATCATAAACACATATCATTGGGAAAAATAATCCATCATTCAAAACTAAGTATTGGTTATGAACCTACAATGTATCAAATGACATTAGATATGGCGATAGATGCAAATAATAGTTGCTGTAACATATGGCAAACCTCCTATTTACCAGAATCTGATATATGTATATATTAATTCTATTGAAAATCTCTTTTAGGGCACCTGGGTGGCTCAGTCGGTTAAGTGTCGGCCTTCAGCTCAGGTGATGATCCCGGATCCCCGATCCTGGCATCAAGTCCCATGTCAGGCTCCTTGCTCAGCAGGGAACCTGCTTCTCCAGCTTCCCCTGCTTGTTCTCTCTCTCTCTGTCAAATAAATAAATAAAATATTAAAAAATAATAAAATAAAAATATCGGTTAGAAATAATTTGTTGTTTAAACTACATTTATGGCCATCAAAGATCTTGAAAAGAATATTTAATAAAATATATGGATCCGTACTTTTAAAGAACCATATGTACATCTTGGGGCGGGGGGAGGTAGGTGGGAGTTGTCAGTAAAATCACTGACCTTTGTCCAAGTAGGCAAGATGTACAAAACTCTTTTCTGTTGTCAATCACAACAGAAAGCATGGAAAGGTTAAAGGGAACAATGTGAGTACTTGAAACATGGGAGGCCCCCCAAAAAAAATCTTGGCTTGATATAAAATACCAGTGATTTATATGGCCTGTGAGTCATGTGTATCATATCTGAGTTATGTACCCATAAACATTGCCTTAAAGGCAGTCAGACTATTTGGACTGTCATCACTAAACGCATCATCACATATCAGTCCTGCCTGAATTCAAAAGCAAAAACTAAAATACAGAAACACATGGAACTGACAACATATAAAATTTCTGCTGTCCTATACTTAGAGTCCCAAAGGCAATGTTAGAAAAGGGTGTTTAAAAGTCCATGAAATGTTCCTTGTAACTCTATCGAATTTGGATTAGATAGATCCTCTTTGGTTATAAATATTTGTATAAAGCTGTTAAAGGGAAAGAAATTTCATTGACTTAATAAAATGCTCTAGATGATATAAATCACAACCCCCACACCTGTGAAAAGAATTGTTAGTCAAACACCAAGTTTGGAATAAAAACGTAGTATGTGTCAAATCCCATTAAACACGGCAAGAGACACAAATGATGGCTACCGTTTATTGACTACTTTCTTTTTTGCTAGAATCTTTATTTCCACAGTACCTAATTTAATCCCAACAATATCCCTTCACGGTAGCTGTTATTACTATATTTCACAGGTGAGACATGGATGCTCAGAAGGGTTAAGTCACTTGTCCAAATTCATAGAGCAAGTGAGTGGATAGAATTTGAACCCCGTGTGACTCCGTTTTGCTGGTTTTTATAACACAAAATTGAAGTTTAAAATTAATCTTAGTGTCTATTAAGACATCAGGTTATACAAAGACCCTCTGACCTGGGGAGTCAGAACACAGGATTTTAGTCTTGGCTCTGAAGCTATACCACTATATGCAATTTAGACAAGTCATTTCATCTTTTTGAATTTTGAGTTTCTGCATATGTAAAATGAAGGGGTTGAGTCAGATAATCCTTGCAGTTCCTTCCATCTTCAACATTCCACTACTCTAGCAATGAAAAAACCCTGACTCTGGAACTGAACTTCTATTTCTTCCACATTCTGGTAATAGTAATGTACATTTCTTCAGGAAGAACCATCTCTTCCTCTCAATAGAATTCCTTCCTCTGACCCCAGAATCTGGTGCAAGTTTGGGCACATGACCTAAGTGAACCAATTAGAGTAAATCCTAGGAATCATCTGGAAGTCATTAGAAGAAAGACATCCTGTTCCTCTGTGGTTGTTAGCAGTAAGAATGATGAGAGTTTGGAGCTTCTTGGGGCATGTGCAAAGAAAGCTTCTACTCTGGACTGTTTCTTTTCTTGAGGCAACACATTCTCTATTTGGTTAAGCCAGTTTAAATTGGGGTTTCTGTCTGGTTCATAGAGTCACAATGGGGTACTCCTTGAAGGATAGGATGAATTTGCATTAGGTTGGATTTCAGAGGGGGGAAAGCTATGCCCAGAATCTTTGAGATTGCCATGACTCTCTTAACTGGATTAGAAGCAAAGTGTGAAGAGGTTGTTAGATATCAGTAATGAAAAGCAGTATGAGACTGAATTGTCAAAGATGTTGTAAGCTTCCAGGAGGACTTTAGCCTTGGATGGCTATGTCAGATTTTATTTTTCAAAAAAGATCCCTATGATATTTCGAGTTCTACCTCTCCTCTTCCAAACCTTGCCAGTGTTGCATCGAAAGGTAGGAGAATATTTCTATCTTTTCCCATTGATCTTAGGTAAGTCTTTAAAACTGCCTCAACAAATAGAATGTGATTGAAGCAACACTGCATTATTTCCAAGGCTAGGTCATACAAGGCAATATGGTTTCCATATGGGTTCTCTCTCTTTCAGTACATTTACCCTTGAAACCATACTACCATGTTGTGAGCAGAGACCATGTGTAGGTATTTTAGTTGACAACCTGTGTAATAAAGATTTTGGCCTTTCTCCCTAGTTCCTGGGAAGTAGCTTTTAAAACCTTTGAACATCCCAAGTGATATGAGTATCTTTGTTATTCATCATGTTCCCTGATAGTTTATGCTAATGAGTTGACTGACAGTTAGACTTTTGATAATTTAAGCAAACGTGATGACTCAGGATAGAAGCTGCCCATGCCACAAAGACCAATCATGAGACTAGACGCTTGGGGTTTTGAAGTGGATGAGATTAGCCCAACCTATGGAAAGGGGTGGGGGACGGCTGGAGATTGGATGACATGGCCAATGATTTATGGAAGGCAGCTATCATGGAGGTTTAACATTACGCGCAGAGTTGGAAGTCATTGTAGGGTTTGACAGCATCAAAAAACATATTAGAAATGACAGGGTCATTTCAAAAAGCTAGTTGCATCCATTCCTGTAGTCATAATGACAAACCCAGGGTGACTAGCAGTCAGAGTTAAGGGAAAAGGGCATGGGGAAGTCATAAAGAAATAGAAGGGGAAGATCCCAAAGCCATCTAAAGTAGACAGCCTTCTAAAATGGTTACAGTGATCCCTCTCTCCTGCTACAAACATGGTTTTGTAATTCCCTCCCCTTGAGTTTGGGCTGGACCTCCTTTCTAACAAACAGAATGTGCAAAAGTGGTGAGCTGTTACTTCCAAGATCAAGTTGCAAAAGGCAGTGGTTTCTGTCTTGCTAGAACTCTGTCTCTCCTTCCAGCTTGTTTGTGCTGATGAAGGAAGCTGGCATGGTGTGAGATGTCTTCTCCATAGAGAGGTCCATTTGGCTAGGAACTAGGGGCAGCCTCCAGCCAACAGCAAGTGAGGAACCAAGGCCCCTGGTCCAGCAGTCTGGAGAAACTGGATTCTGCCAGAATCCTGCCAACAACAGCATGTACGAGCTTGGAAGGGGACCCATCCCCAGTTGAGCCTGGAGGTCACAGAAGCACTAGTCAACATTTTAATTTTAGACTGTGAGAAACCTTGAGCCAGAGGACCCAGCTAAGCCACCCCCAGGTAACTGACCAGAAACTGTGAGATAAGATGAGTTTGTTGCTTTAAGCCACAAAGTTTTGGGGGTAATTTTATTTATTTATTTATTTATCTATCTATCTATCTATCTATCTATCTATCTATCTATCTATCTATCTATCTATTTGACAGAGAGAGGGAACACAAGCAGGGGGAGAGGGAGAAGCAGGCTTCCCGCCGAGCAGAGAGCCCAATGTGGGACTCGATCCCAGGACCCTGGGATCATGGACCTGAGCCGAAGGCAGACGCTTAATGACTGAACCACCCAGGCGCCCTTGGGGGTAATTTTAAAGCAGCAATCGATAACTAATATGGCATCTAAGCCCATGATGTCTATACCACCTCTAGCAATATTACAATGATGCTTAAAAAATTTTTTTGTAACACAGCTCTTCCTGTGTCCCTAGATATGTATGATATATTTGTTTAAAGTTACAGTAACTAAAAATAAGTTTCATCTGGATGCATTTTTGAGAAGCTCACAACATCTTTTGAAGTAGTTAGAGAAATACTGTAATGTCTCAAACCCAGGGGCGTCTATACTTTTGGAAACTAAAATGGACTGAAAGAGATTATATTCTTTTCTTTTCTACAGACATTCGAATCCTAGCAAGTTTATTCCAGATTTGTTACTTATAATTTGCTTTTTTTAACTTTTAAAGATATTTAAAAATGTATTCATTTGAGACAGAGAGAGAGAGAGCATGAGCAGGGGAGAGAGGCAGAGGGAGAGGGAGAAGCAGGCTCCTTGTTGAGCAGGAAGCCTGACTCAGGGCTGGATCCCAGGACCCAGAGAGCCAAAGGCAGAGGCTTAACCATTTGCACCACCCAGGTGCCCCGCTACTTACTATTTTCTTAACTGAAAATCAGAACGTAGATAGGTCTAAAGAGTCCAGAGTTGTAAATAGGGAGCGTGTGGCCCATTAACATCTTATGATAATAATTCTTTAATTCTCTCTCCGTGTATATATAAATATATATATTTTAAAGCAAATATTCTTATAGTGTGGCAAACAGAATAATGGTCCCACCAAAGTGTGCACCTCTAATCCCTGGAACCTGCAACTATGTTACCTTACGTGGCAAAAGGAACTTTGCAGATGTCATTCGGCAAAGGTTATTGAGGTAGGAAGATTATCATGGATTACCCGAGGCGCAGTGTAATAACAAGTGTCCTTACAGAAGTGAATCAGGAGAAGAGTCAGAGAAGATGTGATGATGGAAACAGAGGTCAGAATGATATGAAGGGTCACAAGCCAAGAAGTCGGGTGATCTCCAGAAGATGGCAAAGGCAAGGAAACTGATTCCTCCCTAGAGCTTTCGGAAGGAACATGACCCTACAGGTAGATCTTATTATTTCTGATCTCCAGAATGGTAAGATAATACATTTATGTTGTTTGAAGCTGCTGAGTTTATGGTAATTTGTTACAAGAGCAACGGGAAGCTAGGGCATTTACTTATTTAGGATCTTAATTTGCTTGTTACTGCTATTAGGAGATATTTTCAAATCTAATTAAATAATGGCATTTAGGTACAGAAAACCAGCTGAGCATCAAAATCACTTGGAAAGCTTTTTAAAAATACAGTTTCCTGAGCTTCATCCCCGGGGTTCTAAGTTGGGAATTATTGCTCTAGAATTAAGTGTGGCTTGAAAGGAGAGCCCACTCTAACAGGGCAGATGGTTAAAGTGTAAATGGTACCTTTAAGCTCATTTATGGTTAAGGTATGTTTTTAATGAGACTTTTACAATCAGACTAATTGTTTTTTAAACCTAGGATCTGGACTTCTCCAGCATTCATAGATTTCCCTTTCGATGACCTCTATTAACTGAGATGCGAGCATCACAGAGAGAAGCTGACTGCTATCCAGTGATGGTGAAAAAAACAAAACAAAACAAAACAGCAAAATAACCCTCACTGGGACTGGGAATAGGTACTGACACAGAAGCACCAGCAAAACGGTGGGTTGAAGATTGTTCTAGTGCCCCGGGGCTACCCTGATGAAGTGCCCCAAACTGGCTGGCTTGAACAACCAAAACTTACTGTCTTACAGTTTGGGGGCCAGAGTCCAAAATCAAGGTGTTGGCAGGGCCATGATCCCTCTGAAGGCACTTAGGGAGGGATCTGCTCCGGGGCTCTCTCCTTTTCTGCTTTGTGATGGCAGCATAATGAAAATGGTCATGTAGCATTCTCCCTGTGAATATCTGTCTCCAAATTCCTCCTCTCTCTGTCTTTTTAAAAAAGATTTATTTATTTATTTGAGAGAGAGAGCGCACAAGCAGGGGGAGCAGCAGAGGGAGAGAGAGAAACAGGCTCCCCCTGAACAGGGAGTAAGACACGGGATTCCATCCCAGGACCCTGAGCTCATGACCTGAACCGAAGGCAGACACTTAACCGACTGAGCCACACAGGCACCCCAAATTCCTCCTCTTGATGAGGACAGCAGTCATATTGGAAAAGGGATCCATCCTACTTCAGCATGACCTCAACTTGAGTCATTATATCTGCGAAGACCCCATTTCCAAATAAGGCCATATTTTGCAGTCCTGAGGGTTAGGATTTCAACATATGAATTTGGGGAGGACACAATTCAACCCAAAACAGGGATGTAGGTCCTGGGAGACTAAAAACAAGGCTTGTCAAGGAGATGGTGGGATAATCAGAGCGACCTTTTATTCTCACAGAGACTGTCCAAAGTAGGTGTTTTTCTCTCTTGCTCTGAGACGAGGAATCCGGACTGAGAAGGACGAGGCAATTGCTCTGGGTTCATGCAGTCAGGGGCAGAGCTGGGTGCCTGCCCAAGTTTCTCTGGCTCCAAAGCCCAAGCTTTCAATCACTTTGATGTGCCACCCCCAGGAATAGTCACAAAAGCAAGAGCAAAAGACCTGGTTTGTAGGCCCAGTTCTGCCACAAAATAGCACGAGACATTTAATAAATCATTGAACTTCTCTAGGGCTTAATTTTCTCTCCAGTAAAATGAGCCTAATAATAATATATGGGGAAGCACAAGTACTTCATAGACTGTAAAGCATCCTGCCATTGTGATAAGTGTTATTAAGAGCAGCATCAGCATAAGGCAAAGACAATTAACATGTTCTCAGCGGAGAATGAGGATATATTTCTGTTCCCTCGGTTTTTAGGCTTTGTATTGCTTTTATGACCTCCACCCTCTCTATGTGGGCCTCGCCATCAGTCCATACAGCCATCATCTAATCTTTCACTTATTTTAGACCTCCTGCCTTGAACAGACAATGAATTCCAGGCTATCTTTTTTTCTTTAAACGAAGTTTCCCGGGGCACGTGGGTGGCACAGTCAGTTAAGCGTTCAACTCTTGGTTTCAGCTCAGGTCCTGATCTCTGGGTCATGAGATCGAGCCCTGTGTCTGGCTCCACAGCCAGTGGGGATTCTACTTAAGACTCTCCCCCCACGTATGTGCGTGTGCACATTTTCTCTCTCAATAAATAAATAATCTTGTTTTATTTTTTTTAAACAAGTTTCCTAAATTAAAACTATTGTTTTATTGAGACGGTCCTTTGGGTAGCTAAGAAAAAAATATATAGTGTCTCAGTTCAGGCTGTTATAACAACGTACAATAGACTGGGTGGCTTATAAACAACAGAAATTTCTTGTTCACAGTTCTGGAAGCTGGGAAGTCCGAGATCAAGGTCCTGACAGATTAGGAGTCTGATGAGGCCTACTACCTGATTCAGAGATGGCCGCCTTCTCACTGTTTCCTCACATGGTGTAAAGGATGAGGGAGCTCTCTGGGGTCCCTTTTATAAAGGCAATGAGGGCTCCACTCTCATGATCTAATCAGCTCCTAAAGCCATCACTTTGGGACTTAGGATTTCAACACATGAATGGGGTGGGGGTGGGATGCATGCATTTGGTCTAAAGCATACAGAAAATGGGGCATTAGATCTCTTTAGAAGCTTGCTAAATTCTCCACCATCCTTTGCCAGTTGAATATCTACTACCAAAGTGCAAAAGGCAAACAAAACCAAACAGAAGACCAATGAACCCACTTGACAATTTCAGTTAAATCTCTTTTGTTTTCTAATTTAGCTTTTGTTTACATTTTTTTATATCAGCAAAAAATACATGTTCATTATAGAAGATTCGAAGTTACCTAACAAAGGGGAGCCTGGGTGGTTCAGTCAGTGAAGGCTCTGACTCTTGACTTCGCCTCAGGTCATGATCTCAGGGTTGTGAGATTGAGTCCCTTGTGGAGCGCTGCAAAGGGCTCTGCACTGGGCTTGAAGTTTGCTTAAGATTCTTTCTTGCTCTCCTCTTGCCCCTCCCCCCTAAAAAAAATAAAAGAAGTTACCCAATAAATACAAAGAAAAGAAAACTTAAGAAAAATCTCATATCCAAGAGAAAGAAACCATTAACATTTTGGTCATCTGTGAAAAAGTAGACTTTTACTGAACACTTTGCTTTTTAAACTTAATATTGAAGGGGAGCCTGAGTGGCTCAGTTGGTTAAGTATCTGCCTTTGTCTCAGGTCATGATCCCAGGGTTCTGGGATCAAGCTCTGCATCAGGCTCCCTGCTCGGTGGGAAGCCTGCTTCTCCCTCTCCCATTCTCCCCTGCTTGTGTTCCCTCTCTCGCTGTCTTTCTCTCTCTCAAATAAATACATAAATAAATGATCTTTGAATAATTCTGTGGGCTGGCAGGGAACTGAAACCTGCTACTCAGGGATAAGCAAGTGGTGTGCCCTGTCCCTGCGATAAGGAGGGTTATTTGGCTAAGAGACCTTATCCACATGAAGAGTGCAGGGAGGGGAACTTGCAGTTAGGCCACTGGAAGGCCTCTGGATTTTATAAGATGTCAAAACAGCAAATAATATCGGGCCTTCATGTCAAGCCTTACACCAAGATAACATTTCAGGAGATTGGTTGGTGGTGGGCTCTAGCGGTTAGAAGGAGAGAAATTCAAATTCTGGGCAGAAGTTACTTTATACCTTCTGAAATCAGGCGATCTCAGAACCAAATGGCACAAGCTAGACAAATTATCAGGACAGGATGAGAGTCAAAGGTTTGAGCTAAGAAGGATCCCACCCATGGTAGCAGTCAGAAAACTGCACGCTGCCCCAAACCAGTGCCCAGTGCAGTGAGTAGCGAAGACAATGCCTATGTGGAACTTAACCTGTTCTTTGCAAAAAGTATGAATCCCTCAGCCAACAGTGTGCATGTTGCACTGTGGGAAAAGGGGAAGGGAAAGTGAATGCCGTAGGACTGGTCTCTAGAAATCCACATATCACTTAAGTGATGGCAGCAATAGAAGCAGCCAGACAAACTTTTGGGGGCTTCCCAGGGATGTTTTGTCACAGTCTGACATAAGGTGCTGAGGTGGTGCTTTCCAAGCAAGCCAGCCCTCTTGGACCTAGGGTTAGCAGCATAAAGTCCGATGTCCCACAATATTCAATATTTCATGAAGTATTTGATGAGGACTTACCAAACACCCAGAATTCCACATCAGGTTGCATAGGACAGAATTCCTTTCCTGAAGGGGCTTCTAATCTAAAATAACAAAATTCTTATATGAAATGGCAATGTAATATACAAATATGTTCCAAGATGAAGAACATGGGGAAAATGCTATACTAAAAGTCAGAATGTGGGGCACCTGGGTGGCTCAGTTGGTTAAGCATCTGCCTTTGGCTTAGGTCATGATCCCAGGGTCCTGAAATTGAGCCCCACATCGGGCTCCCTGCTCTGTGGGGAGCCTGCTTCTCCCTCTCCCTCTGCCTGTGGCTCTGCCTGCTTGTATTCTCTCTCTGTCAAATAAATAAATAAATAAATAAAATCTTTAAAAAAAGTTAGAAAGTTTTCTTTATCATTGTATTGCTTGTATTCTATACTTTAACTTACCATACAAAAGACATTATATGGTGAAACATTTATTGGCCTATGAAATGGATCTATTACAAACTAATAATGGCTAAAGTTTCTTATTGCTTTAGAATGTGTCCATTTTAGTCGAAGTACTTACAGGCACCAGTTAAGTGGGGTATGGTAGAGAAGTCTCCTCCCTCACTTTGCACCTTGTTCCAAGTACACCATTTGACAGCCCTTGAGCCTGACGAGGCTCTCCAACCCTTCAGCCAATCTTGCTGTGACCATTTTCTTAGCTCCCCACAAAGACACCAACAGAGATACCTGGGGGAGACAATTAGAGGAATACATTGAGATTTGGTCATTTGGATATTAAGTTGGATAAATCTAGAAGGTCTAAGTCAGTTGGAGACTTTCCTACTATATCTTTCCCAATTCCAGATGAACTCCTATCCAAGGGTAGAGTTTGAATCAGACTGGGTAGGTTTCTGTCCTTGCCATTCATAGACCTTGATCATATTGTTAGCTCCAGAGAATTCTGCCACAACTCCAGGTCATTCCTGATCCCTGCGTCAGTGGTGGGAAGTCTTGGCTGTCCCTCAGTCACTCGCAGGTGTTTTAACTAGATAAGTCTAGTTCCTATCCTTAGAGATTCTGATTTAGTCTAGGACTTGTGCTACAAAATCCATGTGTCAGCTTGAGATGAAGACCAAACATCCACTTTAATGTAAAGGGGAAACTTCAAACAGTTATAACTGATCGATAGTATGATCCTTTCTGTAAACTCATCGTTACTGGAAGTTTTCCAGCAGACGCCAAATTTATGAACAATTACTTCTCTGTCTCCATCATAAAACATAACTATACCCTAAGCACCTTTCTACATTATCTCATTAGTCTGTACAAATGTCCTGTGGGAGAGGTGTCATCCTTATTCTCATTTTACAAATGAGAAAAGTGAGATGCAGGGAGTGTAAATTATTTTTAAGATCAAATAGTCAAAAGAGAAGGGGAAGGCAGAACTATTGTGAAGATAATTCCTGATCTATTACCCTATGTAGCCTCAATTCTGAAGACACACCCTGGTTCAGGGAGAAGGCTGAGAACCTAGGCCACCTGTCAGTCCATTCGGGGACCCTTAGATCTAATTGGAGATCAGAGTGGGCACGGGTGGGCTCACCACAGCCAGAGATTACACTGCTGCAGGTTTTCTTTGCGAATTCCTTCTGTTTACCCATCTGAGGCCCTTGATCTCTTCTGCTCAGTAGTCACTGAGGACATAATTACCACCATTTATTAAAGACTTACCGTGTATCCAGGACGTTGTGAGCTAATTTATATGTGCTCATTTAATCATTGTTAATCACAACGATCCCAGCAAGAAGGTATTACATCCATTTCACAGATGCAGAAACTGAGGCTGAATGTCTTGCCCAGGATTCCATAGCAAGTACACAAATCAAATTCAGATCTATTTGTTGTGAAAACCTGTGCCCTACAAAGAGGTCACTCTTTGGGCAGTAATGTTCTGAAGGGCAGGTAGTATCTATAAGAATTAGTTGCACCTTTGGAGTCTCCCACTATCTCTATGTGTAGGCTAGTGGGTATTTATGTGGTTATCCCAAGGAAGCACCAAAAGATGACATTTCACTGGGGTATCTCCAACTGGAACAATTATTAGATATAAGAGGCTCTGGGATTCCTGGAATTCAATGGGGGCTGTTAGGGTTATAGCCGGTACAGAGACAATGTGCTCACATGGAAAACATAGTGTGTGCACATGCAAGCACGTGTGTGCACATGCACATGCACACGATTGTATGATCTAGAGGGTGTCAGGAGCATGGGGTTCTGGCCCTGTCTGCCACTGTACATTTAAGAAAGTCCAGAGAGGAAGTAGAGAAGACCTAGGGCTTTTTGAGGCACGGTTTTACTCTTCAGAGGAAGCCTTAGATTTTCTAAAAAGCCTTAAGAGGAACTCCTCCTCTTCTCACCCTCCAGCCTCAAGCACTTTTGGCAGCTATGAATCTCCTCAGGCCATATTCACATCATCAAGCCCTCTCCTCTCTCTGAGTGCCCTGGAGCTTTCCTGATGGGGCCTGGGGTCCGCAGCCCTGGCACGGAGGTCCAGGGATGCCACAAGCTTCTGCCCCTGGGGGGCATTTAAAGGCCATTGCCACCTTTCAGAGCTCAGAACCACAGGAAAATCAAGACTTCCAAAGGGCACTCTGGTCTTCCCTTCTGTTCATGGGAGCACAGCCTACCTGAAAACGTGAAGTGGAAAATTGGGTCCATTTTTGGTGCTAATTGGACTTTGAGTCCTGAAAGGTGTCTTCTGGTGTCCCACTCCCATGCTTTCTACCACTGATTGTGACACGTGTGTGTCACATTCTCTGGCCGGGTCCTCCCCAGGGCACAGAAGCCTTTAGGAACGAGGGGCTCTGGAGAGGCGATGCATGATGGCACAGACCGTTAGAGCAGCGGCTGTCCTCAGGGGGTTGTCAGTTTAGGACATGGCTTTGGACTCAGGCAGACTTGAGTTTGAATTCTGACTCTGACCCAAGTAGCTGTATGTTCTTGGGAGGGTCACATGCTTCTCTGACCTTTGTTTCCTCCTCTGGAAAATGAGGGATTAATGGCTGCTGTTCGATGGCCTGATACAGCCTCTGCCCCGGCCCTGGTGAGAGCTGAGCAGCACAGAGGGGGTGTGATTTTAGTGGCACTGAGAAGGACCCTTGGGCCAAAACAAACGCTTTCCCAATCGGCTTCCTGACATGAGCTGGCCTCTACCCACCTGAACAGGAAGAAAGTTCTCGCTCTGCTGTCTTTTTTTTTTTTTTTAAGATTTTATTTATTTATTTGACAGAGAGAGAGAGAGAGAGAGAGAGAGAGCACAAGCAAGGGAAGTGGCAGGCAGCAGGAGAGGGAGAAGCAAACTCCCCGCTGAGCAGGGAGCCTGGTGTGGGGCTCGATCCCAGGATCCTAGGATCATGATCTCAGCCAAAGGCAGACACTTAACTGACTGAGCCACCCAGGCGTCCCCTTGCTCTGCTTCTTGAAGAGCATATGCTTTCTCCTAACGCCAGACATCTGTGCCTGTGTTCCCTCTCCCTAGAACATTGTTCTTGTACCTCCTCCCCATCCATCTGGTTAGTTACCTTCAGATGTCTTCAGATATCTCGGCCATGTCCTCACCGGTGTGATTACTTTATTAATGTGGGGAAGACAAACACTGTTTAAAGAATAGAAGCTTCTTGAAGGTGCCTGTTTTACTCACTGGCATACACTGTGCCTCAGTGACCATTTATTGAAAGAATGAATGAATGAGAGACGCATTCGTTTAACTTAAGGGAACATGTTTCTCACAGGGCTAGTGCCCCCTAAAATGTTAAGTTATTCTGAGGGCACAAGAAAGTCCATGTTCAGATAAGTTGGGACACTTTGGATCAAACGAAGTTAGTCAGGTTCCTTCTCTGTGGGACTTCTCAATACTTCAATATGCTAATGTGAATTATGAATTTCTAGTAGGAGGAAGGTCAAAACCAAATGGGGAGCCATACTTGTCATTGATATCCCATTGTGAGTGAGTTTGATCAACTCCTTGTGCATGAGTGAGTGACTGAGTGAGTGATGAAGAAGTAGATGAAGTTGTGGGCTCTGAAGCTGAGGATCTCTGCCTCCCTGCAGCCCGCCCCCAAACTCAGAGCCCACAGACTCCTGGGAGCAAAACCAAGTCAAGTCCTAGATATCTGATGCAAGGGGACTGTCCACAACTCCCCCCTCACAACGGAATCTTGGCCCAGCAATCCCAGCCTGGACCCGAGTTCTCTTTACTGCTGTTCTTACCGAAAGACTTCTTACTTACATCAGCCATGGAGGGATTTTATCTGTTTGTCATCTTCAATAAAAAGTGACTCTGGCAATGTGGTATAAGGTTGATATGTCCCAAGAAACAGACCTGTTCTCTGTCTGGTTCTGTTTTCTTTGATAGCTTTTGAAATCTAGCGTTCCTCTTTTCGCCGCTGGCTTGGGCTACAGAGCAGTACTGGTTTCACTCAAATAGAATATCTATTTGGAGGTGGTTGAAAAAACAAAGCTGGCTAAAGGAAGGGTCAGGCCAGTCCTACAGATAATTACAATAGAAATAAAAGGGGGACACATAAGCCAGATGGGTATACAAAACTTACTTGGTTTCTATGTTCCAAATATTGTCTTGTGGGAAACCGTGTTTGAGGGTGAGTGTGGGGCCGTGCCTGGCGCCTCACAGGGCATGGGGCGTGTCAATGAGGTTGGATCGAACCGAGCTGACACGTGGCTCTGAGTCCTTGTGCTTCCAACATGTCCCCACAGCAACCGGGAGAGTATCTATGGGCTCGGCTAAACTGCTGGGTAGGAAGAGTCTGTTTCCAGCCCTTCTTTCCCACATCTCATTGGGGGACTCAGACTGCGTCCTCGCTAAAGGTCCCGTTGCTATTTCCATCCTCAGCCCGCTGGAGGAGCTAACTTACTCCCATCCCATTCATTCAAGGTCCAGATTCCGCTTTTAAAACGAATGGTTTAAAAATGTGACTTTCTCCTATATAAAGACTTTGGATTTTCACAAGGGTCTTCTAGAGGATGCCAAACAGTGGGGAATCAGGCACTGGGTGGGTTTTTCAGGGTGGATGGTCCTTCGGTTCCCTTCGAGGCCTCCGCAGAGGCGGCTGTCTGCTCTGGCTTGGGGGCTGGCACCGGGACAGGTCTCTGCTGTGCAGTAAAGGTGGGTGAAAGGGCAGCGGTGCACCGAGTGGAACCGAGAATAGAAAACAGCACATGGACATGGTATTTTGTCCATGGATTGAGGATGACTGCCCTAAGCAACCAGGCTTTTTCCAGTCGAGTTTTACACAGTAAAATAAATGTGTTCTGCACTTCTAGTGTTTAAATAAACACGAAGGATTTATTTCTAGCCATAATGTAAATTGGTGATGTGGAAAGTCATGGAAAGAGAATGCATGCTAAAATTTCAGACCTCCTGGTTTCTGTCACTGCTCTGTGTGCTTAAACAACACTGATTTCTACATAAATAACTTACCTCTTATATATCTGTGAGATATTTTATTCTAAGAATGAATATGTATATATATATATAGTTTCCCCCCACTGGAGTTTCTGATTTCCTATATTTGTGTTTAAAATTATAATTGGACACCATGACTCGAGATATACATTCCTAAAATATACCCTGGAATAGTGACTTTCCATCCATCTTTTTACTTTGACCTGCAGTAATGAATCTATTTTACCTTGAAATCTAACACATACACACAACTGAAATAAAAGTTTCATAAAACTAAGCTTACACTCGTTACATGCAATGCACTCCAGTATTTTTATTCTATTCTCCTCTATTTATTTTTCTTTCTTCTTAAAAAAAAAAAGGAATGGGAATCCCCAGTTTGAAAAATACTGCCTTAGGGAAACTCTTGCACACATATGTAAAAATGTTTGTAGGAGCACTGTTGGAAATAGGAAAAAAAGTGGGGAAATTGCATCCAGCCACTGATAAACATTGTGTATAGAGTAATGGCAGGGGTAAAACTTGGATTGGGATGTTAGGAAAGGACTTTTTGAGGAAATGACATTTAAATTTAGACTAGAAGGCAAAGCCTGGAAAATAGCATTATACACTGAGCAGGTCTTGAATAAGCAAAGAACTTGGCATTCTCGAGGAACTGAAGGAGGCTAATGTGGTTGGGTCAGAGTGGGCCAACAGGAGAGACACATGATGAAATTGGGCTGGTAAGAAGGAGATAAATTATGCAATGCTTGAAATGCAAACATCAAAGGTAGCAGACTTTTTTACAGAGAACAAATCGATGGTTGCCAGAGGAGAGGGGGGTGGGAAGTTGGGCAAAATGGGTGAAGGGGAAAGGGAAATACAGGCTTCCATTTACAGAATGGATAAGTCACAGGAATAAAAGGCACAACATAAGGAATGCAGTCAATGATATTGTAACAGCAATGTAATGGGACAGATGGTAACTACACTTTGGTGAACAGAGCATCATGTATAAACTTGTCAAATCACTAAGTTGTACATCCCAAACTAATGTAACATTGTGTGCCAACTCTATTTAAAAAAAAAAGAATATACTTATAATGATGAGCACTGAGTAATATAAAGGATTGTTGAATACCTGAGACTTACTGTACACCTGAGAATAATATAACACTGTATATTAATTATAGTTGACCAAAAAATGAAGGAAAAAAACAAAGATAGCAGAGTTTTATCCAAGTGCAATGGGTAGCCATTGAAGGGCTATTTTAAGCTGGGAAATGGCATGATCAGCTTTATCTTTTCAATCATTGCCTGGCTCTGGTGTGATGAATGGATTAGAGAAAGTATGGAGGAAAAACAGTTAAGAAGTTATGGTAAAAGTCTGTGGTGGTTTGGATTGTTGCTAGGGTGGAAACAGCTAGAAGTGGATCAATACGGTTATATTTTAGAGGTGAAATTTATAGGACTTGGTGATGTCTTATTTGGAATTGAAGTTGGGGTTGAAGAAAGGAAGTGAGATGGAAGGTAAGGGCTATGTCAAGCACAAAAAAATGGAAAAACACAATTGCACTACTAGGTATTTCTCCAAAGGATACAGAAATAGTGATTCGAAGGGGCACCTGCACCCCAATGTTTATAGCAGCAAGGCCTACAATAGCCAAAATATGGAAAGAGCCCAGATGTCCATCAATAGATGAATGGATGAAGAAGATATGGTATACACATACATACACACACACACACACACACACACACACACACACACACAGAGGAATATTACTCGGCCATCAAAAAATGAGATCTTACATTTGCAATGATGTGGCTAGAGGCTATTATGCTAAGTGAAATGAGTCAATCCGGGAAAGAAAATTATCATATGATTTCACTCATAATGTGGAATTTAAGAAACAAAACAGATGATCATAGAGGAAGGAGGGAAAAATAAAATAAGATGAAATCAGAGAGAGAGACAAACCATAAGAGACTCTTAACTACAGGAAACAAACTGAGGGTTGCTGGAGGTGAGGTGGATGGGGGGATGTGGTAATTAAGTGATAGGCATTAAGGAGGGCACGTGATGTAATGAGCACCAGGTGTTATATGTAACTGATGAATCACTAAACTCTACCCCTGAAACTAGTAATGCACTATATGTTAACTAATTTGAATTTAAATAAAATAAATAAAAATTTTTAAAAGGGGGGCTATGTCAAGGGTGATGCACCCAGTATTCTAGTAAGACCATCTGGGAAAATGAAGACATCATTTATTGATGGAAAAGCAAAGGGGGAAGCACATTTGAGTGGGTAAAGATGAAGAGTTTGGTTTTATAAATCTTCAGTCTGAGGTGCCTGTGAGCCAAGTAGAGAGTCAAGATAGCAATTACCTACGCAAAGTTGGAGCTCCCAAAAAGATTAGACTGCAGGTACACATTTAAGAATCAACTGCCTACACAGATGCGATCATTCTGGAATGACAAAACAGCAAAAGAAGCAGAGAAAGACCAGGAGAGGGCCATGAAGAGAGCCAACATTCAGAAGTGGCTTGAGAAGGAGGAACCAGAACAAGAGTCTGAGATGCTATGGCTATAGGGGCGGTAGTAAGCCAGGAGTGTGCGGTCTGATAGGAGACAAATAAGAATGGTTTAAAAACAGGTCAATAGGAAATAGTGTCAACAGCTGCTAAGAAGTTCAATATGATAAGACTGAGAAGTGTCTGTTGGATTTAGTTACATAACTGTCACAAGGACCTTAGAAGGAGCCCTTTTTATAGATTGGTGGCGTGGAGGAAGGAAAGGACATAGAGATGGTAAGTGAGGATAAGGCTTGTGAGCTTTGGCTGGAAATGAGAGAATGATAGAAATACACACAGAGGAGAATGTATCAACAATGGAGGTATTTTTTATTTGTTGTTTGTTTGAAGGTGGACTATAAAAGAGGCTTTGAATATTGTTTGGAAAGTTTGGTGGAGAATAAGAGGCTGAAGATGCAAAACAGAGAGGATGATGACTAGAGCAAGAGCCTGAGTGGGAAGGCAGACCACATGTGGCTGAATGGCTTTTGATTAGGGGAAAGATGTCTCTTCTACTGTGGAAAAAGGAGAGAGTGTATGGGGCTCCAAGACATTCTGTGGGATTGGTGGTTGAGAGGCGGAGTCTGATGAATGCAATATTCTCTGAAAGAAACGAATTAAGAAGGTGAATCAGTTTGGGACGCTTCAGCTGCAAGTAACAGAATATCCAACAAAAAGCTACTTAAACAAATAAAGGTTTTAGTTTTCTCCCTTCATATAGAGCCCAGGGCTAAGCAGTTAGAATTTGAAGACAACTTTACGTCCTAGTTTTCATTTAGTGAAGCTATTGTCCTAACCTTGTACATAAATAGAAATTCTACTTTTCATAGTGCAGCTAAATCCACTCTGTGCAAAGTTACAGATAGTAAGAGAGAAAGAGGGGCAGAAGATAATGGGCCCTTGTCAATTCAGGATCAAGGATTGTTCTTAACGGGACTGCCTGGAAATGGTGCTCCCTGGGGTTGTACAATGTTGTAGCACGAGTTGCTAAGTGCGTGGTAGAATCCACTGCATATTTCTGTTGGGAGAGTCCAAACCATGTGCAAGGATGGTAGGTATAAATAAACTAACAAGGGAGTGTTTGATGCTGACAGCCAGCTGAAGATGTTCACTTAAGGAAAAACGAATGTGGATTTACAATATTCAAGAATCTTTTCATAAATAGTAGTGAGAATGTTATCCTGCTAGTCTGAACAAATAAATAAAACATTAACTTTGATTCATGGTTTTTTACTCTAAGCTGTATTTACTCTAAGCTGTATTGTTTACCTGTAGGAAGTCGGCATCGAACTTTTCACCTCTTCCTCCTTGAAATCCAGCAAAACATGTAACTGAGGCACAATCGGAGACACAGATAAAAGTATTCACCTGATGCTTTTTCACTCCTGTGCACGGAGAAGATTCAGAGACTAGCTTTCATGAAGATTGGTTCTGGCTAGCATGCTTTTTACCATCTTGAATACATGAGTTCCAAGATAGAGAGAAGTCCTGGAATCTTGCCAAGGATAAAACAAGGTACACCACCGTCAACATTTCATCTAAGTGATTAAATGAAAGTTGTCATCCCTCCCACTGCCATACCCTATATCATAATTCAAAATATCCCGATATAGGCCAAAAGCCCCATTTCTAAAACTATGCTTCACTTCTAATAGAAATATGTTATAAAGGCATGAATTCTTATCATGAGTTTATGATTCCTTAATTAAAGAAAGCTTTTCTGATAATATTTTGAAATATCCCTTGATTTACTGCATCAGAGCTTACATCACTGTACAATTCCCCACAGTAAGATTTTAAAAAGGTGAAATGGATGAATTTCTTCTATAAAGCCAAAAAAGAGTAATTGCCAGAGGGAAGTGAGAATAGAGGACCAGTAGAGCATTTTCAGGTGGATCAGTGCAGAAAAATTTACTCGTATTCCCTTGGAAAGTCTTTGTGTTCCCTTGAAGATTCACATAACACAGGTTAAAAACCGCTGGCTTAGCTCAAATGTGATTCCATGTCACTGAAATAAAATCAGGATTTCATCAACAAGGACAAACCTACAATGTCTGCAACAGGTGGTCTTCTGAGAGTGAGGGGCAAAGGGAGTCAGAGAAATAGTAGTTGGGAAGAATGGGAACTCAAACTTTCTAGAGAACAAAAGTAAGATTGCTGGGCTATGTAGACCACCCACTGAAACCTGTAATTGAGATTGTATTGTGATACTAACCTGGATTGGTTTTGTGACTTTTATAACAACACTCGGCTGCTCAGGCACCGATGCAGGGGAGGTGGATGGTCAAGTTCATCTGGGGCTGGGGTCCTGTAAGTGGATGCTGTGAAAGAAGAGGTCAGGTAAGCCCAGCATTTTTGCAACAGGACAAATTATATTGATGCGCCAGGAATCTAAGCTGGTATGGGGGAAAGGAGGACAAAAGTACAAACAAAAACAAAACAAAAGAACCAAAGTGGAAGGACCCATGGATCTAAAAGCTCAATGAGGCCAAGCAGGAAAACTGGAAAGGGAAGGTCACGGATGAGAAATGGGATGTTTGAAGTTGTGATTTGTGAGGTGGTAAATTTCTGATGGTTAACAAGTACAGGGTGTAACCATGGGTGGTGGGGGAATGGAGATCATCGGGAATCAGGAGGTTAAGGAACGGAGATGTAGGGATGTTATGCCCTTGCATAATGAGATCTTCAAAAGTAATGGCGGGAGCCACATAGAGAGGAAGGTCTTTCAGTCGGTGGGAGCAGAAGTGTTCAGCAGACTGTTATTCCAAGATGGGTAGGGCATGGTGGAGTCTGTACCATGCAAACCAAAGAGAAGAGTGTGGAGTGAAGAGGAATCATCTGAAAGTGTCTTTGGAGAGTGAGAACACTTCTACTTCCCAACTCTGAGTGGTCTGGTGCTTATCAGACTGTATGAGCTCTTTGTATGTGAAATGGAATTCCACTTGCCTTTCTATGGTTGAAGTAATATTGTGATTGTTTGTAGTTCTCTTGAGTGTTCTCATGGGGGTTAACCCTAAAACTTTGCATACCCAACACTGAGAAATAAAATCAAAGTGGAAAAGATACAGCTGACCCTTGAAAAACGTGGGACCTTTGAACTGCAGTGTCTGCTCACTTGCAGACATTTTTCAGTAAATAATATGTACAGTACTGTAAATGTATTTTCTCTTCTTTATAATTTTCTTTATAACATTTTCGTTCCTCTAGCTGACTTTATTGTAAGAATATAACACATAACATACAAAATATGTGTTAATTGACTGTTTATGTTATTGGTAAGGTTTCTAATCATCAGTAGGCTATTAATAGTTATGTTTTGGGGAGTCCAAAGTTATATGTGGATTTTCTGCTGTACAGGGATCAGAGCCCTTAGCCTCTGTGTTGTTGAAGAGTTGGCTATATTTAAAAATTCTTATTTTCCAAATGCATGGATGCTGATTTTATAGAAAAAAAATGAGAAGTTGCCAACATTTTTCAATTTTCAGCCACTTCTTTGGTACCCTTGTTTCCTGAATTAAGGTAAGATGTAGGCCTTCTTACTCTATGGGAAGATATTAAAATACAATTTAATATGGCTCATATATATGTATATATATGTGTGTATATACATATGTAATATATATATATATATATATATATATATATATATATATATTTCCTCCCAGATAGATTTAGATGTAGATATATACTATAGTGTCATTTAGCTTGGCAATTCTTTTCTTAGGAAATTAATACCTTGGGAACAACTAGTACAAGGATAATTACAATAAAAAGAGATTGCAATGATCTAAATGTCCATCAGTTGGGTTTGTTTGTTTGTTTGTTTAAAGATTTTATTTATTTATTTGACAGAGAGAGAGATCACAAGTAGGCAGGCAGAGAGAGAAGGGGAAGCAGGCTCCCTGCTGAGCAGGGAGCCCAATGCAGGGCTTGATCCCAGGACCCTGAGATTATGACCTAAACTAAAGGCAGAGGCTTAACCCACTGAGCCACCCAGGTGTCCCAGCTGGGTTTGTTGAATAACTCATATAGAGCAGCAAATACTATGGGATACTATGGAGCTATTTATAAAAATGATGGGGTGCTATGTTTATTGACACAAAGAGATGTTCACAATATTAGGTTAAGTAAAAACGTCAATGGCAGAATAGTGAGCTACCATTTTGAAAAGTTTGGAAGAGACATACTACAATGTGGCAGGGTGAGAGAAGAAGCTCTCTTTCTTCTTTCTCTATGTCATTGATTTTTTATAATAAGCATTCATTGTTTCATAATCAGCATAACCACTAAAACTATTCCACTCACACCTCCCATAAAACACAAAGAAATGAAAAATATTTGTGTGAGTTAGTAAGAATTTATATATAAGGTAATGTTATTGAACACCCCACCTTTTTTCCCTGGGTGTGGGATTTCAAGGTCAGCGTCACTGTGGCAGTGACAAATGGGGGAATGTTTGGTAGAGGCATGATGTTCCAAGAACTTTGTTGAAGAAATTCACAGCTGTGAGGATTTGAGGAAAGTCTAAAATGCTGTCTCCTTTTATGGTGCTGTGTGTGTATGCTTGCACGCCCCTAGACATAGCTTCTCAGGCAGCTTTTCCAATGAACCTCAGAGCCTCTGAGTGAATGTCAAGGGTGTGGACTCCTTTCACATTCCCTTCCTCCTTCCCAGATCCCCAGAGGAAGTCCTTCTTTTAGAATGCTCAGCTGCACCCAACCCCAGTCCTGAGAAAACTTTAAGTATAGGAGCCTCTCCCCACCTTCTTCCACTCCATGGGACCCTCCTACTCCTTCCAATCTCCTCTTTCACTTCTGTCACTTGAGGCTAATGTCCGACTGCCCCGGTTTTAAGGGTGGTCTCCCACCACACACACCGTACTCTTAAAGCCATCCTCCTCCCCAGGCTCCAGAATAACATTACCTTCTATTTCCATCTCCCTTTTGGACTGTGACAACTTCTGCTGCGTCAGGGCTAATTTCTTAGGAGGAATTGAAATCACACCATAGTACAGATAACAAATATCCTGACAAGTATTATGTCACCAGGGCTAGTTACACCTTAGAGAGTTAAACTGGAGTAAGGGATCTGTCATAGTGGAAACTTAGTCAGAGTTACAAACTAATAAGGAAGATAATGTTTAAGCTAGTTAGCACCAATGGAAGTACCAGAACACTTGTTTCCTTGGTGCCCAGTCCAGGGTCCTTCCAGCCATAGTTTACTGCCTCTTGTTTTCTCCTTTGTTGAGATTCAGAACTCTTAGTGCTATGTTATAATGTAAAGAAAATTCCTTCATCACTTTAAAGGAAAAAATATATTGGTATAGAATATACATATGAAGCTGATTCGAACAGTGTTTTTAATCATCGTGGTGTCTCGGGTTTATTACCTCGTAGTATTTCCAGTTTAAAGCAAAAAAAAAAAAATAATAATAATAATCAAGATATTAACCCTAGCTATACTGTTTGACAGAGAGTGAGCTCTGGAGCCAGACTGCCTGGATTTGGTGAGCATGTTACGTGCAATAGCTAGCTCAGCCGCACAATAGCTATGTGACCTTGGCCAAGTTTACTTAACCTCCTCATGCTTCCATTTCCTCTTCTGTAAAGCACAGCCTATGCACATACCTACCTTAGAGGGTCACTGCTAACATTAAATGAATTGATGCATGTAAAAATACTTGAGTGCCTGGCACAAAGCCCTCAATAGATGTTTTCTGTTATAATTTAGCAGTTGGAGAAATGGAAGTACAGGGCATAATCTACATATACATTTAGTTGGATGCTAAAGTCAGCAAAAAATTTGTCAAATATATTGCTGGAAATAGTCATGAGAACTTTTAAAAGGACAATAATAAAATGAATGCTTGCTTTTCCAGGCATTACAATATATAAATATAGTCAATCAATGCAATCAATAAAACAAAATGAGACTATTCCAACAGTAAACAGAACAATGGAACACTATAGAAATCTTTGAAAACAATCCCAAACACACAAAAAGTAAGTATCTGACAAAAAATGACACTTAAAAATTGAATCTGAAGAAAAGTTAAGCCACCCAATAAACAGCGGTGAGACAAATCATGAACAATTAAGAAAAGTTGTCATGGGGGCACCTGGTGGCTCAGTCAGGTAAGCATCCCTTCTTGGTTTTGGTTTAGGTTATGATCTCAGAGTTGTGGGATTGAGCCCCACAGCCAGGTTCCATGCTTAGTGGGGAGTCGGCTTGAAGATTCTCTCCCTCTGCCCCTGCCCCCTTGTGTGTACTCTCTCTCTCTCTCTCTAAAATAAATAAACCTTTAAATATTTAAGAAAATTTTTAAAAAGAAAAGTTGTCATATATATTTTTTATAATTTATACCAAATTCCAGGTGGATTAAAAAGTCAAACATAAAAGTCAAACATAAAAACAAAATAAAAATATAAAAAAGATGAAAAACGAGTATAGTTGCTAAAGATAACTATTAATCAGACTTTAAGGTGAGAAAGGACTTTATATATTGAAATTAAAAGGAATAAGCTACTAAGAAACAACTTAATTTGAATATGCAAAAATGTGAAACTTCCGTATATTAGAAAAATTAAATATTTGGGGAGAAAAAGTTGCATATGATTTTAAGAGCCTTAATATAACAAGAACCATACGATACTCTCAATCGATGCTGAAAAAGCATTTGACAAAGTACAGCATCCTTTCTTGATCAAAACTCTTCACAGTGTAGGCAGAGAGGATATATACCTCAATATCATCAAAGCCATCTATGAAAAACCCACAACGAGTACCATTCTCAATGGGGAAAAACTGACAGCTTTTCCCCTAAGGTCAGGAACACGGTAGGGATGTCCACTATTACCACTGCTATTCAACATAGTACTAGAAGTCTTAGCCTCAGCAATCAGACAACAAAAAGAAATAAAAGGCATCCGAATCGGCAAAGAAGAAGTCTAACTCTCACTCTTTGCAGATGATATGATACTTTATGTGGAAAACCCAAAAGACTCCATTCCAAAACTGCCAGAACTCATACAGGAATTCAGTAAAGTGTCAGGATATAAAATCAATGCACAGAAATCAGTTGCATTTCTATACACAAACAGCAAGAGAGAAGAAAGAGAAATTTAGGAGTTGATCCCATTTACAATTGCACCCAAAACTATAAGATACCTAGGAATAAACCTAACCAAAGAGGCAAAGAATCTGTATTCAGAAAACTAGAAAGTACTCATGAAAGAAACAGAGGAAGACACAAAGAAATGGAAAAACGTTCCATGTTCATGGATTGGAAGAACAAATATTGTGAAAATGTCTATGCTACCTGAAGCAATCTACACATTTAATGCAATCCCTATCAAAATACCATCATTTTTTTTTTCAAAGAAATGGAACAAATAATCCTAAAATTTATATGGAACCAGAAAAGACCCCAAATAGCCAGAGGAATGTTGAAAAAGAAAATCAAAGTTGGTGGCATCACAATTCCAGACTTCAAGCTCTATTACAAAGCTGTAATCATCAAGACAGTATGGTACTGACACAAAAACACACATATAAATCAATGCAACAGACCAGAGATCCCAGAAATGGACCCTCAACTCTATGATCAACTAATCTTCGACAAAGCAGGAAAGAATGTCCAGTGGAAAAAAGACAGTCCGTTTAAAAAATGGTGTTGGGAAAATTGGACAGCCACATGCAGAAGAATGAAGCTGGACCATTTCCTTACACCACACACAAAAATAGACTCAAAATGGATGAAAGACTTCAATGTGAGGCAGGAATCCATCAAAATCCTTGAGAAGAACACAGGCAACAACCTCTTTGACCTCAGCTGCAGCAACTTCCTAGAAACATGACCAAAGGCAAGGGAAGCAAGGGCAAAAATGAACTATTGGGACTTCATCAAGATCAAAAGCTTTTGCACAGCAAGGGAAACAGTCAACAAAACCAAAAGACAACTGACAGAATGAGAGAAGATATTCACAAATGACATATCAGATAAAGGGCTAGTATCCAAAATCTATAAAGAACTTATCAAACTCAACACCCAAAGAATAATCCAATCAAGAAATGGGCAGAAGACATGAACAGACATTTCTGCAAAGAAGACACCCAAATGGCCAACAGACACGTGAAAAAGTGCTCAACATCACTTGGCATCAGGGAAATACAAATCAAAACCACATTGAGATACCACCTCAC
>CM052896.1:91561174-91700856 GCA_028534135.1 Potos flavus | reverse complement strand
GGGCTCCCTGCTCAGTGGGGAGCCTGCTTCTCCCTCTGCCTCTGCCTGCCACTCTGCCTGCTTGTGCTCTCAATCTCTCTCTCTCTGACAAATAAATAAAATCTTTAAAAAAAAAAAAGAAAGAAATATCCATGAATATATTTATTAAGTATTTCCCATAGCTGTGTAGAAACTTTGTTATACCGTAGAGATTAAACTTAGTTGTCAACATTTTCATCTTTCAACATCTCAATGTCATAATCATTTCTATTCTGGGTAAAGGTCAGGCAGGCTCAGTCTGTCTGGTCTTTGTGGCCCTTCATTGCCACGATATCATTTATTCTAAGAGGTGGCTGGTCTCTTGACCTATGCCCAGAGGATTCCAAGTAACTCAAAAAAGGGAAGAAAAAATGAATCTGAAACACCAATATTTGTTTTGTGCCTTTTTAAGTGTCATGATTCTAGTTACTTTAGGAAGCATGAGAACATTATGCCTATAAGTGGCTAAGATCCTCGTGTCTCAGGTAGTATTTTTTCAACCAGAGAGCTAGACATGACCTTGACATTTTTCTCCTGTCTTCATCATGGATTGATGATACAGGCAAGGGAAATATTTATTCTTTATGTCTAATCTTTCATCCAAAGCATAGTTAGTTTACACATATTGACCTCAAACTGAACCAAAGCCCTAATTCTACACTCTAGAAATGGCCATTTTACATATGCGGGATAAACAACTAAGGTATTTTATTAAGGTTATAAATTCTTTACCACCAGAGTCATAAATTGGGTATTTCTCAGTTTTGGCCCCTTATTGTTATAATTTCACATGCCTTTATACAGAATTATACAACCACCAAGTCACATTTTCAAGTGCCAAGGCATTAGGCAGCGTTCTTTGGGGCAGTAGGCCATGCTCTCTTCTTCTCCACCAATAAAAGTACAAAAAGTGCAGGTTACCTCACAGACCATTGGGCAAATGCCTAAATCCTTCTGGATCAATCTGCCCATGCTTTCTGATGCACAGGGCTTTGCCCTTGCTAATGCTGCCTGTGATTATAAATGTCTGTGGAAGCGCTTTGATGGATGAATAGTACTTTCCACTACTTGGCGAATTGTGTGCTCCTATGCATAATAAAAATAAATACAACCAACATGATTGCATTTCAGAGAAGGGGTAGTAGCGTAGGGAGCAACCAATCAAAAGTATCTAAAGCACCAAATTGTGCCCCTGAGGAGTCATCTTGCATATCCTTGGTTCTGTTTCCATGGTAGTAAGGATTGCTTGGGATATTCAAAGGCAATTTAAATGCATTTAGGCCACAGCTTACAAGGGGATAATCTTGGGAAAATCAGAAGCGAGTAAACATTAACAGCTAGTAAGAGAAGCAGTATTAAAAACCATACTCCATCTTGCTTGCTTTTTTACTTAGTGAAAAACAAAAATTTTTGGACATCTGGAAATTATGTCTGCTTCTAACTTGGGCTTGGGATGACTCATTTCGAGAAAGTGCCACAATTTCCATATGCTAGAACACAGAAATTTGAGGCTGCTTGTTTTTTTTAATTTAATTTTTAGACTCAAAGGTATGAATCTGCATTATTCTCCCCGGGGCCTGCCTCAGGAGTGTGTGGACCAGGCACAGATGGATTGCGCATCCCCCACCCCCCATCAGAAAATACAACTCCTCACTGACACATCAGTATCGCAGATTAATTTCTTTAAGCTCTGGTGACTTTTCAGCCTTCCAGAGTCTCCAAGGGAAACTCAAAGGCCCCTTGGAGAAGCTTGCTGAACATCACCGTCGTGATCTGCTAACACCCGGGTAGGAACTTGAAAAGGGGGCTCAAGATGAACATAGAAGAAGGAAGTGCAGGTAGGAAAGACAAATATGCCTATTTCTTAATTTTCCCCTAGGGTACTGCTTGATTTCCCAAAGGGGACAAAAGCCTCAGGAGGCTTTGTTCATTTTCTTATTTTGTCTTATTTGTTTCTTATTTTGTTTAACCAATACCCGTGTAGCCCTTGCTAAGATCTTAGACACCATTCTGGGCATTTTACAAATCTAGCTCATTTGTTCCTCATGACTACCTTAAAAAGTAGGCACTTTTATCTTGTAACACCGAAAAAATTAAATTAAATTAAAAAAAAGAATTTAAAAAAAGTAGGCACTTTTGATTATTTCCAGTGGAAAGAGGAGGAAACAGGCACACAGCTTGAGGTAAGGGTCCCAAGGGTCCCGAAGTAAGTGGTAAGTGGAGAGCTCAGATTTAGGATCCAGGTCCAGACTTGACTCCAGGGTCCCCGCTCCGAACCATTCCACAATACTTCATATACAAACCACCAAGTGTTTTCAACTCCCTTGAAAAGCTTTGGTATTAGGGGATGTGGATGAGGAAAAAGGTCTGTTTAATGGAACAGCTGGCCCCCAGAATTCAGCTTTCAGGTGGAGAATGGATAATGTTTACAGAAGACTGGGGAGCCTTCTCATCTGCTTTGTGTAACATTTAGAGAGCTACAGCAACTCCTGCCTCTGTATTCATCTTTGAATGGAGATTTTGATGTAGATCAGATAAGAGTTCTAATTTTCATATAAAAGAGAGGTTGAACTCCTCGGAGGCAATCGGGCTTCAGCTTGATAGCCTGTGAAGGAAACTACTTTTTGTTCCTTTGAAAGCAGAGAATAGTGGGATGGGAGGAAAAAAGGGGATTCGAACTATTTTGTGGAATCTGAGACTCCTCTTAGCATCATGGGAATTGTCTTGGTCTGTGCTGTGAAGGTGGCATGACCCCCTCTCTATAAGGGATGGGAGTTATTCACTATTTCCAAGCGTACAATTGCTTCATTATGTCCACACCCACATTTTTCTGTTTACAGCCAAAGAAAAGGCCCATTGTTGATGCCAAATCACTACCTGAAACAAGCAAATCATAATTCACCTAAAATATCTTAGGCTGTTCTGGGTAACAGTGTATTTTATTTGACGCTGGAAAGCAATTTTCAATCATCCTTTACTTCAGAAAATAGTGTTAAATCTTCCTAGGTATTAAAATGACCAAGATATTTAAACGTGTTAAATCTTTGAAGGAATTACAAATAATCCTCCACAACCCTCAAAATCCGTGTTTTTTACTTTTTAAAATGTTACGAGTTTTTGCATATTAGTAGTTTATCCACAGAAACCTGGGTTTCTGGCCTTTGAAAGCTACAGAGGACTGAAGTGGTTGTAAGCCATTGTTAAGAGACCATTGCATTCCAACATCTCAATGGAGAGTGATTTTGGTCCCCCAGGGGACGTTTCTTTGGCTGTAAACAGAGAACTGGTAATGGGATGCTTTTACATGCATTTAGTGGGTTGTGCGTAGAGATCCTACAATGCGGCAGACAGTTCCCTACAACAAAGAGTATCGAGACCACAGTGTTAATCGTGCTGAGATAGAAAAACCCTGCAATAGAGATTTTCCAAACCTTATATGTAGGACTTCTTACATAGACCCCTCATTTTATGTTGCTTGCCTTATAAGCCCCTTGTATATGCAGCTAGTCAGTCTATCTTGGAATTTACCAGATTGTGATGGGTGCTCAGGACCATCAGGAGCTCCATGTTCACGGAGGGTCAGGGAAGCACTGTCAGGGCTTAAGCTTCCCAACCACACCAAAAACAATTTTGCGAGCTTGCCCAAGAGCCTAACTTTCATGTACAGCTTAGAAAAGATATTTGCAAAGTTCTGGTCTTGCAATGAACTCTCGGAATGTACCTGCTTGAAAACTGGGTACTGCCCCAATCACATTCCTCAGTTCACATCGCTGGGATAACGGTTGTGTCTGTGTTGTTCAACCTCATGCTCTCTAGCTCCTGGGAGTAGTAAAGAAGAAGTCACTGAGAGTAGGATGTTCTGTTGGCAGAGTACAGAGTATCAGGGAGTGGTGCCACAATGATGGGCTTTGGATCCAAGTGCCATCACCTTTGTGGTCTTCCTGGCTCTAATTCTCCGTATATTCATCTGAAGATACCAACTTGTAGAGATTTGTCTGAATGACATGAAGTGGTTTATCCAAATCATGTGTTCCAGGATCTGAGCACATAGTAGATGTTCAGTTAATGCTAATTCTCTTCTCCCTACCTATTTTTCCTAAGGAGAATTCCTCCCTTCCTCTCCTAGCTCATCAAAATGAAATGACCACCCATTTCACATGGAACCTTGTGTCCCCCCTCTGGGTAGACACAGACCTCAGGGAGGGACCACACAGCTTGAGGAGCACACAGTATCTTTACGCAACAGAGACTCACACCGGCATGCCCTGCTTGGCTAATGGAGTGTGGCCTGGTTTTCAGGCCCCCCTTACCCTACACCTGGCACACTGCACAAGGCACAACTGAAACTCTTGTATACTTTCTCCTTTTTAGAACTGCTCTGACTGCAAAGAGCACACATTTTCCTTTGTCCCTGATTCTGTGAGCAAACACAGCTGGGTCAAGGTCAAAGGTGTGGGCTTCCAGAAGCAGCAGGCATGTCTCATCTCTGTGTTTGACAGGTTTGAGGCAGGTGGCTGCTCAGCAAGTCTTTCCTAACCACTAGGGTCTAGAAATCTAAACTCGAAGGGAAGGAATAGGAAGCCTGATTTTGGCTCACAGGGCCACATGGCATTCTCTGACTCCTAACTATTACTCCATAGAAGAAAGAGGTAAGATTAGCGTTTCAGAAATTCCACCAATAATATTAATCCATGAATCCATGTTTACACTTATTACACAGATTTTTTCAGTCTGTTCATATGACAGGTGCTGTGCTGGATCTTGGGGGTATAACTTTGAAGAAGACACAATCTCCGCTCTAAAAGTACCCATAGCCCAGTGAGGAAGAGAAACAAGTCACAATAAGAGGGTGTAACTAATTCTTCAATAGAGGTATATATGGGGTGCTTTGGAAACATGGGACCAGATCAAGAACTTAACTCAGCCTGAGAGTAGCAGAAGAGTCCAGGCTCTTCTCAAGAGAAATGACATCTGAACTGAGTCTTGAAGGCAGAGAAGGAGTCTTTTAAGTACACGAAGAGGTGAGCAGGAGACATCTACGGTGATGTTCAAAAGTCTGGCTTGGACAACGAGGTGAATAATGGTGGCCGTAATTAGGAGAGAGGAGGGAGAAGGAGGAGAGTTTTAGACATGTTGCTTGGAAATGATGGCCTCTGTTTCACCTGAAGGTTGTCCAGTAAATGGATGGATATGGGAGTTTGGAAGGAAGAGAAGCAGAGAAAAGCATGTTTTTATTGAAAATTTAATATATGCCAGATATCGTGTTGGGTGATTTATATGCTTTATTTCACCCATTTTTGTCAGGCTCTGTGAGTTTTGTATTATTGTCTCCACCTTACATACAAGAAAAGCAAGGCCTTTTCAAAGCCACACAATGACAGAGCTGTAACTTGAATCCAGGCTGTCTACGCCAAAGCCTGTGTTCTTTCCAGGATCTCTGGGAGAGAAGATGGAGGTGGGGGTTGGGAGTCTCTAACCCAGAAATTATGGCTCATTCTGCATCTGCATTTGTCTTAGTAAGACTGCATCCAAGTCTTCTTCTCACGGTAATTTATGGCATATAATTTAATTTATATCAGGTATTCCTCTTTTTCTTTTTCTTGCTTTTTTTTCTTTGTAAGTGCTACTCAAGTAGTAATATCTTTTTTTTTTTTTTTATTAAGTGGAGCCGAATGCTGGGCTCGAACTCATGACCCTGAGATCAAGACCTGAGCTGAGATCAAGAGTCAGATGCTTAACCAGCTGAGCCGCCCAGGGGCCCCAAGTAGTAATATCTTTTAATGACTGTTTATTTTTTCTTATCTTATGATTCAAAATTTGGGCTAGATTTCAGTCAGTTTTAATGCTACTACTATGTCAGGTATAATGGTTTGCTGGCTGACTCCCAACCAACCACAATTTAATCTCCTTTGACAGGAACATAACATTTTCATAGCAGGAGAACCGATCATTACAGCTGAGTAGACTCAGCTTACATTTTGTCTCAAGAAGATAAGAAGTTTATCCCAGGAGCTAGAATTAGCATCCACATTAGAGGAACTGCAGCTGGTGATGTCACAAAGAAAGCATTTACTTGAGTTTATTTTTGAGGTTGCCAAAGTAGGAAACCAGTCCCCATTTACTCCGATGAGAATTTATTTTCTCTCTCTCCCCTCTACTTTTTTGTCTCTCTGACATTTTTCTTTCTTTGTTAACATGTTTGAGTTCATTTTTTAAACTTATAATTCTTAAAACTGGAATATGAAGCCCTTTTTTGAGGGACTTTTTATCTGACCATATTACTAGGCATGGAGGAATATCCAGACAGCTCGGATGTCCTAGTTTCCATTCGTTTTTCATTGACATTAAGAAAAAATATCAAAAATCCTATTTAAATCATCTTGTGCCCAAGGTTATTTATTGAGTAACAAACACAGATCATCCAGTAGAGGGCAGTGCTGACTTATTCGTGGACGCCTTCAATAGAAGATGCAAAATTTAGTACAAAATAAAAGCCTTAATTTTTTTTTAATTGAAGTATAGCTAAGGCACAATGTTATATTAATTCCAAGTGTACAACATAGTGACTGGACGAATCTATCCCTTTTGCTGTGCTTACCACAAGCATAGCTGTCCTCCGTTACCATATGGTGCTGTTACAGTATCGTTGACTATATTCCCTAACCTTTGCCTTTTATCCCATGACTTCTCTCCATAACTGGAAGTCTGTACCCCCCCCACTCCGCTTCACCTATTTTGTCCATCCTCTGATACCCCACCTCGCCCCCCACCCCCACCACTGGCAACCACCAGTTCATTCCCTGTATTTATGTGTCTGTTTCTGCTTTTTGTTCTTTGTTAGTTTATATTTTTTTTAAAGAAAGCCTCTGACAGACAATAGGTAGTTTTACCTAAGATGCTTTGAATTCAGCAAAAGTGCCTTTGTTACAAAGGAGAAGCGTGGTCCTCAGGCTGGTCCGTGACTCCTTCGAACAGAAGGGTTTGAGCCTAGGAAGTAGGATCTGGTGGAGTTAAACAAGCCTTTGTGAGGCTGAGCAAGGAGAACAATACATAAGCAAGGGGGGAAGGGGGAGGAGACTCTTTCCTCCCTTCCTCAGGAAACCAGTGACTATCCTACAGAATGGAAACCTTGGAGAAAGAAGCCTTGACACCAGACTTGATGTTCTTGCAATAGTGGGTGGAAGCAGTGAGGTTTCCACAACTGATTCTGTAAGAGTCAGTCATGGACAAGTGGGAGGCAAAAGATTAGGAGAGACAAGTTGAGGTTGTGGCTGACATTCTGCTTTGTAAGTCCATGTAAATTTCCTCTTTGGGGACACTCAACTGTAGATAGGAGACATCAATTTTTGTATATAAGTACATCATCATATTTTTAAAATTGAGATAAAATTGACATATTAGTTTCAAGTGCACAACATAGTGATTAGATATTTGTATATATTGCAAAATGATCACTGCAGTAAGCCCAGTTAACGTGCATCACCACATAAGGTTACAACTTTTTTTTTGTGATAAGAACTTTTAAGATCTACTCTCTTACCAACTTTCAAATACACAATACAGTATTATTAACTATAGTCACTATGCTATACATTACAACTCCATGATATTTATCTTATAACTGGAAGTTTGTACCTTTTGACTACTTGCACTCATTTTGCCCACCTCACACCCCGTCTCTGGCATAACCAATCTCTTCTCTGTATCTATTAATCTGCTTTTCTTTTTTAAGGTTCCACATATAAGTAAGATCACATGATATTTGTCTTTCTCTGTCTTATTTCACTTAGCATAATGCCCTTAAGTTCTATCCACATTGTCACAAATGGCAAGATTTCATTCTTTTTTTGGCCGAATAATATTCCATTGTATGCGTATACCACATTTTCTTGATCCATTTGTCCATTGATGGACACTTAGGTGACCTCCCAGTCTTGGCTATTATAAATGACGCTATTATAAATAAATATTTATTATAAATAATAAATATTATATTATAATATAAATTGTATGCGTATACCACATTTTCTTGATCCATTTGTCCATTGATGGACACTTAGGTGACCTCCCAGTCTTGGCTATTATAAATGACGCTTGGCTATTATAAATGCAATGAACATGGGAATGCATATATCTTTTCAAGTTAGTGGTTTTGTTTCCTTTGGATAAATACTCAGAAGTGGAATTGTTGGATCATATGGTAGTTCTATTTTTTTTTTTTTTTTGAGGAATCTCCATACTGTTTTCCATATTGATTACACTAAGTTATATAAAACCAACAATGCACAAGGGTTTCCTTTTCTCTACATCCTTATCAACACTTGCTATTTTTTGCCTTATTGATAATAGCTATTCTAATAGGTGTGAGGTGATAGCTCATTGCAGTTTGATTTGTATTTCCTTGATGATTTAGTAATGTTGTGCACTTTTTCATGTACTTGTTGACCATCTCTAAATCTTTGTAAATGTCTATTCAGATCCTCTGTCCATTTTTAATTGGATTATTTGTTTTGTTTTGTTGCTATTGAGTTGTATGAGCTCTTTATATATTTTGGATATTGTCCCCTTATCAGATAATATGATTGGCAAATGTTTTCTCCCATTCAGTATGTTGCCTTTCATTTTAATGGATTTCTTTGCTATGCAAAAGAATTTTAGTTTGATATAGTCTCACCTGTTTATTTCTGCTTTTGTTGCCTTTGCTTCTAGTGTCAAATCCAAAAAATCATTGCCAAGGCCCACGCCAAGGAGCTTACGGCCTGTTTTCTTCTTGGAGTTTTATGATTTCAGGTCTTTCTTTTTTTTTTTTATTTCAGGTCTTATATTCAAGTCTTTAATTTTTGTATATGGTGTAAGATAGTGGTTCAGTTTTCTTCTTTTTTTTTTTTAAGATTTTTTAAAATTTATTTGTCAGAGAGAGAGAGAGCACAAGTAGGGGAGCAGCAGGCAGAGGGAGAAGCAGGATCCCCGCTGAGCAGGGAGCCCAATGCGGGGCTCGATTCCAGGACCCTGGGATCATGACCTGAGCTGAAGGCAGACACTCAACCGAATGAGCCACCCAGGTGTCCCAGTTCAGTTTTATTCCTTTACATGTAGCTGTCCAACTTTCCTGACAGTAATTGAAGAGACTGTCCTTTCCCTGTTGTATATTCTTGGCTCTTCTGTCATAAATTAATTGATTATATATGTGTGAGTTTTTTTCTGGGCTCTCTATTCTGTTTTATTGATCTATGTGTCTATTTGTATGCCAGTAGCATACTGTTTTATTTAAAATGGCTTTGTAATATAGTTTGAAATCAGGAAGTATGATGCCTCCAGCTTTGTTCTTTTTCTCAAAATTGCTTTGGCTATTCGGAGTCTCTTGTGGTTCCATACAAATTTTAGGATTGTTGGTTCTATTTCTGTGAAAAAAACACATTGCAATTTTGATAGAGAAATTCTACTAAAAACTTAAAGAAGAATTGGTGTTAACACCAATCCTTTTCAAGTTCTTCCCAAAAAAATGAAGAGAGAATACTTCCTAACTCATTTTATAGGGCCAGTAGTACCTAGACCAAAGCCAGAGAAACACGCCATAAGAAAAGAAACCATAGGCCAGTATTTTTTATGAATACTGATGCAAAAATCCTTAACAAAATACCAGCAAACCAAATTCAACAGCATATTATGAGAATTAAACCCCATTATCAAGTGAGGTTTATCCCAAGAATGCAAGGGTGATTCTACATAAGAAAACAAATCAATGTAACACAATGCATTAATAAAACCAAAGAAAAAAAACAAAAACATGATCATCTCAATTGATGCAGAAGAAAACATTTAACAAAATCAACATTATTTCATGATAAAAACACTCAGTAAACTAGGATAAAAAGAAACTTCCTCAACATGATAAGGGGTATTTATGAAAAATCTGCAGCTAAAATCATAATCAATGCTGAAATACTGAAAGCTTTCCCTCTAACATTAGGATCAAGACAAGAAAGACTGCTTTCACAACTCCTGGTTTTGAACTGGAATTGCTAGCCAGGGCAGTTAAACAAGGAAAAAGGCAACCAACCAAACAAGAGCCATCCAAATTGGAAAGGAAGAAGTAAATATTCACAGATGATATGATCCTATTTCCCAAGAATCCACATAAATACTATTAGTGTTAATAAATTCAACAACATTTTGGGATACAAGATCAACATGCAAAAATCAGTGTGTTTCTACACACCAGCAATGAATAATACAAATAGGAAATTAAGAAATAATTCAATTTGCAATAGTATCAATAAGAATAAAATAACTAGGAATATATTTACCCAAATAGGTAGAAGACAGAAAACTACAAAACATTGCTGAAAGAAATTAAAGACAACATAAATGGAAAGACATCCCATGTTTATGGACTAAATCTTAATGTTGTTAAGATGACAATACTACCCAGCACAATCTGACATTTAATGAATTCCCTATCAGAAATGGAAAGCTAATCCTTAAATTTATATAGAATTGTGAGTTGCCTGGAATAGCTAAAACAGTCAAAAAGAACACAATTCATGTGCAGCTTATAACAGATTAGGAACAGAAGGCTAAAAAAAGGTTAAGGCCATTAGAGCTGGTCACCAAGAGTTGCACTAAACAAATATCACATAGATACTTGCTTTACTACAATAGACACCAGGCATGGGAGCAACAGCAGCTCCTGTCCCCAAAGAATCTGTGTCAGGGGTTGGCAAACAACAACTTGGACAGATTCAACTCTTATCTTTTTTTTTCCCAATGAAGTGAAATTCATAATCTAAAAAAGTTAATAAACTTTATTTTTTTAGAACAGTTTTGGCTCACAACAAAATTCAGCAGAATGTATAGAGAGTTCCCATATACCCCTTATCCCTACACATGCACAACATCCCCCCATCAACATCTTGCACCGGAGGCTACATTTGTTACAATCTATGAACTGATTATCTAATCACATCATTATCATCCAAAGTCCATAGTTTACATTAGGGTTTACTTTGTCATTGTATATTCTATAGGTTTTGACAAATGTATAACAGCCTATATCTATGATTATGACATCATACAGAGTATTTTCACTGCCTTAAAAATTCTATGTTCTGCCTGCTCTTATCTCCCCCCACACCCTCAAACTCAGACAACCAATGATCTTTTTACTTATAGTTTTGCCTTTTCCAGAATGTCATATAGTTGGAATTATACAATATGTAACCCTTTCAGATTGGCTTCTTTCACTTACTAATATGCATTTAAGTTTCCTTCATGCCTTTTCATGGTTTGATAGCTCACTTTTTTTTAGTACTGAATAATATTCCATACTCTGGATATACCATAGTTTGTTTATTCATTCACCTACTGAAGGACCTCTTCGTTGCTTCCAAGTTTTGGCAATCATGAATAAGCTGCTCTAAACATCCATGTGAAAGTTTTTGTATGGACATACATTTTCAATTCATTTGAGTAAATATCAAGGAGCATAATTGCTGGACCATAGGGTAAGAGTGTGTTCTATTTTGTAAGAAATTACCACACTGACTCCCAAGAATGGCTATATCATTTTGCATTCCCCCACTAATGAATAAGTGTTCCTTTTGCTCCACATCCTCATCTGCATTTGGTATCACTTGTGTTTTAGATTTTGGTCATTCTAATAGGTATGTAGTTGTATCTTATTGCTGTTTTATTTTCCTATTCTCCAATGGCATATGATGTTGAACATCTTTTCATATGCTTGTCATCTACATATCTTCTCCATACACATCAGTTCAGGTCTTCTGCCTATTTTTAAATTGGTCTGTTTGTTTTTGTATTGTTGAGCTCTAAGTGTTCTTTGTATATTTTGGATAACAGTCCTTTATCAGATGTATCTTTTATGATACTTTCTCCTTGTCTGTGGCTTGTCTTTTCATTCTCTTGACCCAGTCTTTTGCAGAGCAGATTTTTTCAATTAAATGAATTCCAGCTTATCAAACATTTCTTTCATGGATTTTACCTTTGGTATTTTATCTAAAAAGTCATTACTATACTCAAGGTCATTTATGTTTTGTCCTTTGTTATCTTCTAGGAGTTTTATAGTTTCACATTTATACTTAGGTCTAATATCCACTTTGGGTTAATTTTTGTGAAGGGTATAAAGTGTGTGTCTAGATTCATTTTTTTGCATATGAATGTCCAGTTGTTCTATATCATCTGTTGAAAAGATTGTTTTTTGCTCCATTATATTGTCTTTGCTCCTTTGCTAAAGATCAGTTGACTATTTTTGTGTGGGTCTATTTATAAGCTATTTATAAGCTATTTATATTCTGTTCCATTCATCTGTCTATTCTTTCAATGCCACACTATCTTGATTCCTGTGGCTTTACAGTAAGTCTTGAAGCCAAGTAGTGTCAGCCCTCCAACTTTGTTCTTCAATATCGTGCTGTCTATTCTGGGCTTTCGCCTCTCCATATTAACTTTAGACTCAGTTTGTCGATTTCCACAAAATAACTTGCTGGAATTTTTATTGGAATTACATTGAGTCTATAGATCAACTGGGAAGAATTGACATTTTGCTGAGGGTGCTTCTGGAAGAGAGTAGTATTTGAATCAGCAGACCATGTAAAGGTCACCCTCATCATTATAGGTGGGCATCATCCAATCCATTCAAAAAAGCAGAAGGAGGGCAAATCTGTTCTATGCTTGACCTGGGACATCCACCTTCTGCCCTCAGACATCAGTGCTCCTGGTTCTTGGGCAGTGACTTACACCATCAGCTCCTTTGGTTCTCAAACCTTCAGACTTGGAGCGAATTGCACCACTGTTTTTTCTGGTTCTCCAGCTTACAGATGGCAGATCATAGGACTTTTAGTCTCTATAATTGTATGAGCCAATTCCTATAATAGATCTCTTACACACATACCCATAACTTATTGGTTCTGTTTCTCTGGAGCCCTAATACACTCTTCTATCTTAGCATATCAATTATACTTTTTTTAATAAAGATTTTATTTATTTATTTGAGAGAGAGAGGGCACGAGCAGAGGGGGAGGGGCAGAGGGAGAGGGAGAGGGAGAAGCAGACTCCCTGCTGAGCAGGGAGCGGGGTGTGGGGCTCCATCTCAGGACCCTGGGATCATGACTTGAGCTGAAGGCAGATGCTCCACCAACTGAGCCACCCAGGCACCCTAAATTATACTTTTTAAAAAACTTTTTTAGGGGTGCCTGGGTGGCTCAGTGCATTAAAGCCTCTGCCTTCTGCTCAGGTCATGATCTCAGGGTCCTGGGATCAAGCCCCACATCAGGCTCTCTGCTCAGCGGGGAGCCTGCTTCCCCCTCTCTCTCTGCCTGCCTCTCTGCCTACTTGTGATCTCTCTCTCTCTCTCTCTGTCATAAATAAATAAAAATCTTAAAAAAAAAAAAACTTTTTTAAATGGTTGCCCTAGAATTTGCAATATACATTTATAATTCATCCGAGTTTACTTTCAAACAAGGCTATTTTGCTTCACAGGTAGTGCAAGCATCTTGTAACACCAAATTATTCCTACTTTAAAATAATTACAGATTTATAGGAAGTTGCAAAAATGGTACGGAGAGGTCCTGTGTACTCTTCACTCCATGTTCCCCACTAGTAACATTTTATATAATTTTAGAACAATAACAGAAACAGGAAATTGTTATTAGCACAATTCATAGATCTTATTAAAATTTCACCAGTTTCACATATATGTATCTGTGTGTAGGTGTGTATGCATGTATGTAGTTCTATGCAATGTTATCACATGGGTAGATTTGAGTAACCACCACCAGTGACTGGAACGTTTATTGCTATATGCAAGGGGGAGTTTGAAATGAGGCATTTAATGAGAGAAGGGGACAGAGACAGAGAAGGAGAGAGACAGAGAGAGGGAGAGAGAAGAGAATCATACAGTGAATTGTTCATGTCTAAGAGACTCAAGATAATGAGGAAATCAGCTACTAAAGAGACAATCAATTCAATGATATGCAGAACTACACGTGTCTAACAGGCAGCGAAATTTTCCTAGTAAGGAATCCCATAAGATTACTAAAGATAAGGAAATAATTTATGAGACTCAAGACTATTCAAGTAAGACCATATCTGCCTGCAGAATATGAGAATAGTAAACAATAACCCGAATGCTTCTATAATGATTGCAGGCAAACAGATGCAGAGGAATGCAGGAATGCTTCCCTTAAACAGGAACAGATGAAGGAGCATGTGTCCACCACGGCCAGACTGTAAGATTTCTGTACAGGGCACTGTGGGCTTTTGGGGCCAGACAATTCTCGGTCGGGTATGGCTTTATATGCTGACCAGATCTTTAGCACTCCTGGCCTGTGGCCACTTGGCACTATGAAAACAAAGCATAGCTAACAAATTTCCAAAAGTATCTAGGGGTTGTGATAATATGCCCAATCAAAAACCACAGAAATCCTCTTCTACAGGAAGAATATTCTCCCTTACTTCCTCAGTCCTTATTTCCACTCGCTGGGGCTTTCTTTGTGTTTTTTTGTTTTGTTTTGTTTTGTTTTTTTCTTCAGAGACTGCCAATAATGGGGATCTGGATTTTTTTTTTTTTTTTTGAAGATCTGGATTTTTAAAGTTATTTTTATATGCGATTTTATTATGGAAAGTGCCAGTTTTCTTACACATGACTGCCTTCCATCCTGGCTGATCTATATCAAGTAGGCCTGAGCCCATACCATCAAAAGTGACCATTACCAAAAGGAGAGAAGAGGATACCATTCTATCACAGCTGAAATGTAAAACTAAGGGTACCAATTGTATGAAAGGCCTTGGTTGGGACTTTATTCAAAGCATTTTAATGACACCCAGGGAAAACTGATTTGTTAAAATCCAGCAACTCTTTTTCTATCAACTTAAGAACTTCAAAGAGGGGGCACCTAGGTGGCTCAGTTGATTAAGCATCTGCCTCTGGCTCAGGCCATGATCCCAGGGTTCTGGGATGTAGTTCCGCATTGGGCTCCCTGCTAAGCAGGGAGTCTGCTTCTCCCTCTACCCTTCCCCCCTGCTCGTAATCTCTCTCTCTCTCCCTCTCTCAAATAAATAAGTAAAATCTTAAAAATTTGTTGTATTTTGTTGTATTTGTTGTATTAACCCACTAAGCTAGGTACAGCAGACTCTTCAAAAGAAGCATTAGTTTTGCTACTTGATCTCAAGAAGCTTAAAGTTTGGGATAATAATTGGGATAATAATATATTAACCCTGAAAATAATTAGAGATATCAGATACAGTTCCCATCAGAAGTAATTACAAAAGAGGTGAGACTAGGGGAGAGATGATTATGGCTCTGGAGAGCCACATACATCTTTCTGGAGGAGGATTGGAATGGGGAGCTGGGGTGGAGGTTTGCAACAGGATTGGAAAGGGAGAAGGAAGGGCTGTTTAAGGAAACTTAATTATTTCAAGTAACATTCTTCAAAGCATTTCGAGACAAAAGAAACCGGAAGATTGGTGGGCAGACTGCAAAATAAAACATGGAGGAGGGGAGCTGATGTCTGTTGCACTTTCATCACTATTTAAAGTTATATTTGGCTTATGCCAAGGAACAGCCTTTCACATCAGAACATACAAGGTAGTCCAGGAATTAAAGAGGATGGAATTTCTATAGCATCAACACCTAGAATGTTCTCCACTAGACTCTCCATTGTTCTCAACCATGACCTCATTTCTATGCACTTTAAGTGGGTCCCTTGGAGGCTTGTAGATCAAAACTCCTCGTTTTTAAATTCTTAATATTAACACATGTAGGTGTTTTGAAGGAAGCAACGGAAATGTTTTGAAAGGTTATTTCTAGTGGAAATGTATCAAGACTAGTACCTTGACATTTTGTGTTATTAGTGGTGTTCTGATTAAATTCTCTGTTTTTATTGTGCCATTTACTTTGGGAGGTAAATCATGGCTTGGGAACAAGGATGTTTAGCACCGAACTAAGATTTGTTTTGCCAAAACAGATAGCTAAGAATAAGTTTGTGTGCTGTCAGAAGCACATTGTAAGGTGTTAAATTATAGCTTAGGGTGTTAGTCTTTTTCCTCTGATTGTGAAAGGACCCTGTCCTGAGGGACCATTGCCTTGACTCGTGGGGACTCGTGTGTCAGCCACTTACCTTCAGCACCACCCTGGCTTCATGAAAAGATACAGAGACGTGAGTAGAGGGATCAGCCAATGCTCTTTCCAAATGGGAATGAAGAAGAGGCTGAATGGAGAATGCTTCCCTCCCAGACTCTGGCAGTTGTTTCTCTGTTCATAATGGAAATAATGTAGCTTATATTTGAATCCACTTTTTACAATTATTGGACTTTTGTAAACTGTTGAGATTCTGTCCGTTCCGAATGGACGAATCCAGGAGAGGCCAGGGTTCCACTGCTCTGCCTATTGCGCCCCATTGGCCTCTGGGGAGCCCCTTCATTTCTTCATCTGTCTTTTATCCGCTTTGCACACTTTGGATTCAGTTTTGAGATAAATTCTGCTCAAAATAGGAAGAGGCAATCCTGACAGATGCTACTGTGACAAGAACTTGATGAGTATCTTCATCAGAGGCAGCAGATTCTGAGGCTGGATTTTTTTCACTGGTAAAGAGAACAAACGAGGACAATTAGGCACTGCAAAGATATTTGCGATAGCAGTTGTTTTTCTGATCACAGTGGCTGATCCTTTAAATATGTTATTGAATTCCAAAAAGAATTATGCTTCTATTCAGGTAAAAGGAAATTCATGATGTTGAAATTTGCATATTAACCTGTTTTCATTTTCCAATGCAAGAATCGCTAGTGAGGAGGAATGACCCTGTGGTTTTATTATAGTTTGTGTATTATAGAAACAGCTCTGTTCCCCTTTCACCTTCCCCAGAGCTAGAGTTTCTGGTGGAGAATCCAGGTACGCATCCAGGTCTGGCCTGGGACACTAAATCTAATTCAATCCTTACATTTTACAGAAGGGAAACAGGATCAGAGGAAACTCTTGGAATTTTATCAATAGAGTGAGACTCAGTGTAGTATCTTTAAGCACCATAGTTTAAAAGTCATTTATTATCAGACAAAGAAAACCCATATTGCAAAGGTAACAAACTAAAGAGGGCAACTCTTGAGCAATATTATGCCAAGTCATAATTGAGGTAAACAATAGGTCAAGATCAAAGTTTAGCTAGTGTAGATCTTCCTTGGAGAATCAGACCCATATCACAGCAGTACTTGATGCATCACCATTGAAACATTCTTATTGCTTTCACATGCAAGGGAAATTCTATAGGTCTACAATATAGAAGTTTATGAACAAAGTGCGTCTTTCAGGGTGGACTCTAAGAAGTAATGGAAACAAATAACAATTAAAAATGACAATTTTTAGAATTATAAAAGAATGGATATAATCACTGTGTATGAGCTACTGTGCCCTTCACAGGCATTTTCTTATTTAAACCTCCCTATACTTTGTGGGTACCTAAAGATAAATAATTTACTTAGGTTGCCCAGGGCGGCACGAGCTGGGCTCAGGTCTCCAATCCTGCTCCTAGAGCTAGTGCTCACAGACAGTTTGACTGAAACTACACTTTCCCGTCCAGGAACCAGGCAAGTGTCTTTTGCAACTGCTTTCCCAATCTAAACCGACAAGGTGACAACTCAGAGTCGGGTTCATTGCGTGGGGGTGGAAGGTGAGGGCATGGCGTGGATGGAAAATTGATAGTTTGTTCCCTTTATTTAGTGAGGATGGTGGGAATCGTGATCATAGGTCGGACTATCTGTGCTTTTCCTTTTGACACAACCCGAGCCTTGAAACTATTTGCCCTCAAAACAACTGTTAAAGAGTTGTTCCTGATAGGACAAACCTTGTGGCTGCTGTAGGAACAGCAATCCCGCCCCGTCTTAAAGTCCTCCACGCCTTCTGTCCCTACTGCAACCTTCCTCAGGCGTAGACGCAGGCGAAGCGAGCGCAGCAGTTTCGGGATTCGGGACACTGCGCGCGCCGTGGGCGGATTCCCAACATCCTCCGCGCAGCCCAAGGCTCGGCTCCCCGCGGGCGGTGGCGGGGGGCGCGGTGCGGAAGGGGGCGCGCCCGGACCTCCCCCGCCCACCCTCGCCGCTCCCGCCGCTGCCCACTCTCTGGGCGGAGCCGGGCCGCGGCGGCTCTCCGGCCCTGGCAGAGGCGGCGGCGCTGAGTCCTGTTCGCTCCTGCGCTGCTGGGACACGGTCAGTCTTCCTCCCGCGGAGCCGGGCGCGCGAGGCCGCGATGAGCTGGGAGTTGCTGCTGTGGCTGCTGGCGTTGTGCGCGCTCGTCGTGCTCTTGGTGCAACTGCTGCGCTTCCTGCGGGCCGATGGCGACTTGACCCTAATGTGGGCCGAGTGGCAGGGGCGACGCCCAGGTGAGGAACCGCAGCCGCGCCACCAGAGGGGGAGGCCGGGCTCCGTGCGGCCGTGCCCGCTGTCTCCGCATCCCTCCGGGTGGAGTGGAGCTTCCGCGCCTTTCCTTGGGGATGCCTATGGGGGAGGAAAAAGCCGGGGCCAAGGAGGCGGTCCTGCCCCTTTGTGTCTCGTGGGGGTCCTAGAGGACTTGCCCGCTTGGCAAACGAGAATTTTATTTTATAAATAAGATGGGCGGGGCGCCTTCGGGACTCGAAATTCTTACCCCGGTTCCCGGGGATTCTGCGGCTTCGTCCACGGAGGACACCACTTTGAAGAAAAGTGCCAGTCCCCTGAGTTTGTAAGGAAGCCTCCTTTTGAGAACTGGAGCCCGGTTTATCTCCCTCCTTAAGTTGTCCCGAGTGGTGAAATAAAATAAGTGTCCGGAGTTACCCCCCCTACTCACGTACTGGGATGAAAGCATCACCCTCGAAAGAACTGGATTTTGCCCGGGGCGAGATCATCACTGGCATACTGAGGGGCATTCTGCCTCTCCCACTTTCATCTGTACCCTGGTTAAAATTTGGTGGTCGTTTCCTAAACACATTCTTTGTGCTCAAGCGATGTGTCACGACCTCTAGTCTTTACAGCGACTCTTACAAAGTAGGTGTTATTAACCTTATTTTCCAGATAGGGAAACCAATGTGCGGAGACTTAAATGACCTACCCGGAGCTAGGCTTTGGATCCGTAAGCGCTAGGAGAAGTGGGGTTTCCCGGGACCTAGTTTCCTGTATGAAAATACCCAAAAAGCATGTGAGGAAGTTTACTTGTAAGTGCTAGCTGGCAGTGGAGAAGATAGACTCTTCTTTCCAAACGGGCTTGGGAAGGCAGGACGGCGATTGGGCTCCCAAGGGTGTCAGAATGGCTTCTTGAGGACCAAAGTCCAATCCTACCGCACAAAATCTTATTCCTTAATATTTCATTTGTCTCGTTGCATTTTCCTGGAGATAACATCTGGAGTGCTGACATTATTGAGTTGGTGGAAAATACCAGCTATCAAGGTCAACGCTACAAAACTATGGCAAAGAGGTGGTTGTGCTTGTCAGACCTTCTCCGGATCAGCCCTTCTCCTGTCTGATGGCTGCCCTGTGGCTGCTTTGTGGATTTTTCCATTTGATCCTGAGTGCTTTTGTGTTAACTCGGATTTGGGATTACCTAAAAATAGTTTTTTTTTAATTTAATTCTGCAAAAGTTATCCGATCCATTAGTTATGTCGAGTGCTGAAGAGGAAAAATGTTGACAATGTCTGAATATCTAACAGCTAGTTAAAGTTATTATCACATATCAAGCAAAAATTAAAAGTTGACCAAAAATAGTTTTTAGGAAATTCATTTACTCTTTTCAGTATTTCACTTTTGCTGGAAAAATAGTTTTGAAGGATTTTAAGATACATTTAATTACATTGCTATTATTATGAACTTCTAGAATAGGCTAATTTGCATACTAATTTGATACCTTATCATTTAAGTAAATAAATTACATTAAAATTTATTCCGCAAATACAGTTATAAATTTAATGGTAATGGCTTTTAAATTTTAATTTAAGTTTATAAATTTAGTCATTCTTAAACCTGCGTTGACTGTAGAGTAAGCTTTCTAGAACTCTTTTTTTATTTATAAAGCACATATATATATGTACAGCACATAAAAGGATGTACAGTATATCTGGTGTTAAAATTTTGTGGGGGAGTTTTTAGGAAAAAAACCACTAGAAAGTATACTGTGGGTTGGGAGGGTGATAATAAAACAAAGTTAAAGGCCCATGGAGATAAACTCAGGTCCCCATCAGGTTCCCAGAACAGATTAGACTGGAAAGATAGGCAGACTCTATTAAGGTAAAAAAACAAAAAGAGCATATATATATACACATATATATGTAAATAAGTAAATCCTTCTTGTCTTCTCCACAAGTTTATTATTTTTGTCACCTTAGAAAATAGACAATATACTCACATGCTACAAAATTTAACGACACAAAAGGATATATGATGAAAAGCTGCCTCCGGCCACCAAGTATGCCTCTCTGGAGGCAACCAACTTTTCCCGTCTTTTATGTATCCTTCTAGAGAAATTCTCCATGTTTCCAAGCATATATCTCCCATGGTGAAATTGAAGGGTGACTACCTTTAGATACTGCACATAGATCCAGAAAAATCCATGGCACAAGTCCAGAGTAGGACATCGCCAGCAGCAGCAGCACACCAGAGGAAAATTCGAGTTTTAGTTGGCAGTAACCTCTCTGTGAGTGGACTCTGAAATGACTGCCAGAAAAGATTCGTCAAGCCTGGGAGGCATGTAGTGTGTGAAGCAACACATGGCAGTCCACAACGGGTGTCTTCTGAATGGCTGCTTGTATGTGTCAGCCTCTGTGCTGGACCCTGGGACACCCCAGTGGCCCAGCCAGCTATTGTCCAGACCCCATGGGAGTCCTGGATCCTTCTCTGGCCAGTTCTCTTCAATAGGAGCATTGACCAGCTAGAGTTTGTGCAGAGGGGTGTGAGCCAAAGAGTGAGGAAACCTGAAGCCATGTCATCTGAGGGAAGGTCACAGACATTGGAGGTTTTTATTTAGCCTAGAGAAGCAAGAGATGAGAGGATTTAGGGAAGACATGTAAGCTATCTTCAGATACACAAGGGATTGTCATGTGTGAGCCAGGCTTGATTTATGTTTTCTGTTACCACAAGGCAGAGCTGCTGCCAATTGCTATGGGGCAGCAGAAGTGAAAGGTAGATCACAATATAAGAAATAATCCTTGACTCCTTGAATGATTAGACTAGGTGTTTGGAGAGAACTAGCTTCCACATCCTATGAGGGAATTAAGTGGACATTATTCAACAGCTTGAGATAATTCTCAAACTGGGTTGAGCTTGAACTCTTGTGAAGTTTCCTTCCAACCCTGAGAATCTGCTTTCAGAGACTCTGTAGGGGAGGCCTTTGTGTCTTTGTTTACCAACTTTGGTTAACAAAAGTTGGTGCTAAATACATAAGGTTTCTTCTCCAGACTGGGCCAGAACTGCAGATGTCCTGAGGTAAGCAAGAGCCTAAGGGTTTTCATCTTCAGTTTTAAGTCATATTTGCTTAGTAGTGTAAACAGGAAGAAAAAAATTTTTTTTTACTTTTTACTTTTTATTGTTTATTTATGTATTTATTTATTATTAACATATAATGTATTAGTTGCCCCAGGGGTACAGGTCTGTGAATCATCAGGCTTACACATTTCACAGCACTTACCATAGCACATACCTTCTCCAATGTCCATCACCCAGCCACCCTATCCCTACTCCCCCACCCCCAGCCACCCTCAGTTTGTTTCATGAGATTAAGAGTCTCTTATGGTTCGTCTCCCTCCAGGAAGAAATTTTTATGAGCTTTATGCTAGTTAGTAATAGTTACAAACAGTTTTGTTTACTCTGTAGTCTGAGTATTGCAGAATTTTGGAATAATGATCAGTCAATCTGAATGTACATTCTGTTCTTCCTGACAGAGTCCTCTGTTGTGCATTTCCATAGAAGTACATCATACGATAGGAAGGCATTGTAGCCTAGACATAGTATTTGGGATGTTTCCAACCTTAATTCAGATATTTACATGAAACCTCTTTCCTGAAGACAAGTTGTTTTTTCTTGAACAGCTAAGAAACAGTTGGGTTTTAAAAGATTGATCATATTCAAATATGGGTGCCATAGGCTAGTGGTCAGAGTGTGGCTTTGGAGCTAGATTTACCTGGGCTTATATCCTAGCTCTGCTAGTGTTATGGGGTGCTTACTCGACAGTTACTGATGGAGTTCTTTGTATATTCATTCCAGTCTCTGTGCTAGGCACTGAACCGTGAACAAGGCAGACAGGGTCCCAGCCTTAAGGGGAATTTGCAGTCTAGTGGGGTAAATTAATGTCTAGAATCCTCAGTTTCATTTCCTTTTTTATAAAATTAAGATAATTCTTATTTCATAAGTTTCTTGTGAGGGTTCTAATAAGGTAATGTGTTTAAGCATGTAGGAAGTAATAAAAAGTATTAAGCCATTATAGTTAAGAACCCCATTGCCCCTGGCTGGAGAAATTACAATATGCAAGTTATTGGGTGAATATTCTATGTGTTGCTGCTGCAAAGTCTATTTGTTAAATACTTTTAGCAGTAAGTAGTTAACATTTTATTAAGCACTGAGTATGTGTCAGACTCTGCTCTAGATATTTATTTTAACTCGTTTTTTCTTGACAGTGCTACGAGGGAGGTTTTATTATTAATCCAGTTTTCCAGTTGTGGAACATGAAGGCACCAAGTTTTCACAAGCAAGGGGTTTCTTTGCTGTGTGTGGTGGAGCCAGGATTTGAACCCTGGCAGTATCCAGAGCTTGTACTGTTACCCTGACAGGTTTTAGCATGGTCTGACTAAAACAGTAAACCGATTTCCCAACTTTAATTTTTATGATCTCAAATCAGAAGTGTGTGTGGTGATTCCTTGTTTACTGTTTTTTTGTTTGTTTGTTTGTTTGTTTTTGTTTTATTTACTTATTTGAGAGAAAGAGAGCAAGCAGGAGCAGGGGGAGGGCCAGAGCAAAAAGCCAACTCCCCACAGAGCGGGGAGCCCAATGTGGGGCTCGATCCCAGGACCCTGGGATCATGAGCTGAGCCAAAGGCAGACGCTTAACCGACTGAGCCAACCAGGCGTCCCTATATTCATGCTTTCTTAAAAAAATTAGGTAGGAGGTGTTTCTGAGGTTATTAAGTTAAAAAATTTTTATATCACTTTATTGAGGTACAATTAGCGTGTTAAAAAATGGTACATATTTAATGTATACAACTCCGTGAGATCATCACCAGAATCAAGGCCATAAATAGAGGATATTGAAAATTTTAAACTCCACACATTATGTCTTCATATTTAGTGGTATTGTTTTAAAATATCTTTTTTATGGGTGTAATCCATAGCTTATTTCCTGCTCACTCCACACTTGTTTCTCACTAGAATGGGAGCTGACTGATATGGTGATATGGGTGACTGGAGCATCGAGTGGGATCGGCGAGGAGCTGGCTTACCAGCTGTCTAAACTGGGGGTCTCCCTTGTGCTGTCCGCCAGAAGAGTGCAGGAGCTGGAAAGGGTGAAGAGAAAGTGCCTTGGTGAGTAAATCTAAAGTGGCAGCATTGCTTCCTAGAAATAAACCAGAACCTAAATTCAAATACAATTTTGAGAATTTTAGAGGAAAGAGTAGGATTTTCCCAGGCAGTCTTCTCTGGTTCCAAATGCTCCCAATGCTCAGATTCAACTCTTCTTCCTTTGAGCATCTCTTCATTAGCTGCCCTTGCTTTTTTCTTCTTTTTCTGATGCCTTTCTAATTCACTTTGTGTGTGTGTGTTTTGTTTTTTTTTTAAGTTTTAGTTTTATTTCCAGCTAGTTAACATATAGTGTAATATTAGTTTCAGGTATACAATATAGTGATTCAGCACTTCCATACATTACCAGGTGCTCATCAAGATGAGTGTACTCTTTAATCCCATCACCTATGTCAACCCCTCCCCCCAGCCACCTCCCCTCTGGTAACCATCAGTTTGTTCTTAGGAGTTAAGAGTCTGTTTTCTGGTTTGTCTCGCTCTCTCTCTTTTGTACCTTTGCTTGTTTATTTTGTTTCTTAAATTCCACATATGAGTGAAATCATGTGGTATTTGTCTTTCTCTGACTGACTTATCTCACTTAGCATTCTACTCCTTAGCTCCATCTATGTCATTGCAAATGGCAAGATTTCATTCTTTTTTATGGCTGAGTAGTATTCCATTGTATCTATACACCACGTCTTCTTGATGCATTCATCAATCAGTGGACACTTGGGCCACGTCCATATCTTGGCTATTGTGACTAATGCTGCTATAAACATAGGGGTGCATATATCCTTTGAATTAGTGTTTTTGTATTCTTTGGGTAAATACCCAGTAGTGCAATTACTGGATTGAAGGTAGTTCTATTTTTTACTTTTTGAGGAACCTTCACACTGTTTTCCACAGTGGCTGCACCAGTTTGCTTTTCGACCAACAGCACACAAGTGTCCTTTTTTTCCATATCCTCACCAACATGTGTTGTTTCTTGTATTTTTGATTTTAGCCATTCTGACAGGTGTGAGGTGATATCTCATTGTAGTTTTGATTTGCATTTCCCTCATGACAAGTGATGATGAGCATCTTTTCATGTGTCTGTTGGCTATCTGAATGTTTTCTTTGGAGAAATGGCTGTTCGTGTTTTTCTGTCCATTTTTTTAAGGTTTTTATTTAAATTCCAGTTAGTTAACGTGCAATGTATTGTTAGTTTCAGGTGTACAGTTTACTGATTCAACACTTACATACAATACCTGGAGCTCATCACGAGTTTGCCCTCCTTACTCCCTGTCCCGTATTCAACTCACCTTCCCTGCCCCCGCTGCCCCACCTCACCTCTAGGAGCCAGCAGTTTGTTCTCTATAGTTAAGAGTTGGCTTCTTGGTTTGCCTCTCTTTCCTTTTTCCCTATAGTTGTTTCTTTTGTTTCTTAATGCTCGCTTTGGCAGCATACATACTAAGGCAGCATACATACTAAAATAGTTTTGTTTCTTAAATTCCACATATGAGGGAAGTCATGTGGTATTTGTCTCTCTCTGACTGACTTAGTTCACTTAGCATAATATTCTGGCTCCATCCTTGTCATTGCAAATTCTGCCCATTTTTAAATTGGGTTATTTGTTTTGGGGGGTTGAGTTTTTATAAGTTGTTTATATATTTTGGATACTAGACTTTTACTGGATATGTCATTTGCAAATATCTTCTCCCATTCAGTAGGTTGCCTGTTAGTTTTGTTGATGGCATTTCCTTGGCTGTACAGAAGCTTTTTATTTTGATGTAGGCCCAATAGCTTTTGTTTCCCTTGCTGCAGGAGACATAGCTAGGAAAAAGTTGCTACAGCTAATGTCGAAGAAGTTACTGCCTGTGTTCCCTTCTAGGATTTTTGTTTGTTTGTTTGTTTTTTAAGTAGGCTGCAGTCTCAGCCTGGAGCCCAGTGTGGGGCTTGAACTCAAGCGACCCTGAGATCAAGACCTGAGCTGAGATCAAGAGTCAGATGCTTAGCCGACTGAGCCAGCCAGGCACCCCTCCCTTCTAGTGGGTTTTGATGGTTTCCTGTCTCACATTTAGGTCTTTAATCCATTTTGAATTTATTTTTGTGTATGGTCTAAGAAAGTGGTCCAGGTTTCATTCTTTTGCATGTTGCTGTGTAGTTTTCCCCACACCATTTATTGAAAATTCTGTCTTTTTCCCAGTGGGTATTCTTTCCTGCTTTGTAAAAGATTAGTTGGCCATGTAATTTTGGGTTTATTTCTGGATTTTCTATTCTGTTCCATTGATCTATGTGTGCCTTTCTACTTTTCTTTTGCACTGACTCTTGGTATTAGGGAGTGACCACCAATTCTTTCAAATGCTGGTGGGTTTCCAGTGACCACATACCTTTTGATTTTTGTCTTAGAGAAAGCAGTTTGGTTGTTATGTACAGCATACGTACATGACCATAGAAGTTTAATTAGAAGGGATCCTTCATTTTGCTAAAATGTCAGCTATTAAAGTCATATGGGATGCTATAAGATTTTTGTTATAAAAATGAAAGAGCAAAAAAATGAAAGAACGGGAATTGAATTAGGTTTTAAAATGCAGCCTGAGGTCATATTCACAGATAGAGCAACAATGTTAATTTTTAGAATTTTTTTGGCCTGGGTTTTGGTATAGTTATAGTCACATGAAAGCAGTCTCAAGTTATAAAGTGATTATTTCTCATGGGACATTTCGTACCTAAAATGAGATAATTTAGAATTTTCAAGCAGACCGTTTTTTTGGTCATCTCTCTACCTGTCGTTCTTTAAACATTAGGCAGCCAACAAAAGGGGAATCAGCAGCTAAGTCCGCACGGCCTCTTTCCTGGCGTTGCTTCAGAGGCCTCTTGGGTTTTGCATGAGGACACCTCTTCCAGGATCTGTTCCCTCCAGCAGTTAAAACTGTACTGGCAGAAACAAACCATGTCAGCATTTCTTGGCTGGAGTGAGGCTGATTGTTTTCCTTTCTTCTGTCCAATCACTGGTGCAAGCATTTCCATTTCTCTTAAACAGTTCATGTTTCACAGTTTTAGACTTTGCCCATAAAACCTTTCTACCTCTTTTATTTTCTTTCCTTGCTTGTTTTTCTAATTGGCAATACTTGCTGTATTTCAAGAGTAGAGCCTTATTCTTTTGATGAACAGTCATAGAAAGGGCCAGTCAAGCTCCACATGTTCCTTGATTGGGAATTTCAGGATTGTGCCCTGTTCCTTGTTTGCTTCCTGGAATCCTTTTCTCTGGGAGGAAGCGTCTATGTGTCATGTGACTGGGAAACTCTGAAGGTCTTACTAGTATAAGGCATAAATTGTTTTTATTTTTTAACGTGTGTCAAAGGGCAGCTGTACTTTGTGTACCTATCATAAGACAAATGTACCTCTGTACTTCTAAAGAAATAGCTCTAAAATTTCTGCCTTTTTTTTTTTTTTTAAGCTTGTAGCATAATCTTGATTTCTTTTAGAGTCTGTTCCAATTTTAGACTGTATAAATTCACGTTGAAGAGAGCCATTCTACTTCCTGGGGACCCAGCCAGCTTTTTGCCTCATTACCACCAGTCCTCTTGGTCACTGAGAGAAATTCTTCCACAAAGCCACCAGAAATGAGTTTGTTACCAAGTCGAGTTGTAGGGTGGGTGTTAAACTTAACGCAAGTCGCAAGAAGCCTGGTTGAACTCTCATGACTTCCGTGTTAATTTTTAAATGTGTTTATCTAGAGAATGGCATTTTAAAAGAAAAAGATATACTCGTTCTGCCACTTGACCTGGTTGACAGAAGTTCCCATGAAGCAGCTACCAAAGTGGTTCTCCAGGAGTTTGGTAAAGTAAGGAGCTATTTTGAATCGATAAGTCTTTTTTTTTTTTTTTTAAGATTTTATTTATTTATTTGATAGAGAGAGAGATCACAAGCAGGCAGAGAGGCAGGCAGAGAGAGAGGGCAAAGCAGGCTCCCCGCTGAGCAGAGAGCCCGATGAGGGGCTTGATCCCAGGACCCTGAGATCATGACCTGAGCTGAAGGCAGAGGCTTTAACCCACTGAGCCACCCAGGCGCCCCTTGAATCAATAAGTCTTGCTTTGACATAGATATGAAGGAGATTCCCATCTTTGTGCTATCACTGAAAGGGCTTTAGGTAAATGGGTCCGTGTAATGAGAACAGTGCCCATGAATCTCTTATACTCAAAGGCTTGGCTTTATGTAATTCATACTTTCCATACCTTAACAAGTACTAGTTCCTTGATGTGGAACAAAAGAAGGTAAAAATTCACTGTGCCTTCTATTTTTGTGACACTTATAAAAAGTCACTTACGATGGGAAATTAATTCCATAGGTGAATTCTGGTTTTTATTTTCTCTCTTTCTGGCTGATTTCTGGAAATTCACCATTCCATTGCTTTTTTTTCAAGTTAATGATACAACTAATCATCCCTAAGAATTGCATCAGTCCATTTACCGGTCATCCCTAAAGTGCCTTTTTCTGATTTTATTTAACTAGATCGACATTCTGGTCAACAATGCTGGAAGATCCCAGCGTTCTTTGGGTGTGGACACCAGCCTGGATGTCTTCAAAGAACTAATAGAACTCAACTACTTAGGGACGGTGTCCTTGACATTGTGTGTTCTGCCTCACATGATGGAGAGGAAGCAAGGAAAGATTGTTACTGTGAATAGCCTCCTGGGTATCATAGCTGCGCCCCTTTCTACTGGATATTGTGCCAGCAAACATGCTCTGCGGGTAAGGCTGCTCAACTCCACTCTGATGGTACTGATCTAAATATGTATATGGGGGATATGATCATTTCTGCAATAGGTCATGGGAACTGGGCAGTGAATGTAGGGAACCAGCAAGAATGACCCAAGGAGACCTCTGTTAGAGGACATATCCAGAAGATGCTGAAAAGGACTTGAATCTCACAGGCATCTTCCTAATCCAGCAAACATGTATAAGTATCTACACTGTGCCATGCCATGCACTGCAACATGGAGATATAAAGATAAGAAATGGTCCCTACCCTCAAGAAGTGTTTAGTCTAGTCAACCTGTCACCCTTATGCTCATCTCTACCACATCTTTGTGGCAACTTTGGGATCTATGCCTCAGTTCTTCCACACACACTTGAGGTTGTACTTGTTGTTCTCATTTCTGTGGCTTCTTTTTCCTTTCCTGTTGTTGTGGGTACTTATTTTCTCTGGTCTAACTATATATGCATGTCAGAAATAGGAGCTTCCCACTGGATGAGTAACCCTGGGCTTCATATCCCTACTGGGAATAGGCTTGACTCTATTGACCATGGCTTCACTGAAGGAAGAAAAGCTAGTCATGGCAGAGGCTCGGAGAAAAGCTTAACTTCGGTTGCTTAAGTTCCTGGATGTAAATATTGGAAAGAAATGAAGTTTTCATATTGGCTTCAGGGTAGAAATGAAGAAATGTTATTAAATTGTGACATGGAACAAATTAGATCCTAAGGCCAATAGGAGATACATAATTTATAATTAATGCTGTTGAAGGTCATTGTAAGTAGAATGTTGCACTGTTGGAATAATGAGATGCAACAGCTGAATGAATGATCCTCACAGTTTCATGAAGATCTGATGCTGGTTCTTTAGGGAATCCTCTTTCCTCTATGGAGAGCAGACAGTTGCAGAGTGGTGAACCAGAGGCCCCACTGCCGATGTCCTCATATTTGGTGCTGGGTTAGTAGTCACTTCCTGCAGAGCCGTTGGGCAAGTCTCAGGCAGGCAGATGAGGGAAGGCAGTTCAAGTTTCTCATGACATGCAGAGTGCTTTCAGTAAAACACAACCTGGGTTATCTGGCCTGCCTTCCAGAACTCACTGTTGTACTGCTGAATTTGATCCTCTGATACAACATGGCAGGTGGAGACTCTAGTTAGTTAAACCAGTAGCTGAACCTTGGGACCAGGAAACACTTTTCTAAGAACACTTTTCCTTCCTTGATTCCCAACAAGCTCTAGAATGAATTTGTTTATCATTGAAAAGTTCACACTCTGTACCAGACGTGATTTCAGACAAGGGATTGTATTAGCATCTGACCTGTTGGCTTTCATGGTGTCATCCTCTTTTGCTGCAGAGAGGCAAAAGGTTGAGGGTATGAGAGTTCTTGAATTTACAAAGCCTTTTTTCCTGTCCATTTGAGTCAGGCACTTTATTAATCTCTGACCCAGGAACCCTCACTGCCCCTGTTGATTAGTGGTCAGCATTGGGAGCTGGTAACTGGTTAATGGTGGACCATAAATGAGCACACTCTGAGATAGCTGTTTAGACTCTTCAGTAGTTAACTCAGCTTATACCTATGTAGTCTTGGAACATTTCCTAATTTAGAAAAGAGATGAGGGGAAGTAGATGTTTATTCCCTATTTGGTTTAGAAATGGCCAATATCTTTAAGTCTGGAGGGTCTAGCTTGTTTTTACAAAAGCCATCAAATAAGCAGACGTATTACTTTTTTAACCAGCCACGTACTCTCTTGCTAACCCTAAAAATAAATGTTTGCTGAAATGAATTGTCTGTTAAGATAGTAATATAAATAAAAAACGTTGAATTCTTTCTCTCTGATAATTTCCGTTAGGTATTACTAACCCCTCTCTCTCCCTCTTTTGCCAGCACTGGCACTTTCGACCACTTTGAGGGATACAAGTGGCCCAACCTCAGTGATTCTCAATGGAGAACACACACCTCTTTGGGAGTGGGGAGCTGGGGACTGGTGTGAAGAGGGTGTGTCGGAATAATCTCCAGGGATAGTTTTTCACTTGTCCAGCACCTACCTTAAGAAATCACTGATGCCATGAGCCACCACTGCCAAAAGGGGAGAACTGTTCCTACCGGAAGATGATGATGCCCAAACATGCCTGTCTTAGATTGCTCCTAGTCTTAGAGTTAAAAATGTTTAGTAAGGTTGCCCAATTATATTTCCCATCTCTTACTTGGCATTTCAAAGTGTATTTTGATAAGGTGCCACTATTGTCCCCCATAAAAAGTTGAAGAAAAGTAATTTCATGCTACTAGCAAATATGAGATATGTGTATTTAATTTTATTTGTTGCCTTTTTTTTTTTTTTTTGCCTATTAGGGTTTTTTTAATTGCCTCCGAGCTGAACTTGCTACATACCCAGGTATAGTTCTTTCTAACATTTGTCCGGGGCCTGTGCAATCAAATATTGTGAAGAATGCCCTAACCGAAGACGTCCAAAAGGTAAAAATGCCTCGGAGAATAATTTGAATGCTTTCGTAGCTATATATTGATATTGTATCACTATATCTCAGGGCTTAGAATTTTTTCTAACATGTTACGCTAACATGTTACCATGTTATGAATTATTTACAAAACTTACCTCATGGTACTAGGAACACTCTTAAGGTTAGCTGATGGTGCTTTGGCATTCAGTTTTAATAAAGGCTAAAGAAATTGAGAAGATACTGCTTATAAGTCATCCACTATTATGCGGGCTGTCAATATTCTTAAAGCCCAGCTTCCGTCAGTTCATAAGTTATAGTGACATTGAAAGGTTCTGTGTGGCTGAATTTTAGTACATGAAATCTTACTTGGATTTTCAAGAGAGGCAATGGTGAAGGAGCTTAGGAAAAGCCTTGCCGAACAGAGATAATTTTAGGTTAGCTTCATCTGTGCTAAGCACAGGCCTGTGCTTCCCTCAGCTCATGAATTATACATAGTGAGTTACCCAGTGGAAGACAAATGTCTTATGAAGAATCCAGTCTCATTCAATCATCCAAAATCCCACTAAAGACCATGAAATTTTTCTTCTCGATGAAGATCGATTTCTGCTGAGATGTATATCTATTTCTGCTTGTATATAAAAGTTTACAGATACCATTTACATCTTCACATTTTCTGTGGAGGCTCTAGGGTAGAACAGAATGCATGTGCTATTCTAGGAATGAGGTCACTTGGAATGATTTTATGTGAGCACAGCTGAGTCACTACCTTTCTGGGCCTCAGTTTATTTATTTGTAGAATGGTAGGGGGTTAACTAGATGAGCAGTACCAGATTTGTTCACTACCAGAAACTGCTTTTATCCTCTTCCTCCATTTTATCCCCATGGAGTCCATGTCTTATAGAACCTCTCTTGCTAAGTAGATTAGTAATTTGTTTAAAAACTTGTATTGCTAAAATGACATATAGTTATCAGTAAATACATTAAAGGTGATCTGAGGAAAAACAAAGAACCTTCATCTTTTGTTGAGCCTGCACCATCTTATCTGGTAAATGTATGATTTCTCTTAGGCTTTTGGAAATATTACAAATAGCTTATAGACACCCATTAGTTATGGGGACTAATGGGGACTACAGAGGGGCATGAGGTCCCACTGAAAGAGTCACTCCACTAGATGACCTCTATCTCTTTTCTAGCTTAAAAGTTCTGTGAAATATCTTGGATAAATACTCAGCATTCACTTAATTTTTTTTTTTAACATTTTCTTAGACTGTGGGCGTTGATACTGTCCAGTCCCACAAGATGGCGACCAGTCGTTGTGTGCAGCTGATGTTAATCAGCATGGCCAATGATTTGAAAGAAGTTTGGATCACGGATCACCCTTTTTTGTTAATAACATATTTGTGGCAATATATGCCAACATGGGCCTGGTGGCTAACCAACAAATTAGGGAAGAAAAGAATTGAGAATTTTAAGAATGGTTTGGTAAGACCCATTTATACACTTCTTTTTTTTTTTTTTTTTTAAGATTTTATTTATTTATTTGACACAGAGAGAGAGAGAGACAGTGAGAGAGAGAGGAAACACAAGCAAGGGGAGTGGGAAAGGGAGAAGCAGGCTTCCTGCCCAGGAGGGAACCTGATGCTGAGCTGTCCCAGGCCCCTGGGATCATGACCTGAGCCGAAGGCAGACACTTAATGACTGAGCCACACAGGCACCCCCACTGCTTAATACATATCAGTCTTGTAGGAAAGTATAAAATTCTCTAGTGCTTGAAAACTTTTCTTACTGACCCTCCACCAACCTCATGATGTAAATACAAAGGAGATAAAAAGAATTGTGTCCCCCATGCATATCTGTTGGTTTACTATAAATTACTGCTGGTCTAAGAGAAAGAGGTTTCTTCAAGGTAAAATTAAATCACAGATTGACATTTTGTCTTTTACATTTCCTGATTGACCAGTGTATGGGTCAAAATACTCTTTCTCCACTGCTTTTCACCACAAGTTCCTACCTGGTATGGTCTCCTTGGGTTGATATCTGGCCACCCCTCCCACTTCTCCCCAGGATGAAGCATACCTCAGCCCTGTGCTTAACTCTGTCAAAGCACTTACCGTACTGTAAAAACTCATACACACTCTCTGCATAGTGCTGGTTCCTTTGGCCTCATTGTGGAAGCACTGCGAATATGTGATATGCGCCAAAATGTCTATGTCTGAGAAAAATATGGTGATTATTCATTCTTTTGGCACTCATTCTTACAGAAAAGTGAGGAATATTATGAACTATTTCTGAGAAAATTGTGACCATCACAAGAGTTTAATGTATAAAGATCACAGAAAATGTAATGAGTTAAGTTAAAAATTATAGATATGATCATGCAAAGAAAGGCCATTTCTGTGGATGGTTTTTATTGTAAAATATTTTTTCAATGACTATTTCTTTTAGGAATAAGTTAGCAGGGTTTGATATATAAAGTGAATTATTCAGTGGAAGCATACCATATGTATCATTTTATAACCTACCACTATTTAAGCAATCCACAATTTGTTAGGCACTTAATTTGTTCCCGGTTTTTGTAGGACAGTGAACATGAATCAGTGAAAAAAGCAAACAACCAAAATGCTTAAAGAGACTTAAAGGTTATAAAACTTCCTTGATGCACTAAACAAGTCCCAAGCTTGAAAAATCCTAAAGGAGGCTATTCATTGGCTACCAAGTTGTAATGTGGACGATTTATAGTGCTTTGGTAATGTTGGGATATAGTGTGGGATCATTACAAAGGTAGAGCTTCATCAAAGATTTACATCTGAATTTTGAACTCGGAGGACAGCTGGTAGAGTGGTACTGTTCCCGGTGCTGGATAAGAATTGAGAAAGAAAGGGCCCCACACTGGGAGGTGACATAGTATCCTGGTTGAGCATGGAGCCTCATACCAGGCTCCCTGGGTTGAAATTCCAGCTCTATCCTGTGACCTCATCCCTCAATCTCAGGCACATTCTTCTCTGTCAGTCAATCTCCCCATCAATAAAATGGAGATTAGTGATGCATCTAGTCATAGGATTGTCATGGAGAGTAAGTGAGTGAGTACATGGAAAGCTCTTAAAACATGTCTTGGAGTGTTATGCTTAAGTATTAGCTCTTAATGCTTTTGCTTTGATGGTAGCAGGATATTTAGCTAACAGATAAAGATGAAAGAGTTCAGCAATAGGGTGGAGAGAGAATACATTATAGAAGTGATTAGGTTCAAGGGAAGAGGGGAGCAGGGGCAAGAGCTCCGTCTGGTGCCACTATAGCAGTTGTGCTTTTTGGAATGTCCACAATAACGTTATTTTATCTTGTTTATAGATTAACTGTAAAATATAGACATTACTCAGTAAATCAAGCTACCCAGGAGCCCCTGCTTATTACATGGTCTTATTGTTAATCACTTTTTTTAATGATAAACTGTGCATCCTTTCATTTCCCAAGAATATTTCTGAAATAAAATCCCTCATTCTTTATACAAAATCATATGAACTAAAAAAAAAAATTGTTCACTTTTTTACTCAGTTTTCTCCTCCCTGCTTTTTTCTCCCATTATTTTCTATTATATATATATATATATATATCCATCTCCTTATTGAAATTTGCTTATAAAGCATCTATGTTAAGATAATGCCAGTATAGCTTATCCCAAACTAAATGTACTTATTGATAATACTTGAATTTATTTCTGTTGTTTAGGCTAGGAACTATGTCTGGAACTTTGTTTTTATGAATACATATTATTTTTCAGGATCAAGAACAATAGTGGCACTGAATTGTGTTATTTATTATTTTGTCTTAGTGGAAATTCTTAGAAATGGTAAATGCATATCTTCGCCAATGAAATGTCCCATCTTAAGGATTATTGAGTTGCCTTGGTTTACTCTTTAAGCAATATTCTAAAAGTTCACAGATGATTTTAGAGTAATCGGTCAGATACTTCAATTCTAAATACCCTGGCCTATTCTTTGTATTTATTTTGTTTTTTTAAGGATTTATTTATTTATTTAGAGAATGAGCAAATAAGAGCAGGGGGAGGGGCAGTGGGAGAGAATCTCAAGCAGACCTCTGCTGAGTGTGGAGCCCCACTGTGAAGCTCGATCTCACAACCCTGAGATCATAACCTGAGCTGAAATCAAGAGTTGGAGGCTTAACCAACTGAGCTACTCAGTGCCCCAATTCTTTGTATTTATTATAGATATGATATGCTGATCCAGAAGAGTAATAGATATTTTAGCATTTAAGAAGTGCCATGGGCAGCTAATCAATGATATTTATAACCTGATAGAGGACATAATATGCTAAGTCCTATGGAGATATTTTTATGTAGATCTAGAATTCTGGCTGTGATTTTTATTCTAATTTAAGCATTTGCTCAGGTTTTATAAGGATTCTTACAGTGAATCATAATGATATATAGCTCCTGAAAACAGAAGGAATTTGTAAAAAAGAAAACAAACAAAAAACTAGGGTAAATATAAGGAGGGTGTAATTCATGTTACTGTCACTTTGTTACAGGATGCAGATATCTCTTACTTTAAAACCTGGAAGATAAAACATGACTGAAGGAGGAGTACTTGTATTTTTTTAAGCCACCGGAGGTAGAAATGAAAAACAGCAATCTTCTTATACACTGAAGACTAACTTCTGATTTTACTTTCAGTAAATACAACTTTTCTTTCAACATGTAATAATTAATAAAAGATTGCCATGAATCTTGCAATAAAGATATTAACACATACTGCATTCTTGGATAAAAAAGCATTTTTTGTATTTTTTAAATTAATTTCAGACGTAGAGTTTAGTGATTCATCAGTGCATATAACACCCAGTGCTCACTACATCAGGTGCACTCCTTAATGCCCATCACCCTGACACCCATTCCCCCCACACACCACCTCTCCAGCAAAAAAGCATTTTGAAATACTCTAGCATATATACTTAAGATCTAGGTTAGTAGAATGTTAACCAAAGAATTCTAGTAAACATAAATGTATGGAATAGTACACGAAGTAGAGAGCAGATAATAAAGAAGTATCTGAAATGGACCTGCGTCAAAGGTACTCGGGCTCTTAGAAGAGCTGACAGATACAAACGACTATAATTTGAAGCAGTAGATAGGGCTCATAGCAGCCTTCATCAGGCCCCTGTTATATGCCCTTTGCTGTACTGAGGTGCTTTGTATGAGTTAATTCATTTACTCCTCATAACAACCCACTAAGGTATGTGGTATTGTCTGTCTTTATAGAGGAAGAAATAGATGCTCAAAGCAAGTAGGTATTACTTTCCCAAAGTCACAGAACTAGTAAGGGGTAAAGCCAGGATTAAACTCAGCTCAGGAGGACTCCATTGACAACGCTTTACTCTAGTTACTGATTTTACTTTTTTTTATTAGTAGTATTACTTTAATCTTTACCACTTGACAGTAGAAAACATACATAGGTGACAATAGAAAATCAGCAAATATTTCTTGACTATCTACTGTCAAGAGGGGTGTAACAGGAGAAAAACAGGTTCCTTTTTTATAAGTTTAGCTATAGTCAACATACATAAAAGAACTAGAATGGTTGTTGGGTAAGTTGGAGGCCCCTTGGGTGGCTATCCTTACAAAAGGGGGAAGGTGACAGAGGTAGACCACGGGGTACAGCAGCAAGGGAATAAAGAGGGTGCAGTATGGGGATAAAATAAAATAAAATACACAAGAGGGCTCTTGTACAACCCGTGATGAAAATGGGCATTATGACTAATTGAATACAGTGTACCTGGGGTAAAAATAAAAAAGATGAATTATTGGAACAATTCTAGAATGCTACAAAATAACATTGTCATATGGCATGGTATAGACTGTAAGCACAAATAATTCAGAAAAGGGAGAGATTTGAATATAGAATAGTGTGAGTTGAATATGGTAACCACCACACTTTGGAAACCCCTCTGTAGCATAGAGAATAGTGTGGAAGTCCTTTGTGGAGAAGATGATTTGGATTGAGCCTTGAAAGGGTGGAATTTAGACAAAGGTTTCAAGAGACTGGAGTGCAGGTCAGTTTTGTTTTGTCACAAAATCTCCAGATCTTGTCATTGTGCTTGCCAATGTTTAGGGTTTGTTGAGAATATGACAGCCTTCCAGAATGTCATGAATGAAAACTCATAGAGACTGAGATTAGCATGGTATGAGGACGAAGGAAAAATGAGTTCAGTTTGCTCAATTACTCCAACGAAGGGTAGAAGAGGCATAAATAAGTTAAAATGATCTTTAAAAATTCATCTGTATGGTGTTCTTCTATGGCATGTACAATTACATACTTTTCTGTGTATAAACCCTCTCTTCTTTGGTCTTTTTTGTGAGCAACCCAAGATGGAAAAGCAGCTTTTTGTCAAAGTTCATTTTGTCAAAGATAGTCAAGAGCTGTGAAACCAAGTGTTCTCATACTAACTTTTTAAAAAGTTTATTATTTTGTCCTGACCTCTTATTTCCTAACCATTATCTTGAATGGCCCTTGAAAATAGGAAGGAAATGGTATGCTCATTCCATTAATGCTGAAAGTGAGGCAGAGATGGCGTTGCACAAGGTGACAGCTGGTGAGCTGGTTAGAAGAGAAGCTAGGGCTTTAGGCTTAGTCTGCTCAACTACTGGGTGCACCAGTAAGTCTCATGAGACCTCAGTCACAATCAGTTATTCAGAGACTAAATAACATATCCTACTAAACAAATATCCTATTATTTTAACACCTATTATTATTTTAACACTGAAATATAGTTGATGTAATATGGGCTGCACATATTTAAAATATACAAATTTGTAGGTTTTCACATATATGGCCACACTTGTGAAATCATTACACAATAAAGACAGCAAACATATCCATCAGCCTCAAAAGTTCTTTTGCACCCTTTGTAATTATTTCCCCTGCCTATCCCAACCCAGGTAACCATGATGTACTTTCTGTTACTATAGATTTGTTTGCATTTTCTAGGGTTTATATAAATGAAATCGTAGTTTATACACAGATACTGCTGGTGGGAATGTGAAATGGTACATAGAACTGATTTGAAAAACAGTTTGGCAGTTTCTTAAAAGTTAAACACACACCTACCATATGATCCAGCCATTCTAGTCCTAGGTATGTTCCCAAGAGAAATGAAAACATATGTTCATACAAGGACTTGTAAATGAATGTTCATAAAAGCTTTTACATAATAGTGCCACACTGTAAAAAACCCAAATGTCCACAACAGATGGATGAAATAAATAAAATGTAGAATATTCCATATAATGGAGTATTACTCAGCAACAAAAAGGAATGATCTATTGATACATGCAACATGGATGAATCTAAAAATAAAGAAGCCAGAGCATGAGTCTAGATTTTTTCTTTTTCAGGGCATTTTAAATTAAAAATTCAATTTCTTTAGTGGTTATAGTATATTGAGATTGTCTATTTCATCTTTTTTTAGTTTTGGTTGAGTTTTAGGAGTGTGTGGCTTTCAAGAATTGATTAATTTTCTAAGTTATCAAATTTATTAATATAAATTACATTCAGAGTAACTATGTGAATTTAGTGCCATTGTATTACCTGTAAAGTCCCTGTTTCTGTATATTGTCTCTGTTCCTTTCTATGTTACTTTTGGGCTTTCTCTTCACATATAGGATCCTCTTTAGTATTCTTGCAGGGCTGGTTAAGTGATCATAAATTCTTTTAGTTTCTGTTTGTCCTGGAAGATCTTTATCTCTCCTTCCATTCTGAATGACATCCTAGCTGGATAAAGTATTCTTGGCTGCATGTTTTTCTCATTTAGTACACTGAATATATCATGCCAGCCCTTTCTGGCCTGCCAGGTCTCTGGATAGGTCTGCTGCCAGCCTAATGTTTCTACCATTGTAGGTTATGAGATTTGCCTCGAATTGCTTTCAGGATTTTCCTTTTATCTCTGAAATTTGCAAGCTTTACTATTATATGTCGGCCTGTTGGTCTATTTTTATTATTTTTGAGGAGAGTTCTCTCAACCTTTTGGATTTGAATACCTGCTCCCTTCCCCAGATTAGGGAAGTTCTCAGTTATGATGTGCTCAAATATATCTTCTGTCCCTCTCTCTTTCTTCTTTCTCTAGGACCCCAATAAATTCTATTATTGTTTTGCTTTATGGTAGTACTGATTTCTGGTCTTCCCTCATGATCCATTAGTTTTCTCTCTTTCCTCAGCTTCCTTCCTTTCCATCATCTTGTCTTCTATGTCACTCTCTCTTCTCCCTCATTTACCCCAGCTTTTAGAGCATCCAATTTAGACTGCATCTCAGTTAAAGCATTTTTAATTTTGGCCTGATTAGATTTATTTCTGCACTAAGAGTTTTTCTAGTGTCTTTTATGCTTTTTTCAAGCCCAGCTAGTAACTTTATCATCGTTATCCTGAATTCCAGCTCTGACATTTTACTTAGCCATATCAATTAGATTTGTGCCAGACACTATTACCTCTGGTTCTTCCCTTTGTTGTGAATTCCTCCTTCTAGTCATTTTGGCCAGGGAAGAATGACAAATGAGAGAAAAAAATAAAAAATATCAACCAAAACCCAAGTGAAATACACGCCAGACAAATCCAAAGAGGTCAGAAACCAAAAAATAAAAGAAAAAAAAAAATGGAGAAAAGAGAGAATATGATCTTCCAGGTGTACAAAATAGAGTGATCCACTTGGTCCTGGGTATATTTTGGTCTGTTTGTTAGAAGATACTAAATCCCAAAATTGTAAAGAAAGCAAAATATGTATACATTATACACACACACAAAATAAATTGAATACAGGGAAAGGAAGCCCAAAATGAATAATATATCTATAAAATGTAAATGTAAAAATGAAAGTTAAAAAAAGATTTCAAAACAAAGAATTCATAAAATAAGAAACAAGTTGAAAAGGAAAGAAAGAAAAAAAAGGAAAATTTTAAACTGAAAGATAAAAGAATCATGAGAAAAAACCTCAAATTCCATGTATTATTTTCCCCTAGCACTGGAGTTTTGCAGTTCTTTGTACTTGGTAAAGTTGGTACTCCCCTGATGTTCCAGCAGGTCCTCTGGGAGAGGGGTCTGCTGTGCTGATTTTCAGGTGTCCTTGCTTAGGTGGAGTTGCACCACCCCTTGCCAGGGGCAGGGCTCAGTGTAAGCTGCTTTGGGTTGTTCTATATGGCTTTTGTTTCCTGAAGGCTTTCTGAGCTGCTTTAGAGGATGAAAATAAGAATGGTGGCACCCAATCTCCAGTGCCCGAGCTGAAAGATCACCTCCCTGCCCCCACCCCCCCTCCCCAGTAAACCCTCAGGGAAAAGCAATCTGTACTTCTGTGTACACCAAACTCTGCAGACTTCTGTGGTGTGTGCTTGTGCCGTTCCTCCAGTGGAAGGGAGGAAGGTGGAGGGTTGCTGCGGGCCTGTCACGGGGAGGCGGAGGGTCACCGCATTTCTGCCCTTTGCAGGGCTCCTGCATAGAGTGTGGTGGCCAGATTGTTCCCTGGTTCGTGGTTTATGGCAAACTGAGCTGAGAGCCCCCTCCCAGGCTCACTGACCATAGCCGGTTTCCCCACTCTGATGCTTGGAACTCTACTGGTTCAGGCATTCCTGTTCTTTCTGTGACCCTGGGGATCCTGAGACCACATGGTCTCACCTAAGATTCTGTCCTGCTTCGCTACCTGGGCGCCTTTCAGGCAGGGACATCTCTCATTGGAGCAGACTTCTAAAAGTTCCATTTTGTGTTCTGGGGCCATATCACTTTCTAGTAGCTGGTTTATGGGAGCTCCCTCCCCCCTCCCCCATCCCACCATTTATCTTCTGATATATCCCCTCTGATTCACTTCTCCGCACCTCCTACCTTGCAAAAAGTGGCCGCCTTTCTATGTGTAGAATTCCACCAATTCTTTTCTTACATCTCGGGTTGATTTCGACCTGAATTTCAACCATATTAAATGTCAAAACAAAACAGCACAAAGTTTGAAAATACTATAAAATTTAATATTTCAAATAAATAAATATACATTATGCAACCTTCAATAGGATCCATTATCATTACAAAAAAAGATATGTGTGTATATCTTCTAGTAATGTAAAAATTACATAGTTGTTGACTTCTATAAAACAAGCCACCTATCACATATTTAAGAAAGCATTAACAAGTTCATTACCTAATCCTATACAAATGTTTTATATTTGCTAAAGCCTACCACAATCCATAGGGTGCAAATATTGGCCAACTATTTCTAACTTTTATGTTAGACAAAGTTTTTTAAACATTAAGATAGCTGAGAGAATCAACTTTACAGAGCTTAGCTTTTCTCAGGTATCTGACTTGGAGGAGGAGAGAAAGAAGTCCAGTGAAGTTATGAAGAATCACATTGTTATTTTTCTAGAATGAAAAAATAAAGACATCTCATTTGATGACAATACACTTACAAGTCAAAATGGGCTCTAATACAAATGTATGTGAAGAGGTTTTGAAGAATAAATTGGATATCCCAGGGGAGGATCAGCTGCTTGTACCGTAAGGTTTCTTAAAAGTAGTGGATGAGCTTGTATACTATATCGTTCCTCATCATCATTTGTGGCATAAAGCAATTCCCATGACAGATTGGCCCACTGACCTTTAACAGCTTCAGCATTTAACTTCCCAACTTGGATCAACAATTCCTGAAGGGTAAGTACTCTCCCAGTGTAAATGCCCTTTAAAGTATAAAAGGTAGGTGGGGGAGGAGAAGAAAAAGTTACATTCAGGCCTTTACATTTTATTTATAAATTTAGAGAAAAATTCCATTGTAGTTAGGCAAACTTAAACAAGAAGTGGTATATTAAAATATACACATGAGTTACTTGTCTTCAGAATCAAGAATCACCTCTATTCGGTAGCTCTCTGAATAAGCTTGATATGACAGCCATTCATTCAATAACCCAAACAGCAAAATCTCAGCTACTTCTGTTTCCTTTCCTTCTCTATTCCTTCACCCCATCTGGCCTCAACAGTTCATAAGTCATAAATAGTAGTCAGCGGACAATCACACAATAAGCTCTTTTTAAAAACAGTTTTATTGAGATATAATTCACATTCCATAGAATTTACTCTTATAAAGTGTATAATTCAATAATTTCTTTTAGTATATTCAAATATATATAAGTATCTCCAAAATTTTAGAACATCTTCATGATCTCAAAAACTTGTGCTCTTTAGCTATTACCTTTTATCTCTTCATTCTCCCAGTTATAAGCAACCACTAATGTACTCTCTCTCTATAGTTTTGCCTTTTATGAAATTATCATATGAACGGAATCATAATGATCTTTTGTGACTGGCTTCTTTAACTTAGCATAATATTTTTAAGGCTCATTCATGCTGTAGCATATATCAGTACTTTATTCCTTTTTATGGTGGACTAACATTCCATTGCATGGATAAACCACATTTTGCTTATTGATTCATCAGTTGATGGATAGTTTGGTTGTTTCCACCTTTTGTTAGTTATGAATAATGCTGTGATAAACATTCATATACAAGTTTCTATGTGGATCTATGCTTTCATTTCTCTTGGGTATATACCTAGAAGTGGAATTACCGAGTCATATGGTAACTCTAAGTTTAATCATTTAAGAAACTGTCAAACTGTTTTCCAAATGGTTGTACCATTTTACATTTCTGCCAGCACTGTATTAGAATTCTAATTCTCCATATCCCCACCAATAATTATTATTTGCCTTTTTGATTTCAGCCATTGTACTATGTCCTTATATGAAGTGATATCTCACTGTGGATTTGGTTTGCATTTCTCTCATGACAAATGATATTGAACATCTTTTCACGGGCTTATTTATTGCTCCATTTGTATATCTACTTTGAAGAAATATCTATAGAGATCCTTTGCTCATTTTAAAATTAGCTCATATTTTAGAGGCGCCTGGGTGGCTCAGTGGGTTAAGCCTCTGCCTTTGGCTCAGGTCATGATCTCAGGGTCCTGGGATCGAGCCCCGCATCGGGCTCTCTGCTTGGCAGGGAGCCTGCTTCCCCCTCCCCCTCTGCCTGCCTCTCTGCCTACTTGTGATCTCTCTCTGTGTCAAATAAATAAATAAAATCTTTTAAAAAAATAAATAAAATTAGCTTATATTTTAAATAAAAATGCCTTTTTATTACTGCATTGTAAGGGTTCTTTAAATAGTCTAGTACCAAGTCCTTTATCAGATATATGCAAATATTTTTCCCATTCTGTGAATTGTCTTTTCACTTTCTTGATTGTATCTTTTGAAGCACAAAAGTTTTTACTTTTGATGAAGTCCTTTTTATCTATTTTTGTTTTGTTTTGTCTTAATGCTTTTGGTATTATATCTTAGAATCCACTGCCATATTTGAGATCATAAAGATTTATTCCTATGTTCTCTTCTATGATTTTTATGGTGTTAGCTCTTATATTTAGGACTTTGATTTATTTTGAGTTCATTTTTATATATAGTATGAAGTAACGGCCTGCAGTTAGTCGAATGGTATCCCTCAGTCCTAATCCATGGTACCTCTAAATCTTGTTCGGAATATGTCTTTGCAGGTGTAATTAAGAATCTTGAGATGAGATCATCCTGAATTTAGGTGGCCCTAAATACAGTGGTTGTGTCCTTAGAAAGGGATACAAGAACTGACATGGGGGGATATAGGAAAGGTGTCCATGTGAAGATAGAAACAGAGATTGAAGTTATGCTGTCACAAGCCAAGGAATACCAGGAGTCACCAGCAGCTGGAAGAGGCAAGATTCTCCCGTAGAGCCTCTGGACAGAGTATGGCCCTGCTAGCATCTTGATTTCAGGCTTTTGACTTCCAGAACTGTGAGAGAATAAATTTCTGTTGTTTTAAGCTGCTCGGTTTGCAGTAATTTGTTGCAGCAGCTCTGAAAACTAATACGGGGTCCAATGACATTCTTTTGAATGTAGCTATCTGTCTCAACACCATTTGTTGAAGAATGGTCTTGGCACCCTTGTTAAAATCAGTTGATCATAGCCACATGAATTTATTTCTAGATTTTGATTCAATTTCATTGATTTTTATGTCTATCTTTATGCCATTGCCATACTGTCTTAATTACTGTTGGTCTGTACTAAGTTCTGAAATTTGTGTTAGTCTGACAATTTTAAGATTGTTCTGTATATTCAGAGTCCTTTGAAATTCCATACAAATTTAAGAATCAGCTTGCCCATGTCACAAAAAAGCCAGCAAAGATTCTGATAGGGATTGTACCGAATCTGTGAATCAACTGGGAAGTATTGTCATCCTATCATTTTGAGCCATAAACATATATGATGTTTTTCATGTTATTAAATCTTAAATTATTTCTTTCAACAATATTTATAGTTTTCAGAGAATATGTTTCATGCTTTTCTTGCTAAATTTCTTCCTAAGTATTAAGTAGAATTGTTTTCTTAACTTCATCTTTATATTGTGTTTTAGATTTTAGATTCCTAGTGTATGGAAATATAATAGATTTTTGTATATTTATCTTGTATCCTATAACTCTGCTGAACTTAATAGTTTTAAGTTTTTTAGAGAATTCCTTAGATTTTCTATATGCAAGATCATGCTATCTGTGAATAGAGATAATTTCACTTCTTCCTTTCCAATCTGAGTATCTTTTTTTTCTTGCTTAATTACTTTGGCTAGAATCTCTAATATAATGTTTAATAAAAGTGGTAAATGAAATCCTTGTCTTACTACTGATCATAAGGGAAGCATTCAGCTTTTCACCAATAAGTATGATGTTAACTATAGGTTTTTCACAGATGCCTTTATCAAATTGAGGAAACTCCTTGCTATTCCTAGTCTGTTTTTAGTATGAAAGGATATTGGATTTTTTGTCAAATGCTTTTTCTGTGTCTACTGAGATGATTATACAGTTTTATTTTTTTATTCAATTGATATGGTATATTACATTAACTGATTTTTCAGTGTTAAAGAAACATTGCATTCCTGGGATAAATACCATTTGGTCATGGTTTTATAATTCTTTTTATATGTTGCTGGATTCAGTTTGCTATTATTTTGTTACAGATTTTGGCAACTACACTGATAAAAGACATTAATCTGTAGTTTTCTCTTCTTGTAATGTTTTTATATGCTTTTGGTATCAGGGTTAATACAGGCTTTACAGAATGCGTTGGTAAGTACTCCTTTTTTTTTTTTTTGGAGAGTTTGTGAAGAACTGGTATTATTCTTTAAAATACTTGGGGGGCACATGGATGGCTTGGTTGTTAAGCATCTGGCTTCAGCTTACATCATGATCCCAGGGTCCTGGGATGAAGCCTCCCATTCAGCTCCCTGATCAGGGGGAAGCCTGCTTCTCCCTCTACCACTCCTCCTGCTTGTGTTCCCTCTCTCACTGTCTCTCTATCTCAAATAAATAAAATCTTAAAACAAAAATACGTGGTAGAATTATGTAACAAAGCCATATAGTTTTCAGATTTTCTTTACAGTTAGTATTTTGATTACTAATTCAATCTCAATTGTTATAGGTCTGCTCAGATTACCTATTTCTTTTTGAGTCAGTTTCGGTACTTTGTATTTGTAGGAATTAGTCCATTTCATCTAAGTTATATAATTCACTGGCATAAAAGTGTTCACAGTATTCCTTTATGATCATTTTTGTTTCTAGAAGGTCAGCAGTAATGTCCCTCTTTTTTTCATTTTCTTTTTTTTTTTTTTTTAAAGATTTTATTTATTTATTTGACAGAGAGAGATCACAAGTAGGCAGAGAGGCAGGCAGAGAGAGGGGGAAGCAGGATCCCTGCTGAGCAGAGAGCCTGATGCGGGGCTTGATCCAAAGACCCTGAGATCATGACCCAAGCCAAAGGCAGAGGCTTTAACCCACTGAGCCACCCAGGTGCCCCTCTTTTTTCATTTTCTATTTCATATTTACCTTTCTTATCTTCATTAATTTCTTTCTTCTATTTTTTTCTATACCCTCATGTTTATAACAGCATTATTTTTTTAACATCTTAATGTTACTTTATTTTTTTCATGTTCCAAGATTCATTGTTTATGCACCACATCCAGTGCTCCATGAAATATGTGCCTTCTTTAATACCTACCAGCAGGCTCACCCATCCCCCCACCTCCCTCCTCTCCATAACCCTCAGTTTGTTTCTCAGAATTTACAGTCTCTCATTTTTTATCTCCCCCTCCGATTTACCCCAATTTAGTTTTCCTTTCCTTCTCCTAATGTCCTCCATGTTATTCCTTATGCTCCACAAGTAAGTGAAACCATATGATAATTGACTTTCTTTACTTGTCTTTCTTCTATTTGCTTTAAATTTAGTTTACTCTTCTTTTTCTAGTGTTATAAGGTAGAAGGTTAAGCTATCGATTTGAAATCTTTCTTCTTTTTAAATACACATTTTAAAGCTATGAATTTTCCTCTAAAGACTGCTTTAGGGGCACCTGGGTGGCTCAGTGGGTTAAAGCCTCTGCCTTCAACTCAGGTCATGCTCTCAGAGTCCTGGGATCGAGCCCCGCATTGATCTGTCAAATAAATAAATAAAATCTTTAAAAATAAATAAATAAATAAATAAAGACTGCTTTAATTGCATCTCTCAAGTTTTGGTATACTGTCTCTTCTTGCCATTCATCTCAATGTATATTCTAATTTCTTCTTTGACCACTGGCAATTTAGGCATGTGTTGTTTAATTTCCACATATCTGTTAGTTTACTCAATTTCTTTCTCTTACTGATTTTTAATTTCATTTCCTTCTGGTCAGAGGATACATTTCAATCATTTGAAATGTATTAAGTTTGTTTTATGTATTAGCATATGATTTATCCTGGAGAATGTTCCATGTACACTTCAGAAGAATGAATATTCTGTTGTTTTTAGGTGGAATATTCTATAGATGTCTGTTTGGTGTTATGGGTTTATAGTGTTGTTCAAGCATTCTGTTTTTCTGTTGATCTTCTGCCTATTTGTTCTACCCATGACTGAAAGTAGGGTTATGAAGTCTTAAATTATTATTGTTGAATTGTCTATTTCTCTCTTCATTTCTGTCAATTTTCCTTCATATATTTTGGTGGCTCACTGTTAGCTGCATATATAATTGTTCTAGCTCCCTGATGGACTGACCCTTTTATCACTATAAAATGTCTCTCTTAATCTCTAGTAACATTTTTGTTTCGAAGTCTATTATTTTCTGACAATAGTATAGGTATTCCAGCTTTCCTGTTGTTGCTTCTTGCCTGATATGCCTTTTTCACCCTTTTACTTTGTTTTTTTATCCAGTCTGACAATCTCTGCCTTTCAACAATTTAATCTTTTAATGTTACTATTGATATAGCAGGATTTAAGGCTGTCATTTTCCTTTTGTCTTCTATATCTCATCTTTTTTTGTCCCTCTAGTCCTCTTTTACAACTATTTTTTGCATTAGGTGAATATCTTTTAATACAGAATTTTAATTTCTTTAGTGATTTTTTCACTTAAAATTATTTTCTCAGTGATTGCTCTAGGGCTTGCCATAAATAACTTATCAGAATCAGCATTAGTTTACACTAATTCTGGTGAGATAAGAAACAATAATGCTGTATAATTCTATTCTCCTTTTGCCCCTTCTTGTGGTATTGTTATACATATTACATCTATAATGTTTCAAGCTCAATAATATATTATTATAATTATTATTTTATAGACGTTTATGTCTTTTAAAGAAACGGAAAGGGAACAAATATATATTTACTGTTTTTGCTACATTAACTTTTGTTTATCATTTCTGGTTCTCCTTTATTCCTATGGATTCAAGTTATCATCTGGAATAATTTCTTTTGCTTAATACAGCTTTATTTCCATGGACTTCCATTCTGCAGTTATTGGCAAATATATTACATTTCTATATGATACAGGCCCAACAATATATTGATATTAGGAAGCATGATGCTTCCAGCTTTGGTTTTTCTCAAGATTGCTTTGGATATTAGGGGTCTTTTGTGGTTCCATACTAATTTTAGTATTGTTCTATTTCTGTGAAAAATGCCACTGGAATTTTGATAGGAATTGCAGTGAACCTGTAGACTTCTTTGGGTAGTATGCACATTTAATAGTACGAATTCTTCCAATCCACCTTTCCATTTATTTGTGTCTTCTTCAATTTCTTAATCAATGTCTTACAGTTTTCAATGTACAGGTCTTTCATTTCCTTGGTTAAACTTACTCCAAGTTATTTTATTTTGTTGATGTAATTGTAAATTGTTTTCTTCTCTTTCTGATAGCTTCTTATTGGTGTATAGAAACAACAGATTTTTGTATACTCATTTTGTATCCTGCAACTTTACTAAAGTCGCTTATTTTTAAGTTTTTTGGTGGAGTACTTAGGACTTTTTATATATAATATCATGTCATCTGCAAACAGTGACAGTTTTAATTCTTCCTTTCCAAATTGGATGACTTTATTTCCTTTTCTTGCCTAATTGCTGGGGCAGGACTTACAATACTATGTTGAATAAAAGTGGCAAGAGTGGGCATCTTCGTCTTGTTCCTAATCTTAGAGGAAAAGCTTTCAGCTTTTCACCATTGAGTATGATGTTGGCTGTGGGCTGTCGTATGTGACCTTATTACTGAGGTACTTTCCTTCTATATCCACTTTGTTACCCACTTTGTTTTCTTCTTTAAGCATGGTTTCTTTCAGTCCTTTGAATATTTTTATAATGGCTACTTTGAAATCTTTGTTAAATCTGCCATCTAGTCATTCATAGGCAATTTTCCCCCCTGGATGTATAGGTCTGACTTTTCTGTTTCTTTTTATGTCTTATACTTTGTGTTCAATACTGGACATTTTATATACCACCATCGCAATTCTGAGCATTGACCCCTGCCTCCACCCCTACCCCAGGGCTTGTTATTTATTTGCTTATTAGTTTACTAAGTGGCTGAATGACTTTAGTGAAGTTAATTCCTACTTCCCCCACAAGTGTCAAGCCTTTGATTTTGGTTCCTCAGGGAGTGCAGCCTTGTGAATGTCCACAGTTACTATGAGATGGCAGGGGTTTTAGCAGGGCTCACTTCATCTGTTAATTGCTCACACCCAGCTGCTAAGCTCCAATGATTGCCAGGTGGTTGCTTTATGTTTTCAACAATGACCTGGGAAGTAAATTGTTTCATAGACTTATCCAATTAAACGTGGGCACATTTTTTGAGCCCAGGAGAGCTCCCTTCTACTGTTTCTTTCCCTGGTTCTGCATACCTATTCAGCCTACAGTTTAGTTTATGTCTCTAACAAATTTACCAGTAGCCCCCTAATTACTTTTTACCACAAGCTCCATTGTTTTTTAGAGCATCTTAGGTGTCAATGTATCCACACTGTTCCAAGTAAAATAATTTCCTTTGGGAGAAATTTAGAGTTCTTTCTTTTTTTTTTTTTTAATGATCGGCTTCTCCCACTGGGCAAAATCTCTTAGCCAGAGCTCTGTATCTGGAGGTGAGACAATGGCATGCTTCTCTCTGAGAGACACCTCTGCTTTAGGAGGTATAAGGGGAGTAGTAACCTCAGGTGTTCTTGGCTTGCCTCTTCCAGTGTGGAACCTCCACCTTCTAGGAGGTATTGCTGGTCAGGGCCCCATTCTCAGTGGCACCCAGTCCATGGTAAAGCCTCTATCCAAAGAGATGGGTTGGCCAGAAAGGAGTTCTCACCTCTTAACTATACATGCCCAGAACCTAGCCTCACAACAGGTAGCTGGAGGTAAGATAAGAAATGCTGAAGCCATGGGGCGCTTGGGTGGCTCAGCGGGTTAAAGCCTCTGCCTTCGGCTCAGGTCATGATCTCAGAGTCCTGGGATAGAGCCCTGCATCGGGCTCTCTGCTCAACAGGGAGCCTGCTTCCCCCTGCCTCTCTGCCTACTTGTGATCTCTCTCTCTGTCAAATAAATAAATAAAACCTTAGAAAAAAAAAGAAAAAAGAAATGTTGAAGCCCTGACTCTCCCAGGAAAACAGTCTTCCAACTAGGAGCTGAAGGGAGAGGGAACGCTTCTTGTTTAGATCAGTCTGAGAAGTTTCTGTCTGGCTGAGTTGGGAAGGAATGGGGTCTTGGTTCAAATACTGCAGTCTCTCACTACTCTTACTGGGTTTTAGTTGAAACTTTTGAATAAATGTTTCTTCATTTGCATATGCCCTTAGGACCATTTCCAAGTCTTAAAATGGTTGTTTTTTAAAAACAACTTTCATTATTTTTGATGGGGAGCACATCTATGGAGCTCTTCAAGCTGCAATGCCAGATACGGAACATACAATGAGTGTGTAACATTGAATCACATTGTGCACAAATGATGACATTTTAAATGTAATGAGAACCACAAATTTCTTTTTAAAAAAAGTTATTTCCTATTTGGAGTCTCCAAATTTTCACAGGTCAGATTTGCTTCAGAGAAAACATTGATGTCAGCAAAAGGAATACTTTGCCATTTATAAATTAATTTTTCTTCTAGGAGTCAAATCCAAAGTGATAATTCATGACTCAAATTTGGCATAGGAATATAACCCATTTAGTCAAATATATTATAGCAAATTAAGTTTACTTAGCTATCTTATAGGTCAGTTACTGCACAGTGGCTATACATTTTTAATTAGCTCATATTAGGTTTGCAAAAGTAAATAATCAGTCATTCTAGGATTGTACTATGTTGGCCATAAAGTCATGATTACAAATGCCTTAATGATATGATTAATATATCCATACCCAGAATGTTGTATCTCTATCACTTAGTTCAAATACTTTAGTTTCTTTAAGGTCAATATATGAAAATGTTTAAAAACACATTTTTAACCTTACCATATTAGGGTCATAACCCAGAGAAAACAAGTATGGTTTTTCTTGTAAAATTGCTTCCTTCCACTTCTCATCAGATATCAAACCAATGTACCAGTCAGTTTCATATTCTTCAAGGCAGTTACTCAGCTCTTTAAAGTCTTCTATTGGACCTAAACTTGCTTTATCAATCATTAATTTCAGAGTATACCTTAACAATGGAGAAATAAAGAATTTTAGAAGTTTTAATAAAATTTATAAAATCAATTTCATTGATGAAATAGATTTTGTTCAATCGATATTTTTAAGACATTGCACTAAAATCATACATATTTCAGATAAATAGATCAGGAAGAAATGATGGAGTGAAGTAAAAAAAATCCAATAAGCCAGATGAAAAACGGGTTCTCCACATAAAATAAAAGGAAGTAGAAATTAAAATGTACTCCTGATATAATCACTGTACATACTAAGTGGGGTTTTTTTTTTTCATTTTTAGGAAAGTGATTATTTTTTATAGTTAGAAATGAAGAAGTATCTCCTTCTAAGTTATTAAAAAAATCAGTATTTTTCTGCCAGTTACAGTTTATGTATAATCAAAATGAATTACCTGAAAGCTTTCAGTGCTAGTTGGAATAGTTCTGGCTTTTCTGTGAGCCAATCCAAGGCAAGAGACCAAGGCAAAACACCACTGTAAACTCTCAATATATGACCAGGACTGGGAACCATATTGTCTACTCCAAATAAACTAAAATAACAAGTCATTACTGCACGAACATAACAGTCTTCTAAAACCCTGTCCTTTGCAATTTCTTCCAGCACGTTTGAGGCATTTTCTTCTGAATGAAAACATTCCAACTGCCTTAAAACAAATTGGTACCACTCTTCTGGAAAGAATGAGCTCATCTCCCTCATCTTGGAATTAGGCAAACAGTTAGATGTCCAATCTTCGGGTAAGCTTAGCAAGTGAGAATGAGAACAACTGAATTCCACAAGAGGGATATATGCCATATCTTTTTGTTTTCCTTTGTCAACAACAGGGTATCCCAACATAACTGACTTGTAAAGATTGTTTTCAGGAACTGTGCCTACAGAATGCTCACCAATACCCTGTGATTCTACTGATCCTGGAATAGGCAAATTTATACCTGGTACAACTTTTAATTGATCTTTTTCTTCTTTTCCTTTTCTGATAGTCGGCTCATCACCAAAAACATTATCATCAGACCAGTCATCCAAAATTTCTGAATTTAAACTATCTGTGTCTTCTGGAGATTGGGTTTGTGGTGAAGCATTCAAAGCAGGAAGGATTATTAGCGATGCTTGCCCTTTATTTTCAGTTTTGTGAACAACCTCCTGCATGCGAGGCCTTCTGGAACAGTACTGAAGAAGTATCCACACAAGTACTTTAATAAGGTCACCTTTAAATTCTTTTAAATTATCATGAGAATCGATTATGCCAGATAGAACGTTCCTGGCATCAGAATAGAGTTTTACTGGCAAAACAGTACAGGGTGTCAAGACATTTCCAAAGTGTTCATTAATAGAACATATTCTTGAATATTCTTGTTCAAAGGCACTTTGAAAAACTTCATCAACTCTTTGAGCTTCAGCAGTATGACAGGATGTCTCTTGCAATTCTAACCCCTAAAGAAGAAAGAGAAAGTTCTTCAGTTTATGATCACTTATTATACAGAGAAAAGCAACTACTTTTGTATATGCCCATGGATTGGATTCTCATAATAAAAATATGGAAAATGCAAAAAAAAATTCTTTAACTCAAGAGCTACACCTTTACTCAAACTTATTGGCACTTTAACACATCTGATGCTGCATATAGAGATGAAAAATTATGCTACTATTTTAAAAGAAATTATAGAAATGCCACTAGAAATTGGCAAAACAATTTAATTGACTATGACCATAATTTTGAAAGACTATATGTATAGTGAAAGTTGAATCACATTTACAAAAGACTTTTTTTTTTTTTTAAGATTTTATTTATTTATTTGACAGAGAGAGAGAGTGAGAACACAACCAGGGAAGCGGCAGAGGAAGAGGGAGAAGCAGGCTCATTGTTAAGCAGGGAGCCCAATGCAGGGCCCAACCCCATTACCCTGAGATCATGACCCCAGCCTAAGGCAGACACTTAACCGACTGAGCTACCCAGGTGCCCTAAAAAACTTTTTAAAATATAAAGTGTTTTTGGAGGGCAAAAGGTAAAATTGGAATTATATAGCATATACAGTAGTTTTGTATCCTACTTTATATGACAGCTTTATTCTCCTATATGGATATTCTATAATTTATTCAATCATTTTTCTGTTCCAGTTTTTTAATTATAATAACATCATCATCATCATACAGATTTATGTATTTGGTTACTGTCTGTCTCCTCTAACTATAATGTAGACTCCATAAAGCAGCTCTCTTTTGGTTACTACTACGTCTGCAGTGCCTAAACCAGTACTTGACACAGTACTGGTATGCAACAAATATATGTTGATGGAATGAATACTATGAATGTGTTTTTAATTTATTTTTTATTTATTTATTTTTTAAAGATTTATCCATTTATTTGAGGAGTGGAGGGGTAGAAGAGGAAGAGAGTCCCAAGCAGACTCTGCGCCCAGTGTGGAGCCTGATGTGGGGGCTCAATCCCATGACCCCGAGATTATGACCTGAGCTGAAACCGAGAGTCTGATGCCCAACTGACTGCATCACCCAGGCACCCCGAATGTGTTCTTATGTGAATTTTAAACACATTTTTATTACTTCTCTATAAGGAATCACTTGAAGAGATTGCACCAGTCACTGTTTACTATTATTATTGTTATCATTGTTTATTTATTTATACGTTTTTACAAAATTAACAGTGCCTTTAATAAAAGACAATGCCGTCACGTTGTATTAGGATCCAGAGAAAGAACACAGAATGTGAACATCAGAAGCCATTTTTAAATCATGGCTTTACTGGGTTTTTGCACAAAATCTTAAGTAGATCACTTATTGAGATTCCTTTTCTCTTTCAAAGAAAACTAATCCTAGCACATAGGGTTGTGAAGATTTAAGTAATAAAAGTGCTTTGTTGGGGCACCTGGGTGGCTCAGTCAGTTAAGTGTTGGACTCTTGATTTTGGCTCAGGTCATGATCTCAGGGTTGTGAGATCAAGCCCCACGTCCAGCTCCACACTGAGCCTGGAGCCTGCTTAGCATTCTTTATCTACCTCTCCCTCTGCCCCTCGCCCCTCAGAATCTCTAAAAATAAATAATTTTTTAAAAAGTGCTTTGTAAACTTTAAAGCATATAACATATAAATGTTGGTAAGATGGTATTGCTAAGCCACCTGTGTCCAAAAAACTGAAAATAAAAAAAGACCGCCATCAAAAAAATGTATCTTTGGGATGCCTGGGTGGCTCAGTTGTTAAGTGTCTGCCTTCAGCTCAGGTCATGATTCCAGGACCCTGGAATCGAGCCCCACATTGGGCTCCCTGCTCTGTGGGAAGCCCGCTTCTCCTTCTCTCACTCCCGCTGTTTGTATTCCCTCTCTTGCTTTCTCTCTCTGTCAAATAAATAAATAAAATCTTTTTAAAAAAATGTATCTTTACATATGTAATAGAGCACAAAAGACCAATAAAGGATTCACATTATTAGGCATTATAAAACATACCATTTTTAAAAATAGAGCCTAAATGAAGCAATGAAAATGCCCTCAATATTTTTTAAACTTTTTTTTTTTTTAATAATGCCCTCAATATTGCATGAGATTTGCCTTCTCTTGACTGACTAGGTTCTCAACTTTAGGTGAGTCAGAATCACTGGAGGCCAGTTAAAACATAGGTTGCTGGGCCTTCCTCTAGTTTCTGATTCAGTAGGTCTGAGGTGGTGTCCAAGATTGGTCCTTTCTAAGAAGTTCCAGGAGATGTTAATATTACTGATCTGGGGAACTGAATTTTGAGAACCACTGGGCTAAAGAAAAAGCCTTTTAATCACCAGCAATTTTATCCTGTCTGTGCTAAGACAAAAAATTCATTCATTCACTATTATTCATTCAACGAATATTTATCAAGGGGCTATTAAGTGGCAGATACTGTTCCAGCAGCTTAGGCTATATCCCTTCAAACAGAGATCCTTGCCCTTGTGACAATTACATTAGAGGGTAAAGGGACACAGACAGTCAACAATGGAAATAAGTAAATTATATAGTTTGGTAGAAGGTGTAAGTGCTAGACGAATAGAGAAAAAGTAAAGTAAACCAAGGAGGACTGGGAGTGCCAGGATGGGAGTGGGAATACAATTTTAAATAGATAGCCATAGATCTCACTGAGGTGACATTTGAGCTCAGACTTGAAGGTGGTTATATGAAAAAGAGCATTCCAGGTAGAGAGAATAGCCAGTAGGCTGGAGTAGAGTGAGAAGATTCAAGTAGTAGATGAGGCCAAGAGGAAATAGAGAGCCTGATCATTTAGGGCCTTGGCTTTTACTCTGAATAAAAAAAGAGACCTACTGTAGGGTTTTGAGTAGAGAAGTGACATGAAATGAATTAGATATTAAAGATTACTCTAGTTGACAACAGACTATTGGGAGGCATAGGTAGAAAGAAGCAGGGAGACCAATTGGGAGACTATTGTAATGACCCAGGAAAGAGATAAAGATAGCTAATTGTAGGGTAGAGAGAAGTGGTGGCATATAGGATATGGCTTAAAGACAGCCAACAGGATTTCTTGTTGGATTGCATGTGGGGTATGGAGGTAAACAGGAGTGAAATATCACTGGACAAAAGCCCAAATGTTTTGGGGCTGAGCAACGAGAAGGATGGAGTTGTCACCAAGGACTGCTAGGCTCTGGACAGTCTGGTTTTTTGTTTTTTGTTTTTTTGTTTTTTCATTTTGTATACTTTATTTTTTAAATTTTAATTCCAGTGTAGTTAACATACAGTGTTCTGTTAGTTACAAGTGTACAATAAAGTGATTCAATAGTTCCAGTCTGATGTTAATTAAGAGGTCAAGGAAAAGAGGGGCACCTACGTGGCTCAGTCGGTTAGGTGTCTGCCTTGGGCTCAAGTCATGATCCCAGGGTCCTGGGACTGAGCCCCATTCCGGCTCCCTGCTCAGCAGGGAGTCTCCTTCTCCCTCTCCTCTGCCCCTCCCCACGGCTCGTGCTCTCTCTTTCTCTCAAATAAATAAAATCTTAAAGAAAGCAAAAAGAGGTCAAGGAAAAGAGAAGGAGCCATCAAAGGAGACTGACAAGGACTGACCCATGAAACAAGCTAAAAGAAGATACTGTGTCAAATGCTGCAGACAGGTCAAAAAAGACCAGATCAGAGAACTGACATTGGATTTAGCAATGTGATAGCCAGTAGAGACCCTGACAAGAGCAGTTTTGGTACAGTAATAGGTAACAGGGTCATAAACCTAGAGTAAGTTGAAGAGACAATGGCAGAAATGAAATTTGAGATTTAAGTAATTTTAAGGCATTTTGCTTTAAAAAGAGGAAAAAGGCAGGGTGTAGCAGGGAGTAAGGATCAGAAGAGGTTTTTTAAGTTGAGAATGCTTATGTGATATAGGAGTAAAAAAATATTACTGAGTCACACTTTTGAGATGCTCAACTAGATAAGGATATAAAGAGCAGGCCTGGACAAAAAGAAGGCAGGTATATTTTGTTACTACGCTCTATAATACAATCGACACTAGTCTACCTATCAATATGTTCATATTGAAATACACTTTAAAAATCCCTGAGGCGTTTTTCACAGGTAATTAATTGATACTCCTAAGTTGAGCTATTAAATGTATGATACGTCTATAACAGGTAACATTTTACACATGTGCTATAAAAATACTAGAGAGGTTTCAAATGTACATTGACCTTAATGTTAATACAGCAGTAAGTATAACCACATTCTAGAATCATTATCCATATTAAACGATCCTGAAAACGGCCCAAGTAATGAGACCCAGGTAAGAGGAGACCTAAAACAAATTAGAAAAAAGAAAGTAAGTAATATTCAAGCTTGTTTTATTTTGCCATGTGAATCTTCAAAACTGATTAAGACACTTGGAACTGATTCATAGTTCCTTTTATTCTCTTTATGTCAGGAATAGAAATAATTATTCACTGCATATTAGGGAGCATTAAATTAAGCTTTTGATAGGAACAGGAACAGTTAAAAGAGAAAATCTATAGGTAATACATAAAAATTCAAGGATATATTTTCCAGAGAAACAAATTAGAACTTGCTATATAAAATCCTAACTACAGTAGGAAAAGTATAAAAGTATTAAATGTAAAAAGTGCATAAAAGCCAACTTCACATTATTTATTTATTTAAAGAATTTTGGACATTTTTTTTATAAACACACATAAAAATGTTTTGTGGTGCTAAAAATTTACATAAAATGCTACTACCACACTGTACAAAACTTTAAAAAATTAGTTTTCTCTCAACATTATATCTCTGAGATCTGCCCATGTTGAATGCAAATAGCTCAAGTCACTTGTACCTACAGTTGAGAATTCACTGTATAGGGGCGCCTGGGTGGCTCAGATGGTTAAGTGTCTGCCTCCAGCTCAGGTCATGATCTCAGGGTCCTGGGATTGAGCCCCGCATCGGGCTCCCTGCTCAGTGGGGAGCCTGCTTCCCTCCCTCTCTGCCTGCCTCTCTGCCTACTTGTGATCGCTCTCTCTGTCAAATAAATAAAATCTTTAAAAAAAAAAAAAGAATTCACTGTATAAATTTAGCTAAATTTGAACATTCATTTCCTGTTAATAAACACATTCCATATATTTCTAATTTTTCTCAATCATAAATAGTACTGCAGGGATTACCTTTATGCAAGTCTGCTTATACAGTGTGTTGTACAGTAAAGAGTTAACATAGCAGAACTGATTGCTACCCTTTGAAAGTCCTGTTTGCAAAGCTGGTTGATGGCTGACAGCTGGGAACTTGCGTTTCGGGAGAATTCTCACCACCCTCCTTGATAAAAGTCTTGTCGTGTCTAAACAGTTTGTACAAATAATACAGTTTATACTGAACACCTGTTTTCTTTCTGGGAGTCTGGAATCTTGGTACACGCTAGGCAGAGGATGCCTACATGATCACGCCCCAATAAAAGCCCCAGGCACTAAGTCTCAAATAAGCTTCCTTGGTAGTCAACGTATCACACATGTTGTGACAATGTGTGGCTGGGGAATTAAGTATGTTCTGGGTAATTCCATCGGGAAAGGACATCTGGAAGCTTGCATCATGTTTTACCTCACGTAACTTTTCTCTTCATTGATTTTGTTCTGCATCCTTTCACTATAATAAATCTTAGCCATGAGTACAAATATATATTGAGTTCTGCGAGTCCTCTCAGTGAATCATCAAACCTGTATATGGGCTTGGGGACCCCCAAAATACATGTACAAAAGTTTCTCTAGAATCAGAATCTAATTAGAATTATGGAATCTAAAAGTGAATCCCGAGGCCATGGGATACATACACCTTTACTACAGACTATTAGTTTACTCTTCAAGGTGGTTATATGAATTTATATTCCCTTCTAGCAGAGTGTGAAAGTTCCTATTGCTCATACCCTAGCCAATACTTGGTAATGTCAGACTTTTACATTTCTGTCAACCAGATGTATGTGAAATGTTATCTCATTGCTTTTTTCCCCCGCAGGGATACTTTATGACACACTTCTTGGCTAAGTGTAACTGATTTGATAATAAAGTATAATTTCTACCTCAGGTATTTATTACTTTAGATGTGAGTCAAACCTCACAGGTATTTTTACAAGTGGCATAGTATTATATAATAAACCTTAATTAGAACTGGATGAAAAGATTAAGTATAGAATATTTTCTTTGAGAAGGAAAAATGATTATTCATTAAAAAATTTGTACTATAAAGTTTTTCCTAAATTATCTCACAAATTTAGGTAACAAATAATTAGAAAAGTTCAATCCAAGTAAGCATTTCATTAAAATTCTAATTTGAAATTGTTATTCTGCCTGGAATCAGTTTGCCAAGATGTCACTGGATATTTCTATAATAAGGTTCAAAGGCTAAGGCATATGCTAGGAGACAACACACTACTGTCATCAGCTTGGGTCTTATTTAAAACCAACCTTGAGAAGTACAATATAGTTGAATTTGTAGTTAGTGTACAATGAAAGCATTAACTCATAAAATTAGTTCATCCTCATAAAAAATTTTTTTCTTACTGATACTTGCATAGTACTTCACTTTGGGAGGCTACTGATCATTGACCACAGCTTTTGTTATCTTGCCCTGTAACCTTGTCAGACTGTTTACGTTGTGATACAGTAACTAATAAGATACGGACAAACTCCCTTAAGCTCTTCAATCTGATATTTTGTAAAACTAGTTTTTACTATTTATGGATCTAAGCCATTGCATCTACTTGATGTGAACTTACTATAAATTCATGGAAATTTTGGGAGATAAGGTGTTTTCATGGTTAAGTGGTGGAACTATAACCTGATTTTGTCCAAGAAAATCTTTTTTAAAAAATGTCAAGTCACCTTAATGAAACTTCCCCTTACTATTTTTATGACTTTATTTACCTCAAAATAAGGAGCAAGAGATATACTTCTATTTCATAGTTAGTCTTTCTGCCATATATCACAGTATTAGAATCTATATAATGGTTGGATCAAAACACTTCTTCTATATGTTCATTTTTTTGTATTTTAAATATATTAGTGAGGATTTTTTAAGCACAACGATTTACTTACCTAAACTTCCAGCTGCCATTGCAGCCTGCAGTGCAGTGGTCAGACCTGGGACCATCTGGTCATAGTACACTGTGTCTGAGCACACGCAGGCTGCAGTGCCCACTGCTCCTGGCCAAATCCGAACAGGTCGGGGAAAGCCCACCAAGAACAAAGGAAGGGTGAAGAGGGGGAGTAAGGGAGAGGAAAGTAGTGTAGAGAAAACGATGAAGACCAACATGAATGGAGAGAAGACAATGTTGAGTATACATAAAGTGGTGGTTGACTTTCGACGTTTTTTTTCAGTCCACGATGCCAAAAGTACGGTCACAGCAAACTGCAGCTTAGAGATGAACTGAATCAGACGATCACGCATGATGCCAACCTGCAGAGATGTAAAAATGTTTCTTTTATTCTGAAAGACCTCATGAATTTTCAAGATCACATAAGGAAAACTGTGTAATTTTATTACTGCTGCAATATTTTTGAGGAAATAGCCCTTATATGAGATTCTTTGTTGTAATTTTCTCCAATCTCCCAAGTAATAAGTGAGTCTACATTTTTAAAAGTTTGGACTCTCTTAGGAAAAAAATAATAACAAAGAGAACCAACAGAGTGCTAGGATAGGTTAAGGTTGACTAACTTTTTCCATTACATGCTTTTTAGGTCATGAGAACCAGAAGTGATAAACAGTTAAGTAACTATCCTTAATTCATCCTTATTTTATAGATTAAGAAACAGAAGTCATAAGACAAACCTTAATAGATTGAAATCATACAAGGATGTTCATACAAATCATACAAAGTATGTTCTTTAACCAAGACAGAATTCAATCAACAATAGAAATAAAAAAATAATAAAGGAATCTTGAAATTAAAAGACACATTGCTGGGGTGCCTGGCTGGCTCAGTTGGTTGAGCATGCAACTCTTGATCTTGGGGTTCTAAGTTAGGTGTAGAGATTACTCAAAAATAAAATCCTACCAAAAAAAAAAAATTAAAAGACACATTGCTAAGTAACCAATGGGTCAAAGAAGACATCACACAAAAAAATGAGAAAACATTTTGAGATGAATGAAACAAAAACACAACATACCAAAACTTGTGATTCAGCTAAAACAGTGCTTAGAAGGCAATTTATAGCTAGCTTTAAATGTCTATATAGAAGATCTTAAATCAATAACCTAATCTTCCACCTTAGAAAACTAGAAAACAAAGCACAAACTGAACCTCAAGTAAGCAGAAGAAAGGAAATTATAAAGAGTAGGGCAGAAATGAATAAAATAGAGAATATAAAAACAATTGAGAAAATCAACGAAACCAAAAGCTGGTTTTTTTGAGATCAATAAAATGGACAAACCTTTAGCTACACTGACCAAGAATAAAACAGAGAAGACTCAAAATTACTCAAATTAGGAATGAAAGAGATAACTTTACCACCAATTTTACAGAAAAAAATTAGAAGGATTGTAAGTTCATAGTACTTACTAAGTACTAGTATATACTACGAACTGCATGCTGATAAATTTGATCACTTAGATGAAACTGACAAGTTCCTTAAAAACATAAAGCAACTCAAGAAGAAATAGAAAAACTGAACAGACATGTAAAAAGTAAAGAAATCAAATTTGTAATTTAAAAGCTACTCACAGAGAAAAGCTGAGGCTCAGATGGCTTTCATATTACAAAATACTACATACCACAAAATATTTAAGATACATACCAAATATGATCAAACATTTAAGAATAATTAGTATGAAATTACTAACTCATTCTTATGAGGTCAGTGTTATTTTGATATCTAAACCAAAGACATGACAAGAAAAGAAAGCCGCAGATGCATAAAAATATCAACCACATAAAAATATTAGTCAATTGAATCCTGAAACATATAAGCAGGATGATACACCATGACCAAAGGGGATTTATTCCTAGAATGCAAGGTTGGTTTAACAACCAGAAATCAACGTATTATTCCATATTAACAGATTAATGGACAAAACCACATGACCATTTCAATAGACACGGGAAATACATCAGGCAAAATCCAACACCCTTCATGATAAAAAGATTAACCAGAAATAGAAGGGAACTTCCTCAACCTGATAAAGAACATCTACAATAGGGATGCCTGGGTGGCTCAGTTGGCTAAGCCTCTGCCTTTGGCTCAGGTCATGATCCCAGGGTCCCGGGATTGAGTCTCACATTGGGCTCCTTGCTCAGTGGGGAACCTGCTTTTCCCTCTGCCTACTGCTCCCCCTGCTTGTGTGCTTGCTCCCTCCCTCTCTCTCTCTCTGACAAATAAATAAAAACCTTAAAAAAAAAGTTTCTTAAAAAAAAAGGAACATCTACAATAGCTGATGTCATATCTAATGGTAAAAGACTGACATCAACTTAATGGAGAAAGACTGACTGTTTTCCTCATAAGATGTCTTCTATTCAACTCTTCTATTCAACATCATACAGGAGGTTCTGGCCAGGGCAAGTAGGTAAGAAAAAGAGAGGAAAGATATCTAGATTGAAAAGAAAGAAGTAAAAATATCTCTACTATCTCTACTTTGCAGATGATGTGATCTTATATACAGAATGTCTTTAAAAATCCACTAAAAATCTACCAGAAGTAATAGAAATAAGGTTTTAGGACGCAAGATTATTATTTTAAAAACATTAATTGTATTCTATACTCTAGCAATAAACAAGCCAAAAAATGAATTAAGAAAACAATTCCATTTATAGCATCATCAAAAAGAACAATATACTTAGGAAAAATTTAATAAAAACATTAAGACCAAAACACTGAAGACTACATAACAGTGTTGAAATAAAGATCTTAAAAAAATATAAAGACATGTCATATCGATGGATGGGAAGAATTAGTATTTTTTAAGATGTCAATACTCCCCAAATTGATCTACACATTTGAGGTAATCTCTACCAAACTTTCAGATGCCTTCTTGCAAAAACTTAAAAGCTGAAACTAATATTTACATTGTAATGCTGGGGCACTGGAAGAGTCAAAACAATCTAAAAAAAGATCAAAGTTGGAAGACTCACACTTCTGGATTTCAAAACCTACTACGAAGTATAGTAATAAAGATAGGATAGTACTGGCATAAGGACAGACATATAGATAAATGGAAAAGAACTGTGAGTCCAGAAATAAACTCTCACATTTGTCATTTGATTTTTGACCAGGGTGCCAAGAAAAGTCATTGAAGGAAGGGTAGTTCTTTCAATAGATAGTGCTGGAACAATTGTATATCCATATATAAAAGAATGGATTTGGAACCCCACCTCATATCATATACAAAAATAAAAAGTAGATCATCGACCCAACTGTAGGAGTTACGGTTTTAACTGTAAAAGTCTTAGAAGAAATCTCTATGATTTGGGAATAAGCAGTGTTTATTAGACATGACCCCAACAAATCAAGTGACAAAAGAATAAAGAGATAAATTGAACTTCAGCAAAATTAAAAACTTTTTTTGCTTCAAAGGATATTATCAAGAAGGAGAAAGCCTACAGAATGGGAGAAAATTTTTGTTTATCATATATGTCAAGGAATTTGTATCCAGAATATATAAAGAACTCTTAAATTCAATAACAAAAGGGCAAGCCACATAAAATGGACAAAGGATCTGAATAGACATTTCTCCAAAAAACATACACAAATGGCCAATAAATTTATGAAAAGATGCATAATTAGCATTTAAGGAATGCAAATCAAAATTACAATGAAATAGCAGTTTTCACCCACTAGAATGAAAAAGTCAGATAATAAGTATTGGTATGGATGTAGAGAAATCCTCAGACATTGTTGGTGGGAATGTAAAATGGTACTACCTCTTTGGAAAAATGTTTGGCAGTACCTTGAAGTGTTAAACATAGACTTACTATGAACTGAAATTCCAGTCCTAGGTAGATACAGTTAAGAGAAATGAAAGCACATGTCAAAAAAATAAATGTCCAAAAACATGTACACAAATGTTCATAGCAACATTATTCATAATAGTCAAAAAGTAAAAACAACCTAAAAATCCATCATCTGATAAATAAATCAACCAGAGAAACCAAACGTGTATTAATGGTTTCTGGGGCTGGAGTGGGGGGTGTTAGGGATGGAGAGTGGAAATAGGGAAGGACATTAATGTGCATGAAGGTTCTTCTTGGGATGTTGAAAATGGTTTAAAATTAGACTGTGGCAATGGCTGTAAAATTCTGTCTACTGCTAAACTGTGTAAGTGGATGATTTTATGGTATGTGAACTACATCTCAATAAAGCTAATAAAACACATGCTTACCAGTAAGAGTCTGATTCCTGTATCCAGGCTTCTGTTCCACCACACATCTGTACTGATCAACAAGTGCACTACTGATACAATGACTGTCTCCAATAAAGCATTTTCTGTATGCTGCCACACCTGCAGTACACAAATTATCCACTTTATCTGGTAGAATTTGATAAATTTAAGTGAACTGTTAGAATAAACAAAACTGCAATTAAGCTTAGCAGTACAAAAATACTATTAAGTGCTTATTAGGATTACCATTCTAAAAGCTCTTGTGAATCCAATGGAGACAGACACAGAGTGGAGCCCTTGTAAAGAACTGTCCAATGAAAGAAATGCTATCATAGCAAAGGGTGATACTAGGACAAACAAAAAAAAAAAGAGACAAATTTAATTAAGGCAAAGTAACCTCTTCCACCATATTTTATTTTGGTTAATATGATTTTTATGAGCACATTTAAGCAGTTAACTGAAAAAACTAATAAACAAACCAAAACATAAAAGAATAAATGCCTGTATGCTATATATTGCAAAAACATGGGAATTCCATATTTTTGTATACTTCCTAGATATAACACAAAGTTAGTAGATTTTATCCTCCTACCTAGATTTAGCAAAATCCATCTGACAACACCAATCTTCACAAGCCTTGTTCGCTTTTCTAAGAATAAAGTCGCAGTTTGCACATCCTTTGGATAGAAAGGGTTTCGGAAAATTCCAAAGACACAGACGCTTTGAATTTCTCTAAGTATCCACAGTATTATAAGCAATATCATCAAAACATAGCCAACAATAGCCTGAGGACTGTTTTTGGAAATCCGTGAGAAACCAGCAAAATGATGCAGCAGACTAGTTTCTATGAGAGCCAAGACTAATACGATGATGTAGAAAAGGCATTCCTTCCAAGTAAACTGTTTTTCTGAACCACTGGGTAAAGCTTTAGATTTGGTTCCAACTCTGTGTCTAGTCACACTGTGTTTGAAGACAAGACCCATGTCACTTAGGTTAAGACTCAGTAAGAATCCAAGTCCAGTCATGAAAAGAACCACACCAACAGGGCTGCGAATGAAATACGATGTTACAGCTGTTCCAGCAGAAATGATGAACATTATTAATAGCCTGCAGAGAAAAAGAAAGAAAGATTTGCTCGAAAAGAGGGGTGCAGAAAAATTGCACTTTAAGAATAAGTTATGCAGAACTTTAATATTTAAAATAATTACCGTAGGTGTGTTGACATAGATGAGCCTCCAAGGCCAAATTCTAAAACTTGCTCCATTGCCCATAAGAAAAGTGCATCAGGTGGGGGCAGAGTCCCGAGTGCCCACAGAAAGGGTAAAAATATAAACAAGATGTGTAAAATCTGATTCACTTGTTCTAGAGCTGGTATATTTACCATAAACCTGTAAGAAAAAGGAAACATTTAAATCATACCAAATAATATATAGAAGAGGATCTTCCCAGGAAAAACAAAACAACGCATGCAACCCACTCCCTGAAACAAAGGAACATTTACAAAAAGATCCTAGTCCCAAAGTGCAAAAGAGCAACATTTATAAATTGTGACCATTGTCCTTCCCCCTTATCAGCAACTACCCCTACTCAATTGTGTATGAGATTAGCACTTAGAAAATATGTGAATTCAAATGTGGAAAGAAGGAAGAAGTAATTAAAAGCAATTTACTGAATAAAACTGAATTTAGGGATTTGTAAAATTGAACCGAGCCCAGAGTAAAAATATTTCACCCTTAATTGTCTAAACTACATTGCCTGAAATTCTACCAATGATTCTTGAGAGTTTAAAATTTTCTAATTTAAAATTGTAACTCTGGGAAGGCCAAACCTTATTGATGCTTTTACCATTACCAATTTACCATTGATGCTTTTACCATGGATTTGAGAATACAAACTTGTAAAATACAATCTCATAAGTTAAGAGATAGCTCTATAAAGTGGAAAAATTGGTTCCTGGCATAGCACTTACCCATATATATTACATGGTTTTAAATAATTTAATAAAAACTTAAAGTATAGAAGAATAAGTACTATCAATATATTACTAATACTTTTGGAATAAAGCTGACCAAACACTTTGTCTGGAAACCAATAATGTCCTAATACTTACAATATTCCAAAGATATCTTGCAAAAGAGAAAACTAAATCTCAAAACTTATAGCATAATTATACTTGAATACCTGAGCTGCTAGGAATCAAAGTCAAGGAGAAGGCACCTTCTATAATAATTATCCACTTAAGTGTATGTTAACAGCCCAGAAGCAAATGTATAGCAACTATGGATATAATAATGACATAATATGTGCTATGGATATAATAATGACATAATGTGTTTGCTCACACAAATATCAGGACTATGTCAGCTAATGCACTCTGTCTCATAATGTATGTTCTTCAAATTTTTATAAGCAGAGAATTAATGAATACAAGGTTAAAAATGTGATGCTAAATTAGAGGACAATACTTTTTGTAATGTAGTTTTAAAATACCTTTCGTTCTGGGAAGAAAATACTCAAGTACCAAAAAGGAAAATCAAACCACACACAATAAACTGCAGGAAGGTCAAGGAAAACATGCAGATCTGTAGTTATTTTTCTTCTAAAAGACTGTTAACATTTCTCTTTCTAATATTTTCAAGGATAGTGTATTTTGTGTAAAAGTAATGTATATCCAGGAAATATCTTACTCAAATTTGATTTAACCTCTCCAAATCTTTTTGTTCTTAAGCAATGACACAGAAAATCTATTTATATACAAGAATCATACACAAAACAAGCATATGTAATTTAAGCAATCAAACATTGTGATCACTTTCCTGTATGACTCACACTCAAATAATATGATTATTGTGGTTAAGTCTTTTATATAGGAAATATGTTTAAATTCTATTTCTGATATGTAACATGAATTTTCTAGGGCAAAATATCTAACCCTCAAGAAAAAAACTTCGTTTGAATCTAATAACCATAAAAACATTTCAAATTCTGTATACTCACTAAGATCCACATGTCCAGAAAAAAGATGTTTATAGTGGCTAAGATGACATAAATATGCATCATTCATTGAAACAATTTCTGAGAGTCTATGAACTAAGTACTATCAGTTTAACACTTGTCTTTAATAAAAATGCACAGAAAAAGTCACTTAAAATTGTTAATACATAAGTGTACTCGGTAAAATAAAGAATGGGGAAAGAGAAAATATTATTATACTGTGAGGCATTCTCTGAAATAAAATTAAGACACAATTTGATATATTTGACAACTCTCCAAACTTGAACAGTGCACGCATTTCATACATTATTTATTTGCAGTATCATACCTACTATATAAAGATCGTCTTATTTTGTTGATCAAATTTCTTTTTTTAATTTAAATTCAATTAGCCAACATATAGTACATCATAAGTCAAGTGGGAGGTAATTGTTCTGCATAAACATGTCATCTTTTTCTATAAAAATAGATTTGAGCAGGCTTTTGTCTCCTCCTTTAAGTTGAAAAAAAAAAAACTCTAATGATCAAACTGTAAATATTGAAACTGTGTATTAAATCCAACTAGAATCAGTAAAAAAAAATTTATGTTCTTTCATTTAGAAATGAGTAATGCAGAAAGTCAAGGTAACCAAATTATAAAGTAACAGATTTTTTTTAAAAAAATTAAAGAACCCAGGGCATCATTTTAAATGCAAAGATGTACTATAGCAGGTATATAATTTCTGATCTCAAAAATAGCACAGTGAGACAGTAACTCAAGAACCTAAATTCTCAAAATAATCTTATAAACTTAAATCTTTTAGAAGGGGATGAATGTATATATATACATTGGAACTCAAATTTACTGTTAACTTTTCAAGACCAAGTATTTAACTGTAGTATATTTTATGGCTAATAAATGGTAGTGGTACTAACAGACCTATTATAAATGGATTTCCCATAAACTAATTCTCCCCTCACATATTTGATTAGGTGAAGAACAACAAGGATATTATAGTGTCCTCTGGTCCATAAAAGTAGCACAACGAGAAAAGATTAAGGAATAGCAAATGGTCCCCTAAGAATAGGTCAGTTTCAGTACAAAAACTGGTTAAATATTTTTTAAATGTCTTGTCTTATTTTAGGCTGCCATAACAAAATACCACAGACTAGGTGGCTTAAACAATAGAAATTTATTTCTCATAGTTCTAGAGGCAGGAAGACCAGAGTGCCACCACGGTTGGGTTCTGGTGAGAACACTCTTCAAGGCTTACAGACAGCCAACTTCTCATTGCATCCTCACATGGTGGAGAAAGAGAGAGATCAAGCTCTCTGGTCTCTCTTCTTATGAGGGCACCAATCCCATTAGAATAGGACCACCCTGATGACCCAACTACCTTTCAAAGACCCCCATCTCCAAATACCATCACATTGGGAGTTAGAGCTTCAACATATGAATTTTGAGGGGGCACATACATTTATTCCTTAAAATTCCACCCCAGTCTCCCAAATTCATTTTCTTCTTATAGCAAAACATGCATCCCATCCCAACAGTCTTAACAAATTCCAGCACCAATTCTGAAGTCCAAAGTTTGTCTACCATATAATCAGATACAGGTGAGACTCGAGGTATACCCCATCCTGAGGCAAAATCCCTCTCTAGCTGTGAACCTGTGAAATCAGATAATTTATGTGCTTCCAAAATAAAATGGCGGAACAGCCCCAGAATGGGCATTCTTATTCCAGTAGAGAGAAACAGGAAAGAAGGAAGGGGTGACATGCTCCAAAGAAGTCCAAAACCTAGCAAGGTAAATTCCATTAGATCCCAAGGTTGGGAAAGAATCTTCTTTGGTTTCATACTCTGCGCTCCAGGCCTCAAACAGCTCCAGGTGGGGGTCTCACCCCCAACGCTCTGCAGGGCAGTACCAGCCCCAAGGCTTCCAGCTTTTAGTTTGTTGAAACCAAGGAAGTAGCCCTGACAATCTCTGAATCACTTTTGCGGTCATTTTTCCCTCTTCTTAAACACCTGTCAAATCTAACAGCCTTAGTTCATTTCATCTTGTCTCTGATCCTTTTCAACGGAAAGGTCCTTTTTCAGTTTCTGTTGAAACTGGTAGTATTTTTGTTCATACAACCCCATAAACTCTTTATTTAGTGGTAGTCCAGTCACACCCTTGGTGCTCACTTCAGAACATGCTTTCTCATTTTTTTTGTGAGATGGATAGGCCAAAAATTTTCCAAACCTTCAAGTTCTGGTTCATTTTTGCTTATTAATTCCTTCTTCAATTCATCTCTCCTTTCATATAAGCAGTGAGGAGGAATCAAATTTTTCTTTCAACCAGTTGCTTAGAAATCTCCTCGCCTCTATATCCAATTACATCACTCTCAAGTTCTACTTTCCACAAAACATTAGAAAGTGGTTCAGCCAAGTTTTGTGCCACTTTATAACAAGAGTCACCTCTCCTTCAGTTTCCAATAACAGATTCTCATTTCTAAGACCTCACCAGAAATGCCTGTAGGTCCATATCTCAAGCATGCACCTCAAAAGTCTTCCGGCCTCTATTCATTACCCAATTTCAAAGCCACTTCCACATTTTTAGGTATCTGTTACAGAAGCAACCCACCTCTTTGTATCAAAATCTGTCTTAAACAGCTTAGGCTGCCATAATAAAATACCACAGATTGGGTGGCTGATACAACAGAAATTATTCTGGAGGCTGGAAGTCCAAGATCAGCATGCCAGCATGGTCAGATTCTACTGAGAATTCTCTTCCTGGTTTGCAGACAGCAGCCTTCTCACTGTATTCTCATATAGTGGAGAGAGAGAGACATTAAGCTCTCTGGTGTCTCTTCTTAAAAGAGCACTAATCCCATCAGATCAGGGCCCCACTCTCATTTTCCTAATTACTTCCCAAAGATCCCATCTCCAAACACCAACACACTGGGGTAAGGGCTTTAACATATGAATTTGAGGGGGGACATGAATATTCAGTTCATTACATGCCTATACATTTCTACCTGAACATGGACCTGTGAAAGAGAAAGCTGCAATCTACGGAAACAGAAATAAATGTCAGATTTAGAAAAGATAAGCAAAGGGGGTTATCCAACGATTTTGTAAACATTTTGGTAAACAATTTTGCTTAACAACTCTGTTTTCTATTTTTCTACTATAGCAAATAAAAAAAAATCAATATTCCTTCTACATAGTTACTACAACAAAATTAGAAATGTTATTCATCTTAAATTTACTCAATCTGTACATAGTATTTACGTGCATAAATTTTAAATTCTTCATTAGATCTTCATAGGAAAGTTCTATCTCTTTTCATAGGTCTCAGCCAGGCTATCTTATAGATTCACAGCTTGGTACTGAATGTGAAACACAGAATTAAAATTTTGCTTATTTATCTTACCTTATAAAGGGTTTTCTTTTTACTCTTCAATAAGGTTTAATTACTGCTTTAGTATGAATGTTTAACAGAGATTACTCCTAAGAGATTAATCATCAGAACAACCTATCATCCAGTGGTTTGGTCTTGATGACTTTCAATTTATAGATTTATTTTTTTAATACTAATGAAGAGCTCATACTATGTATGCTTAAAAACAAAGCGAGTTATAAAGTATCTGGTAGCTTATTACCTGTGTGCAAGATCTACAGAAACAAAGAAAAAAATATAAAGAGGTCTCATAAGAGGAGTGATTTCGTAAGTATCCTGGGTTTGGAAAGTCGCAGTCTCTGCAGCTGTGTTTACAATTAATGAATATTCTCCTATACATAATGTCATCCATCCAAAGACAAACAGTAGAACAGTGCCTCCTGTACTGCCATACAGCAGGGATATTCTATTTGGGAGCAGATACCATGTTCCAAGACCGCACATTAACCCAGCAAGGAAAGAATGAAGAATTGTATTGGCTATATATTTCTTGCCAGGAATTAAAAATTTGATAGTCTCAGTGCCAGCACAACTTGTAAAGTCATGTTCATCTTCCTCTGCTAAGATATCTGTGGTTAGCATTCTTTCTACTGTCACCGATTTGTTTCTGGCGTATAAACTTGTGAACTGGATGATAAATGCAGTGAAAAGCATTAGTCCACCTGAAAGAGCTGCTGTGTAATAGTCTTCCAAAATGCCCAACTGATACAACAGTGTTCCTAATCCACCCCAAACCCATGGCATCAGAAAAAGGACAGTTTGATTAACATATATGTAAGGAGGGGCACAATAGCCTAATTTGAACCGAGGGCCTCCAAGAACAGTCTGCGGAAAGCGCTTCAGAAAGAAGTCCTGTTTGTAATCATTCAGCAGAGGCACATCAGGACTCATCCTTCTCATTCAGGATTATTCTGAAAGTCACATCCTCTTCTGTAATACAGCAGTCTCTAAGAAAAAGAAAAAAGTCACTACTTGACAATGTCATACTTAAAAGATGGGGGGAACCCCACATTTCTATTTTTAACTCCTTAATTCCTTCAAGGGCAGGATTTAGAACTTCACCTCTCAAGCTCCTCTCCATTGTCTGACACACACATGGCACTAAACAAATAGTTGTAAAGTTTTTTTCACTTGAAAAACAATATTATTAATTTATCTAGAACTTAATATTTGGGATTAGATCTTAAATTAACATTTTTAGATTTTAAAGTCAAAGAGAAGTTCAAAAAGCCAGTACTTTCAACTCAAATCTGCCAGTGGTTTAATCGTTTCCCTCAGAGTTTTTGATGTTTGTTTTTAAACTTTCCCTCTACTATAATGGTCAGCAAAATTTTTCTCTAAGGGCTGAAGAGTAAATATTTTGGGCTTTGTGGACCATATGATCTCAGCTATAATGACTCAATTCTGCTGTTGTAGCAGAAAAGCAGCCATAGATAATACATAAATAAATGAACAGGAGTTTGTGTTCCTACTGGAACAGGTTGTGTTCCAGTAAAGCTTTATGGTATTTTTACCTGTGCCTATGGGCCAGACTCAGCCTGTGAGCCATGGTTGGCCAAACCCTGCTCTATATAATGAGGATATTCTTCTCAATTTCCTTGAATTGGAATGAAAATAGAAGTGGAAAAAGAAATAGGAATACTGTTAGTCACATCATTTAGCAATTATAGTAAACTTACGATTTTCTGATAATTTAAAAAGTCAAATCCTGTTAAAATAGTAACATTTCAATAAAAAACCATTGGCAGCTCAACATGCAGTAGAAAGAACAATAAACTGGAAATCAAAGGACTCCAGGTGTCTGACTAAATGCTATGTTAGCTATGTTACCATAAGCAAACCACTTTCTGATTCAATTTTTACTTTCTCTGTTAATCAGTTTCCAAAATCTACCCAAACTAGGAAAACATGAAACAATAATAGGATCTGTAGGTGCTGTAGTCTAGATTACTTCCATTTCGGGGCCACAAAAATCTAAGTATAGGGGCGCCAGGCTGGCTCAGTCAGTCGAGCATGTGATTCTTGATCTCAGGGTCATGAGTTCGAGCCCCACTCTGGGTATACTGATTACTTAAAAAAAAAACCAAACAAACAAACAAACAAATAAATAAATAAATATATATTTTTAAATCTAAGTATCAAATAACAGATTCTCTTCTCTTTGACTTTTCCTTTTCCAGGGATATACTCAGTAGCTTATTCTGAAAAACAGTTGCCTGACACAAGATAGCTAGCAAAGTATTACTCAGGGATCATATATTGTGCTGGAAAAGAAAAAACAAGTTCAAAGCTAACTTCGTAAAGCAAGACATAGAGGTCAGTGAAACAGAATAGAGAACCCAGAAATAAATACTCACATATATGGTAAAATATTTGACAAGAGTACCAAGACAATTAAATGAGGAAAGGATGGTCTTTGGAATAAATAGTGCCAGGAAAACTGAGTATCCATACGCAAAAGAATGAAATTAGACCCTTAACATCATACACAAAAATTAACTCAAAATGGACCTAAGTGTAAGACCTAAAACAATAAAGCTCTAAGAAGAAAACATAGGACAAAAGCTTCCAATACTGGATTTGGCGATGACTTCTTGGATATGACACCAAAGGTACAGGTTAACAAAAGGAAAATAGACAAATTAGACTTCATGAAAATTTTAAAAATTATGTGCATCAAAAACACTATCAACAGAGTGAACAGGCAACTCAAAGAATGGGAAAAAATATATCATATATCTATTTGATAAGGGATTACTATCCATAATATATAGAGAACTCCTAAGACTCAACAACAAAACAAACCAATTCGAAAACTGGCAAAGGACTTGAGTAGACATTTCTCCAAAGAAGATACAAAAGTGGCAATAAATGCATGAAAAGATGCTCAAAACTACTAATCATTAGAGAAGTGCAAATCAAAACTACAACAAAATACCACTTCATAGCTATTTGGATGGCTACTATCAGAAAAACAGAAAACAAGTATTGGTGAAGATGTGGAAAACTGGAACCCTTATGCACTGTTGGTGAAATATCAGATGGTATAACTGTTGTGGAAAACAGTACAGTGGTTCCTCAAAAATTAAAAATTGGGGCGCCTGGGTGGTTCAGTGGGTTAAAGCCTCTGCCTTCGGCTCAGGTCATGATCTCAGGGTCCTGGGATCGAGACCCGCATCGGGCTCTCTGCTCAGCAGGGAGCCTGCTTCCCCTCCCTCTCTCTGCCCGCTTCTCTGCCTACTTGTGATCTCTCTCTCTGTCAAACAAATAAATAAATAAATACAATCTTTAAAAAAAAAGTTAAAAATTGGATTACATATGATCCAGGTTTTTGATTTCTGGATATATGCCCCAAAGAATTGAAAGCAGGGTATCAAAGAGATATTTGTAACTCGTAAAATTTCATAGCAATATTATTCACAATAACTAAAACATGGAAGCAACTCAAGTGTCCACTGAAGGATGTATGGATAAACAAAATGTGGTATATACATACAATGGATATTTTTTCAACCTTAAAAAGGAAGGAAATCCTGCAACATGCTATAACATGGATGAACCTTAAGGGCCTTATGCTAAGCAAAATAAGTCAGTCACAATAAGATAACTACTGCATAATTTCACTAAGACAAGGTACTCAGAGTTTTCAAAATCATAGAAAGTTGAATGGCAGTTGCCATGGGATGAGGAAAGAGAATGGGAGTTACTGTTCAATAGGCATAAAGTTTCACAAGATAAGAAGTCACAAGGACGAATGATGGTGACGATTGCACAACAGTGTGAATATATTTAATACCACTGAACTATATGCTTAAAAATGGTTAGGAGAGTAAACATTATATTTATTTTACCACACATGCACAAATTTAAAGGCATCTTAAAATAGTCTTTCTTCTTTTCTTTTTCTCCTTCTTTCCTCCCTTCCTTCTCTGTTCTTTCTTCATTTTAAAACAGTCTTCCTACAAGTCAGTTCTATCCAACCAGTATCAGTCCTAGAGAGAGCTTTTAGGCATCATGAAAAGTTTGGGGATCACCGCTAAGAATTACTACTTTAGAGAACCTTTTGTTACACTGTTAGGAAGTTCTTTAACTGTAAATACTCACCATTTTTTTTATCTTCTGGCCATTGGTCTACACAGAACAAGTCATAACTTTTACTTACATGACAGTCCTGCAAGTACTCACAAAATAACAGAAGTGCAGGGCCAAATGGAACCTTAGTCGTTGATGGTTCAATCTCAAGGAATGAAAAGACTGCTTCCCCCTCTGAATTAGCTTAACTCCTGTCCTGATGTCAGGCTCAATGTATTCCCCTATCCTGATAGGACTGTTCTATAGAGGCCAAAGGGTAAGTGAGGGCACACTCCTGCGAGCAGGCACAAATGTTCTGATTTCAATTATCTACAGAAGATGCCGTCAGAAAGGAAAATAAACTTGGATGTCTGTCCTAGGCTTTTAAAAGACACTGGATATCCCTGGAATTTTCCCGGGGAGTTAGGTAAAAGCTGGTCCCTCCTGTTCCACTGACGCAATCAGGAACAAGGTGAAATGGCTCACTGGGAAAGGAAGACAGAAACTGAAGATACTTTATAAACCAGATTATTTAGCTGCATGTACTTTGGAATCTTTGGTAGAGCTTAGTTTAAATGTTCTTACTCATGTGATAGAATACTCTGTGATTATATTCCAAACAGTGAGATATTCTAAAGATCTGCTGTTAATGTGAAAACAGGACGATGCCATGAAATGTTGAAAAGTAAAATAAACACACTGATGATCTCATTTGCATTTTTTAAAAAAAAGTATACACACCTATGTGTATACATGGTTATGTATAGTTTGTGTAGGTGTGAAGAGTTCCAGACAGCATACATGCTAGGGTGTGCTTGTGTATTTTACATAGAATATTTTGAGATCTCTTCAAATGACCAAATAACCTCTAGAATTCTCAGCCCCATGCCCTACAAACACATCCTGCTCTTTTCCTTCTGGGTGCTTCTGCTCATGCCCTTTCCTTTGTCTAGGATGTCCTTTCTTTCCTTCCCTAATTGGTATTCTTGGTCAACTTTAAAGATTGAGTCTAATCCTTTCTGAAAATTCCCCAGAACACTCTCTTCTCTCTGCATATCAAACATTGCTTGTTCATACTACTCATCTTGTAACATGTATCAACATAGGGCATTTCTTGTATTGTTCACCTCTTCACATGCTATTTTTTCATATGTATGTCTTTTCTCTACCAATAAGTAATTTGTGGGCAGAGGACAAATCTTGAGACACTTCCAATTCTCCATAATATTTAGTAAAATACCTTGGTATGGAGAGGAATATAATACATAATGGTAGAGCATAAATAAGATGATTAAAATTTAAAGAAAACATTAAACACTGTTGTTTAAAGGGGAAGGTGGGAGTATTTACTGTTTTTGAAAACCTCTTCCTGTATATTCTGCCCCACTTACAATAGTAAACTCATAAACTCTTTATTCTTAGTTTTTAAATGTTTAGAAAAATCCTAATTTATTTTTAATATGGAAAAAATAATGGCATTTATTGATAGTATTATTGGCTCAGAAAAGATTTTGCCTAGAGCAAAGTATGTCCTAAAGCAAAATAGGAACAGGATGGGCTTGAGGGAGTTACATGGCTAAGCTTCTGCAACAGAAAAGGAAATGGGTAGAGAATTTTAACAAGTCAGAAATCCAATTTTAGTTTGCTCCCTGTCCTATGCTACATTTTAACTTCCTTCACTATCAGGAAAGAGAAGTTAGTTCATACTAGGAGAAAAGCAAAGATAAAACAGCAGGTACAAGAGTCAAAATGATGCAGGAGCAATCAGTAAAGAAGTGAGAGCACATCAATAAGTATGAAGAGAATGTTCATACTTGAGGTCCCTCAAGACACCTTAGAAGCACATGGGAGGACACTTAGATGGTAATTTTAATTATTTTAATATGATATTAAAAGAAAGGCTGAAGGATACAGAAGTATCTGCCTTACACAATGTTTTTTAAAAGGGGGTCCATGGTTAAAGAAGTTTGAGAAATAACACACTAGATTATCATCTTGAAGAGTCACAGTGGATATCAGCAAACTGAAGACTTCAGACATCTTTGAAGTTAAAAAAAACAAAACAAAACACCACTGCAAACCTGCTTAAAATGTATCATTTGAATTTTCCAAACTTACTTGAACAGGGAGTCCATCTCTCCCACAACATCTAGTAACAGTTCATGTGTATAGTGTTCTATTTAAACTACTTTGAGAAATACTGGCCTGAGCTTCAATTACTATCTTAAAGATTTAGCTAAGCCAAGGAGAATCAAAAAGATATACCAATCAAGTAGGAATGTCATAAACAAAGGTACACAAGAAAAAGATTATGAGGGAAATTTGACAAGTAGCAAGTATATCAGATTCCTTTTGAAAAGCTTATTTCTAGTATGAGTATTTTCCTTCTAATATTTTAAAGATAAAAGAGGATTGTAGCACAAATACTAGAAATTCATTAAAGCAAAAATTATGATGAACTGGTACTGTGTGATTTTTAATTACAGATCCTGGAATATTAAAAAAATATTTTCTTTATAGGAAGCAACACTTAACATTTATACAGAAAGACTTTCTAAATCCTAATCTGGATTACTAGAATGGAAAGGAAAATCAGAATAATTAAAACTTAGTTCCTGAATGAGATTTTGGCATACATTCTCAGAGACAATTCCCAGACTAATGGATGCATTTATTACAGCTGCTGCCTCCAACATGTTAAAATGAAAAATGTCTCAAGGCTTAGGGAAAAAAAAAATGCTGTGAAAAGAAAGGTTAAGGGATAAAGATGGCATCACAACATTGATTTTGGCCATATGCTTTCTTCATATGCTACTCTGAAAGTGGGCCAACAAAGTAGCCATAGAAACACTTCTTTGTTTGGAATTTGAGTCATGTTTCTTCTGCATTATCCAGAAAGGCGAGAAACAGATTTGGCAATGTACTAGGGAGGAATTTTTATTTTTCAACTTTAATGCAGGAATCAGTCAAAATATCAATGTGAAAAATCCCTTAAAACCGAAAAAAAAAAAAAAAGATAACAAAAAGTAGCAATTTGGGGGGATTACAATAAATTTATAGTTTTCTTAGTTTGGCAAATAGAATTTCAAAAAACAAAAAACAAAAAATCAGCCAATTGTCTGATTTTTATTTAGTGAAATTTACTTGTTTTTAACCTATCCCATTATTTTTATTGATTTTTATTGATTGGTCAATTTCATTCATTGAACCTACACTTCCGTTTTCTGTTCTACTGGACTCAGATTTTTTTTATGATAAGAACACTTAACACGAGATATACCCTCTTAATAAAATTTTAAGTGTATTGTTAAGTAGCAACACGATGTTGTACAGATCTCTAGAACTTATTTATCTTGTACAACTAAAACTTTATATACCAAGTCTTCTTCCTGTTTCTTCCTCCCCCAAGCTCCTGGCAACCTTCGGTCTACTCTGTTTCTACAAGTCTGACAATTTTAGATACCTCATATAAGGAGAATTACGCAATATTTGTCCTTTTCTGACTGGTTTATTTCACTTACCATAATGTCTTCAAGGCGTATCCATGTGATCACAAATGGCATGACTTCCTTCCCTTTTAGGGCTAAATAATATTCCATTGTATGTATATAACACATTTTCTTTATCCACTCATCTGTTGATAGACACTGGGTTACTTCTGCTTTTTGGCTATGGTGAATAATGCTGCAATGAACACAGGAGGGCAAATATCTCTTCAAGATTCTGATTTCAATTCTTTCAGATAAATTCCCTTAAGTGGGATTACTGGATCATATGGTAGCTCTATTTTTAATTTTTTGAGGACCTTCCACACTGTTCTCCATAGCAGATGCACCACTTTGCATTCTACTAACACTTTACACAGGTTCTAATTTTTCCACATCCTTGCCAAAATTTGTTATTTTTCTTTCTTTTTTCTTTTTCTAGTAGCCATCCTAACAGGTGTGAAGTGACACTGAATCCACACTTACTTATTGGGCACTTCTGCAACTGTGCCTCAACTGTATTTTTGTTATACCTTCAAGAAACTTACTATATCCTATTTGTCAAATTTTATTAAATCTTTGCTCTCATATTTTTAATTCCTAAGAGTACATCTTTAACCCCTAGATGTTCCTTTTTATAGAATCCTATTATTATTTCAGTAACATGGTTTATCTTTCTGAGAACATTCACTACATGTACATGTACATGTGCATACATGCAGACAAATGTCATTTAATTTCTTTGTAAATTGCCTTTTCGTGCCCTTTGCCTCTTTTAAAGTGTTCACTTCTCTTATTAATTTGAAATAACTTTTTATATATGAAGGATATTAACTCTAACATACGTTATAATCTTTTTTCTCCCCTCATGTTAACTTGTTCTTGCAGCACTGTTAGAAGATGCTGCTGAGCATTAAAATCTGAGAGTTGTTAATATAGACAAATGTGTTAACCTTCCTTTCATAGAGAAATAGCTAAATGAAAATTCAGTACTTTCTACACATTTAAACTTTTGAATACCTACAATGTACTATGTAATGGTAATAGGCCACTCTCTGATCTGAAGAAGTTTATAATTCAGTGGGATAGAGATCATTTCCCTCTCAAATAATTATTACTGGTAAAAGTAACTCTGGAATTATTTTAATTTTCATTATCAAAAGACTAAACAATATACAAAGTTAGTTTATAAATACCAAAAATTAAACAAAATTAACTTCTCAAGAAAAAGTAATTCCTACACAAACTTTGTCAGTAATACAGAGTGTTCTCATCCACATTTAAAATGCCTACACAAACTTTGTCAGTAATATATAGAGTGTCCTCATCCACATTCCTAAAAAGCATTTTTAAAAATTTGAAAAGAAATATACTGAAGTTCTACTTTTCTAAGCATCACACCTTTACTAATTTTGAAAACAAAAAACTTCAGGTCTGGAAAAGAAACAAAATGGCTTACACCTTAGTACTCAAAAAGCATGCTATGAAACAACTTAATTCTCATTTGCCCTAGATAAAATGACCTGTTTCTATCAGAGTAGTTCTCACAGGAAAGCACCTGTGGACTTTTTTTTGATAGCCAAGTGCAAACTGTTGAAGATATCAGTAGGAATCTAGAGATGCAAAGATAGCTACCCCTATAATTCTGAAAATACTCTACGAATCTTAACTAAATGCCATACCAGGGACAAACACCTAAATTCTTGAAGAGCCTTTGAAAGACATTTAGCGCTAAAACATGAAAAACATATGTCCTGTTATAGTTTATCAATTACGTAATAAGCAGTCTCTTCTACCCACCAGTAAAAGGAATATCTACTCAAGCACTTAAAGAGTCTTAAAGTGAAAGAACAAGCACAATAACATCTCTTTGATCTATAAAATGGTATTTATTCAAATTCAAGATTTTAGGGGGGTCTTTGAATCTTTGAATTTAAGAGTATTCTGTATATTCACAGGAATTGGTTTGTAGAGAAAACTATGACTGGATGGAAAGGGTAAGTAGATAGCTCAAATGATCTATTTATTGCAGATACTGGGAAAGCTTCACAGGTAGAATGATGAGTTGTCAGTTCTATGATTCACCCTTCTCAAATGTACAACACTAGAATATGAATTATTAACATTCCGCTCCTTTTGGAAAAATAAGATGATAGAAAATAGCCAAAATTCACATCAGCATATCACAAATGTGCAGCAGGCCCTGCTGACACTTCTCTCCCAATCTATCCTTCCCACTCTGCATACATTTTACCAATTCAAAGCAATTAACAAATTTTTCTTTCAAAGTCAAGTATCAGGTGGATGAAGTGTACCATTCACATGGATTACCAGAAATAAACCAACTTACTTTACAGGAAACTGAGAACCAGTGAAATTAAGTGACTTAACACACCATGTCAGTTGGTAGCTGACTGAGTTTTTCAATCATACTAAGCCATTGACAAATGCGAGGGAATTTTATTTTTGAGGTCAGAGAAATAGAAGGATAATTTGGGAGAAAGAGTTTTCAGGGAAAAGTGGGCCTGAGAGAAATCTCCAAAATACCAAATGGGAAACATTTGTTAGCTAAGCCAGCATGAGGACACTGGCACATAGGACTTCTTGGTAAGAGATAAAGAAACACAACTGGGAAAGTGTCTAGAACAAAAGATTCTCACCATCAAGAAAACGAAAACCCACAGAACTGGAAAAATTTTTGCAAATCATATATATGATAAGGGACTTACATCTAGAATATATAAAGAACTCTAACAACTCAATAGTGAAAAAACAAATAAGCCAATTTAAAGGATTAAAATGGCATTTCTCCAAAGATAATATACAAATTGCCAATAATCACACAAGACAATGCTCCACATCATTACTCACTCATTAAAGAAATGCAAACGAAAACTGCAATGAGATATCACTTCAAATCCACTTGACTGGTTATCAAAAATAGTACTGGTGAGGAATCTCCACACCAATACTATTTCTGATTTCAATGTCCAAAATCGCCAAACTGTGGAAAGAGCCAAGATGCCCTTCAACAGATGAATGGATAAAGAAGATGTGGTCCATATATACAATGGACTATTACTCAGCCATCATAAAGGGTGAATACCCAACTTTTGAATCAACATGGATGGGACTGGAGGAGATTATGCTGAGTGAAATAAGTCAAGCAGAGAGTCAATTATCATATGGTTTCACTTACTTGTGGAACATAAGGAATAACATGGAGGACATTAGGAGAAGGAAAGGAAAAGTGAAGTGGGGGAAATCGGAGGGGGAGCCAAACCATGAGAGACTGTGGACTCTGAGAAACAAACTGAGGGTTTTAGAGGGCAGGAGGATGGGGGGTTGGGTGAGCCTGGTTGGGTATTAAGGAGGGCACGTATTGCATGGAGCACTGGGTGTGCTACATAAACAATGAATCTTGGAACACTGAAAAAATAAAATTAAATTTAAAAAAATAGTGAGATTGTAGAGAAAACCAAACCCCCAAGTTATAAGGTAAAATGGTGCAGCTGATTTCAAAAACAGTCTGGCAGTTTCTAAAAATGCTAAACATAGAGTTACCATATGGCCTATTAATTCTAATGCTGAGTATTTACCTAAGAGAAATGAGAACATAAGTCTACACAAAAATTTGTACACGAACATTCACAGCAGAAATATTAATAGCCAAGAAGTGAAAACACCCAAAATGTCCATCAACAGATGAAATAAAATGTGGTATACCCATATGATGTAATATTATTAGGCAATAAACAAGAATGAAGTACTGACTTATGCTACAACATGGACGAACCTTGAAAACAGAATGCTAAGTGGAAGACAGTCACAAAAGGCCACATATTATATGCTTCCCTATATATGAAATGCCCAGAATATGCAAATCTATAGTGACAAGGGTGGGAGGGAGTAATTCCTAAAGGATACAGGGCTTTTTAAAGGGGTGATGAAATGTTCTAAAATTGACTGTAGTAATACTTGCACAGTTCTGTGAATATACTAAAAACTACTGTACACTTTTTTTAATCTTTAATACTTTTTTAAATTTTTAAATGTAAATTCCAGTTAGCATACAGTGTAATATTAGTTTCAGGTGTTCAATTGTACACTTTTAATGAGTGAAGTCTATGGAATTTGAATTATATTTCAACAATAAAGTTCTTACAAAGGAGAAGGAAACAGAAAAGTTCCCCAACCATGTACTGTCTGTTAATAATTAGGAAGAAATTTAAGAGTGGCTGACAGGTGTCATAGTTAAATCACTAAAAGGGCAATATCTGGTCATGAGGCTGGCTCTGGATGCTACAGTAAGGGTTTGGAGACTTGGCATGGTGGCAGTGGGCACTCAATAATATAAAGGATGGTCTTTGCCTTAATTGTAAGAATGATTCACATAAAAAATATTATATAGCTGAATAAAAGAGAAATGATTGGTAAAAAGCAGATAATCAATTCACAGGTCTGATAAATAACCTCTGATGTTGTAGATTTCATTGATGTAAACACTAGTCCTTGACAGAGTTGTGAAGAGAGGCAGCAGATGGCGGGAAAGAGTTATTCGTGTTCAGGGGGCCAGAAATTGACCAAGTTGGGGCAAACGCGGTTTAGTTGGCGGTTAGGAAAGAGTACAGTACTATCTAAGGGACGCAATTTGTACACTTTACTGGGGTAAAAAGGACATCACTAAATTAAGACTCAATGGACCGTTTTCCATTCCGCAAGTGTCTCTTAGAAAGAAAATGCTGTAACTCAACAACCTAAAGCAGTCTTTTGAAAGAAAATTAAAGTCATTTTGGACTGATTCCTCAGCCACTGAGTTCACCCTCCGTCTAAAAACTGCAATAATCGCACTTGAAGATTTTATAACGAAGAAGGAAAAATCTGTGGCAATTAAAACTGCAAGAACAATGCGCCTCTGCATAGGCTTGGAAATTAAGGTGACTAAGAAGTACCGAGGTGGGTGTCGTGGATGGAACATACCTCGAGTCACCCGAGGGAAGAGGCGATGCGAAGGAATCCTGGAAACTGCATTTTTGCAGGTAAACCCGGGTTGGGCGATCCCGCCCGGGGGCTGCCTGCGACCCGAACGCAGAGACAGAGAAGCTCCAGCGGCCAGGCAACTAGCTCACGGCGATTGCGCCTGAGCCGGCTTCGCGTTTCCATGGCTAACGTCAACTCTAGCCGGCGCCACCGCCGCGGAACCGAGATCTCGCTCAGGGGCGGTTCGGGCGCTCGGCTCGCTCCGCCCCTCAGTTTGTGCTCCCCCTGGGGCGCTTTCCCACCCGCCGCTTAGGCGAGGCGGAGGTGGGGAAGAGGCGCGCTTCGTTTACTCCAGGCGTGGGCCCACACTCTTCTGAGGAGGGGTCGTGGGAGTCTCTCAGGCTCCGGCCTCGCCTTGGGCCTCCATCGAGGCGAGGAAGAAGGGTCTCAGCAAGCCCTGCCCTTTCACCCAGGGCCGCGCCCCTACGCAAGAGCGCCGTTTCCCTGGTGACGTGACGTGTCTGACGGAGTGGGTAGCGCTTTCTGGCAGATTGACGTGCGGCCGCCATTTAGCGAGCTTTGGCTTGCGGGGGATCTGACTGTGGACCCTGGAGTGTAGTGTGACTCCAACCGCTCACGGTCTAGCAAGTTCCATTAACCACATCCGCACTTTGGCCATCACCACCCAGCACACCAACGGTAATAAATGCTTTTAAGTAATACTTCATACATCCGCTTTGGCTTGGAAGATTTGGAACTAAATATACGTGCTAGCTATTGCCCTTTATTGCATACTTTTTCTCCGTGAGGAGATTTTTAAATGCAAAGAACCAAAATGTCCCATCATTGAATCACGCTACTAAGAAGGTATCTGTTTATTAATAAAATAAGGCAAAGTTCATATATCCTAATGGGGGGGGGGAAGCCGTGGCGGACTGTTAATACTCAGAGGCAATTTAAGATCTGGCAATCTTTACAGGGTGGCCACAGAGTCCCAGTTTTGCTAATTTAAAGTTATACGCCCACCGCCTCCATTTTCCATGAAGTTTGATTTCTTCCTCATGTTCTGGACATCTTCCAGATTGCTAGCTGAAGTCCACAAGGCGGCCCCTTAGAGCATTAAATTGGTAATTGGTCTCAAATGATTTAGAGGCTCTGTAAGGGAACTCTGAAGCTAATTTGTCACTATTAAGGTACTTGTGTTTCCCTAAGTGGTTGACACTCTAGCAATTCTGCATACTTGGGACTCCTGAGCGCTCAAAGACTATCTTGTTTGGATCTCCTTAAGACGATGAATGCGGCCTTTTTTTGTTTGTCTTCTGGCTTTACTGGAAGTGATGGCTTAGTTCTTAAGCATCTAGGTTTCAGCCCATAATAGGAAAACTTTTTGTGTGTTAATATTAAAAGAAAGCCAAAGCTTACATACATATATACATATATGGATAGATAGATACTACTCTTTTCAGAGGGAAAGTGTAGTTTATTGTTAAGAATGTGGAAGAAAACCCTGTGCGGTTTCAATGCCGTACATATACTTGTGTTCAAAGACACAATTAGTGGTCTGAAGGGGAAATGGACTCTTAATGTTTCCCATACTTTGGGGGAAGACAACCTTGGTCCTCATGGGTCAGGGTACCACATTAAGCATCTTTGAGGTATTTGCAATTGCTAGGAAGTCAGTGCAGTGTGGTTAAGAGTAGAGGCTCTGGAAGAGGAGAGGCCCAGGTAGTCCTAAGTTGTTGGAACCCTGACATCACAGCTCACTACTTGTGTGATGTAGGGGTACCTAATCTTCCTGGTGCTCAGTTTCCAATTCTTGTAAAATAGGGTTAATAATAGAGAAAATTTATCGCACAGGGGTTCGGGTAGATTGGATTAAATAACTAGATCCCTTAGTTAGGCACAGCTTAAGTACCTAGTGAGAATGAGCTATTCTCTTCATGTAGAGAGACGGTATTTTTGTCACCCTAAATTATGTATAGTTCAATCAGAATTAATATTTTTGTTGTCGTAATACCTGCTGTAGATATTTGGTTGTTAAATTTTTCTTTTTTTCCAGTAATGTTACTTTGCACTTGGAATAAAATTAGTAAAGCTTATGGCACAAGGCCTTTGGTTACTTGTACGTGGAAAGTATTCATTCAAAAAAATTTTTTTTAAGATTTTATTCATTTATTTGACGGAGAGAGAGATCACAAGTAGGCAGAGAGGCAGGCAGAGAGAGAGAGGAAAGCAGGCTCCCTGCTGAGCAGAGAGCCCGATGCAGGGCTCGATCCCAGGACTCTGAGATCATGACCTGAGCTGAAGGCAGAGGCTTTAACCCACTGAGCCACCCAGGCGCCCCTCATTCAACATTTATTGAAATAGTGGATGGTGTTTGCCAGGAACCATGCCTATTCCTGCAGATACAAAGTCAAATAACACATGACCCCTATCCTCAAGGAATTTACCAAAATATAATTAGAGACTAACAAGGACATTAGTAATTACAGAGTGTGTGATAAATAGGGACTGGAGCCATAGAAACACAGAACTGGGACATAGGAATCATTCTAGGGAAGGAAATTCAGGATGGCTGCAATAGAGGTATAAAAAAAACGTACAAGTCAGCTGGATGAAGATGCGGGAGAAGAGGTTTTCTGGAATGGGGACCATCATTCATTCATTTAGCAAATATTTAGCGCATAAGTCAGGTACATATGAGTCCTATTTAATCTTAACCTTATGGAGGTAGCTTAGTGTTATTCTCATTTCAAATACAAGGAATCTGAACTTCAGAAGAGTAAAATAAATGAGATTTGGAATTTAGCCTATATCTGTATGTCTTCAAGATCCATATTTTTTGTTAACCCTGCTGATTGACATAAAATGAAACATTACCAAAAATCTAGAGCTGCTTCTTTAGCCAGAGAAAATGTTTACCCAGCCATTATCATTGCATACATGTTTTTATGTAATCGTAATGCCCATTTTCAAGTTACTCCTCTTGCCAAAAAGTAAAAAACAAAAAATCCAAAATTATAAAACCCTCACTCTGCCCGATTGCCCACAGACCACTGACCAGAGGGCTCTGAAAATAATACAGAGCTGCAGCACAGGGTAAGGTGATTTAAAGTTGAGAAGTAGCGGGGCGCCTGGGTGGCTCAGTGGGTTAAGCCTCTGCCTTCGGCTCAGGTCATGATCCCAGGGTCCTGGAATCGAGCTCCGCATCGGGCTCTCTGCTCAGCGGGGAGCCTCTTCTCTCTCTCTCTCTCTCTCTCTGCCTACTTGTGATCTCTCTCTTTCTGTCAAATAAATAAAATCTTTAAAAAAAAAAAAGTTAAAAAAAATAAAGTGGAGAAGTAGCTTAATGGAATTTGGAAGCTGAGCTTTCAGGGCAAGGCAATAGAAAAGCTAAAATTTGGTAAAGGTTTGGATCAGGGTGGGGAATGGGTAGGGGGGTAAGGAGACCAAAGAAAAAATGAGCCTAAGCTTCAAGCTGTGTGACCACGAAGTTTGAGTTACTCTTAAAGTAAGCATAGGAGGAAGAATAGGTTTGGAAAGAAAGATAATCCACTTTGAGACATTATGTGTTTTAAGGGCTTGTAAGATATGTTCAGTTGCAGATACAGGATTGGACCTTGGGAAACAGGTCAAGACAGAGATTTGGAAGTATTCTACATTTCAAAAGAAGTTATTTGAAATCAAGAGATTAAAAGAATGCCAAGGTTTGGATATTAGTGAATGTGAAGAAAACCATTGAGAGAGAAAAAAGGGACTTTAAAATGAGATGATCAGTTTTTTACATGGCTTGTTGAAATTCATCTAATTTCTTCATGTCACAAAATATATGCATATAAATGTATATAAAGACCATGTGAATGGGCATGTGGTGGGTAGCAATTTTAGTATGTTCATAGGCATATGGGCTGGGTATCATTGAGTTATGAGGATAATAAAGACAGGGAGTAGGGTATTATGGTAAATAAGTTAGAGAAAGCCAAATACCACATGATCTCACTTATAAGTGAAAATCTAAAAAAAGAAAAAGCAGAAACAAACCAATTAATACAGAAAACAAATTGATGGTTGCCGGAGAGGAAGGGGACAGCGGGTTGGGCAAAATGGGTGAAAGATAGTGAGAGATTCGAGCTTCCACTTAGGGAATGAATAAGTGACAGGGATAAAAGATGCAGCATAGGGAATATAGTCAAAGGTAGTATGGTGACAGGTGGTATCTACACTTACAGTGAGCATGGTATAACTTAAAAACTTGTCTAGTCTGTGTGTTGTGCACCTAAAACTAATGTAACATTGTGTATCAACTATACTTCAATAAAGACAAAGAGTGACCAATTGTTAATTATAAAGTTTCGCATTGAAACTTCCTTTAATATAGAAAAAATTTCTATACGTTCATAAATAGGACTATAAAATAAACCATGTATAATGTAATCATAGCTTGCCATTAATTAGTTTTAAACTTTGTTGTAAAATACAATATATTTTAAATTAAAATTCCAAAAAGTTTATATTAATTTCTGATGAATACAGGGTGAAAAGGATAGAATTTTTCAGATTTTTAATTTTCTTGTGTAGTTCTTAAATTTCATTATTATTTCACATCAATAATTTCACAGATTAGATTTTTAATTTTAGGAGTGTTTTAATTAATATTATTTTAGAAAGTTGTCAGCACTGGAAACTTATTTTAGGTATTTGTTTAAAAAGAGCACAGTAGAATTATTGATAGACTGAAAAGCACTAAATTGGAATATTTAAAAGGCTAGAGTTTCATTTTTAAAATTGTGTTAAATTTTTTAAGAGTTTGTGAATATAACTTTCACTAAAAGATCAAACTCTAAATATCTATTTGTGTATTCACAATTTCACTCTTTACAAAAACTAAGGTACACATAGATCTGAATTACAACAATTTCCCCTTATTTTGGCCCATGTAAATAAGAGCTGTGTAGATGAGATTTCATAGTCTTTATTCCCAGCGTCCTACACTAAGATTGGAACATAAATTAACCTCCTCTATTACACTGTTACCAAGGGTATGTCTCAGTAATACTAATTTCTAAAAGTAGAGCTGAAGTTTTTAGATGTCCTTTTCCAGGCATTTACCTGCTAACTTCTATATTTATAAATGTACCGAATGTTTAGGATCATGTGAACATTATCTTCACTTTCCTTTAGAATGAATATGTAAGGAAGTGCAATGAACAAGTTGCCTGATAAAATTTTTGTTTGAAATTGTAATTGAATGTGTGTGGGGGGGAGGGTGGAGAGGGAGTTTAGTGTAATTTATCTAAAGGTAGAAGGAAGTTTAAATACCCTCTCACAATCTTTCCAGACTCAAGATACTATTGCCATTGAATGAAAAAGTTCACACTGGTTAGAATGACTTCCTACAGCTTACATTGTCACGCCCCCTTTAGGTTAATATATTTAAAAATACGAAAACTGGAAATTACTCACAGATAAATATTTAAGGGAAATTAAACCACATGTAGCAAAAAAACAAAACACACAACCCTTGTACATAAACTATATCAACAACAAATTTATACATAAATTATAAATATCAACAACAGTTTCAACTATAACCAATGTTGGTGGGATAGTAGATTGGAGGTATACTTTGAAACTTAGCTTGGCTCTGCAGTTCCCTTTGACAGAGAAATTTCGTCTCTAGAAATATACTTTACAGATATCCCACCTTTACAGATTTCTCACCTAAGTATGCCGTGATATTTGTACAAAGATGTACTTACAACGTAGCAAAACACAAAACGTTCTTCAATAGAGAACAGGTTACATAAGGTAAATAAGGCATATCTGCGTGTATTGCTATGCAAGCATGTCTAACTTAAGTAAAAAATTTAAAATTATTATTTGTATAATTTAAAAGTTATAGTATGATCTTATGTTAAAATCTAGATGTATGCATGAGCATGCTTTGTATATGCTTATTTTTGAAGGATACATAAGGAACTATGATAGAAGTTAACCTCTAGAAGTTAATTGGGGTTTGATGGGAAGGTAAACTTTTACTTTTGTGCCGTTAAAGTATTTTTAACATATAATCTTCAAATATAAGATTACACTCAAAATTAAACGACAATCAAAAATATCTCTACACCCTGCCCCCAAAAACCCCACCAAGTCACTATATAACCCGAAAGGTGGCATAGTGGTTTTTTGTTTTTATAATAGTACCTTTATCCAGAAAATGATTTGAAGATATAGTTGCTAGTTTCTATGAGTAAATGATTACAGTATTGATGCTTTCACAGGGAGAGAAATGCTGTTATTTTTAAATATTATATTACAGTTGAAAATTACAATAAGTTATTTGGCATATCAGTACATTTTGGACTCTGGTAATCAGAGACTGCTTAGAATCTGGACCACTCCAGTGATATATCTGTAGGAATCCTTAAAGTGAGTTAATTTTATACTAAGTGAGAGCCTTTGCTGAATTTATATATACATTCTCAAGATTATTAGAATTTGTAATATTGCATATAAAATTTTAATTTTTAGTATATATGTAAATTTTACATGTATTAGTGTTACTTATACAGACATATATGTTATATATAACATGAAATATATGGGAATCCTATTTTATTGAATGAGCAATAACTAAATGTTAATGAAAGAAATTTTCATATGTGGCTTGTCTTTAGCAATATAATTTTATTTTTTTTGTAAGATTTTATTTTTAAGTAATCTCTATATCCAACATGGGGCGTGAACTCACAACTCCGAGATCAAGAGTCCCTCGCTCCATTAACTGAGCCAGCCAGGTGCCCCTAGCCATATAATTTTAAAGTATAACAATTTTGGGGGGTGCCTCCGTGACTCAGTCAGTTGAGCATCCAACTCTTGATTTAAGCTCAGGTCATGATCTTGGGGTCATGAGATGGAGCCCCACATTGGTCTCTATGCTGGGCGTGGGGCCTGCTTAAGATTCTCTCTCTCTCCCTCCTATTGCCGCTCCCCACCCTACCCTTTCTCCCTAAAAAAAAATAAAGTACAACCATTTTTAATAAAACTTATTCCAGTAATTACACAATTTTTTTTAACGAGAGTTGCTTTTCAGGCTTATAGCTTAAATGAAAACCAATGTATAGAAATGAATATTAGAATAATTATTAATTCTACTGAATTAAAATTCTGTTATGTATGAATTTCAAGCATAATATTGGATTCATGTTTTTACATAGAAATTTTCCTCCTAGGGACGCCTGGGTGGCTCAGTTGGTTAAGCGGCTGCCTTCAGCTCAGGTCATGATCCCAGGATCCTGGGATTGAGTCCCGCATCGGGCTCCTTGCTCGGCAGGAAGCCTGCTTCTCCCTCTGCCTCTGCCTGCCACTCTGCCTGCTTGTGCTCAATCTCTCTGATGAATAAAAAAAAAAAAAGAAATTTTCCTCCTAAAAGACTTTGGAATTAGAAAACATATAAAACAACAAAGAGCAGCAGGCAAGAAAGAGATGTATTAATTTGTGGAAGCAACCATGTGTTAAGAAACAAACAGAGGAGGTGAGTGGGGGAATGGGTTAAATAGGTGATGGGGATTAAAGAGGGAATTTGTGATGAGCATTGGGTATGTAAGTGTTAAATCACTAAATTCTACACCTGAAACAAATATTACACTGTATGTTAACTGGAATTTAAATAAAAACTTAAAAAGAAACAATGGATCATTTTTGTGGTTTTATATTAAATTAGCCTATGGAATTTTTCCCCTGTGAATCTTCACCCTCATAACTTTTTCTCTTGGTAACAATAATAAAATTTTAGAGACAAGCTTTTTTTAAGGGCACACACATAGGGCCTGTCTAACACATGTAATAGAATCCAATATATATATTCATGTTCTCTACTGAAAAAATTGAATGAAAATATTTTTATTCTAAATAGCCCAGTTAGTGTAGAGGCATATACTTAGAATTCCACTGAGTCAGTGTCACTGTGCAACTTGTTCCTCTATCATTGATATGCCCAAATATACTCTGGGCTAGAACATTGGATTATGAAAACCTAAAAGTTACATTCTATAAAAAGACTTCCTTTTTGAATCTGTCTCCTTTTCCCCAACATTTTCTTTGAAAACTATAGTGCATCTTAAAAATACCTTAATGTGATGTGAATTCCTGCAGGAAGAATTTTTATTCCTTTTTTTTCTGGTGCACATGGTAAATAATGTTTGCCTTATGAGAAAGTGAACAAGGAGGGCCCTAAGCTAATTTCCCCTCCTTTTAATTATAGCATTAATATCCCATCCATTACTGCCTCCTCCCAAAGAAAAGGACTCATTCTGTTCAGAAACAAAAGCAGTCCTACCTGAGAACCCTCTACAATACTTTGTACTCTTTTCATAATCCCTATTTACTGGACTACTATTTTCCTTACTCACCAAAGCATTAATTCAATAAGTGATTTTTTCCTTCTTGGATAAATGGACATGGGAACTTCAGATTACAGTGTGGAAATTTAAGAAAACAGTGCTCTTAGTGTGAAGGAAATTTATGCAAATTTTTAAGGTGTATAAGTTTTCTAAATCACACTTTAAACATAGGAATGAGCTTTATTTATTGTTAAGCAGGCCTTCACGAAATAGGATTATTGTTGGAAAACTGAATTCTGCTGACTTTAGTATTGACCACTTTTCCTGGGACAGTGATTTCTGTCAGTATTAACATTAGGTAATTTGTCACCTTAATCAGAATTCATTAACAATTTAGTTTCTGAGGGCCCTCTCTTTAAGGTTAATTAAATAAAAATGTGAAAGCTAGTATTGTTAAGATTTCTGCTACATAATAGTCAAATTATTTTATATTTATCCCCTTTGATTAAAAGTAATGGTCAAAGATGTTGAAGCCCTGGAAGGTGATTTTGAAGATGGAGAAGTGCTGGAGCTATCCAGGCAGCAATCAGAAACAATTAGGAAAAATGTACCAAATGCTTCATTCTTTTTCTAGGCTGCATGACAAATTACATTTAATATTTCAGGCTTGTTGCATTTTAAAATAAAGGCCTCCAACGAAGCAATTTTCAAGACAACTCCAATCAAAAGATGTTGCTTAAAATTTTCTTATTGCCATAGAAATGAAAAGAGTGATTGTCCATGTTGATTAACTTGAAGATTGCTTTGGGAAGAATTTGACAGTTTTGTAACATTCCCATTATAATTTACAACCCATGAGGAAGAATGGAATACTTCACTGAATATCAGGATAGTTTAAATCTTCCTTTTTACTTGATAATTTTATTCTAGTACTTTAACACAAAGAGAGTACCTTATAATATGTATTTTAAATATATATATAATTGATTTTTATCATGATTCTTTAGAATTATTCTCAATTAGATCAAACTAAATATATAGCATAATATGTATACCAAAAATATTTGGTGATTCCTACCATGGAAAGTTTTGTCAGTTTGGCAGATACAAAGATGAATAAGAAACATTACTTAATGTCAAAGAACTCATAGTTTAATGGCTAGAAAATTCACAAAAAAAAACAAAGTCAAAGAAAACCTAGAGCCAATGACATTTTGGTTATGATAAGTTGAGAATGGCTGATACTATTTTGTTTGCTTATACATAAATGCTAAATAGAGGTTGTATCTACCCAATACCACAAAAGATGGCAAGTTAGGAAAGTGATCCCACAATACTATTTTATGTTTAGAATGAAAGGTTATAAATGAGTGAAATTACATTATACCTGGCAATGTATAGGAAAATGTTTACATAACAAGAAAGATCTTTATGCTGGCAAGAAGGTTCATTTTTTATGGACCTGATTTGCCAGCCAAATTTTTTATTGCTTTAAAATAGTTTAAGCCAGTCTAAAAAGCACTGGCTATCATAAATTAGCAAACAAAATAAGATTCAGTAACGGTGAGCATTCAGTTAAATGGCATTCTCACTTATTCATTCATGAATTCAATTAGTAAACATGTATTGTGTGTTTACCAGGTGATAGGCAGCTTGTTAGGGAATTAGAGATGCATGGAAGGATAACTCCCTCTAGTCATGGGTCACTGTGGTGAGACTGCTAGGGTAATACAGATTGTTATGATCCTTTGGAAAAAAAATTAGTGATATTTGTCAACAACTCTATAAAAACATGTGAACTTTTTAACATTAATACCTTCCTATGGAAAGTATTCAACAGAAAAAGGATTTATGAACATATGTGTTTATTGTATATTTCTAATGATGTAAAATTGGAAGCAACTTGAATGTTCAAAGTTTCAATGATTAAGAAAACAATAATATTTCCCTTTGGCTGAATATAATACAGACATTAAAATGATAATTTGGAGCTTTGTATTGTCATGGAAAATGCTTAGATGTATAATGCAGAAAAAACCTGAAAATTATATACAGTATTACAGTTCTGTAAAAATATACAAATGAGAAAACTTCTGAATTTTAGAAAATAATAGTTGTATTAATATGGTTAGATGATCATTTTAGTGTTTGTTTTTGACATGCATATTATTTAAAAATAAAACATTTTAATGTATAAAAGTAGTTCTCAGCTGAACCCTTTGGGCATTGCCTGTGGCAATATAAAATGGTGCAGCTGCTGTGGAAAATGGTATAATGTCTCCTCAAAAAATTAAGCATAGAATTACCATATAATTCAGAAATTCTACTTCTAGATATACCCCAAAGAAGTGAAAGCAGGGACTTGAAGAGATTTTTTTACACCAATGTTCATAGCAGCATTATTCATAATAGCAGCATTATTCCATAAAAGATGCCAGCAAACCAACTGTCCATTGATGGATGAATGGATAAGCAAAATGTGGCATGTACATATCATGGAATATTATCCAGCCTTGGAAGGAAATTCTGATACATGTGTGACATGGATGGACTTTGAAGACATAATGCTAAATGAAACAAACCAGTCACAAAAAGGCAAATACTGTATGGTTCCATTTGTATGAGAGTAATCAAATTCATAGAGACAGAAAATAAAATGGCAGTTGCCAGGGGCTTAGAGAAGGGGGCATAGGGAGTTATTATTTAATGAGTACAGAGTATCAGTTTCACAAGGTGCAAAGAGATCTAGAGATAGATGGGGGTGATGGTAACACAACACTGTAAATGTACCTAATGCCATTCATATGTACAATTAAAAATGGTTCAGATGGTAAATTTTATGTGTTCCACCACACTTGAAAAAACAAAAAAAGATAAAATGGCAAATTTTATGTTCTGTATATTTTACTACAATAAAAGTTTTTTAAGTGGTTGAAGCTATGATGGATTTCTAGATATGCATCACAAGTTGAAAAAAGGGCTAGTCAATAGATTTAAAAATACAGTACAGTGAAAAAATGAAATGTATAAAGCAGTTAGGAAAAGAATATTTTATTTTATTCTTTTATTTAAATTTAATTAATTAACATAACATGTATTATTAGTTTCAGAGGTAGAGTTCAGTGATTCATCAGTCTTATATAATGCTCATTACATCATGTGCCCTCCTTTATGTCTATCACCCAGTTACCCCATCTCCTCACCCTCCCCTCCAGCACCCCTGTTTGTTTCCTATGATTTTTTAAAATTATATTAGTCACCATATAGTACATCATTAGTTTTTGATGTAGTGTTCCAAGATTCATTGTTTACATATAACAGCCAGTGCTCCATGCAATATGTGCCCTCCTTAATACCCACCACCAGACTCTCTTACGGTTTGTCTCCCTCTCTGATTTTATCTTATTATTCCCTCCCTTCCTTTGTGATCCTGTTTTGTTCCTTAAATTCCACATATGAATGATATATAATTGTCTTTCTCTGATTGACTTATTTTGCTTAGCATAATACTCTGTAGTTCCATCCACGTTGTTGCAAATGGCAAGATTTATTTTTGATGGCTGAGTAGTATTCCAGTGTGTGTGTGTGTGTGTGTGTGTGTGTGTGTGTGTGTGTGTGCACGCGCGCACGCATACACATATATATATGACATCTTTGTCCATTCATTTGTCAGTAGACATCTGGGCTCTTTGCATAGTTTGGCTATTGTGGACATTGCTGCTATCAACATTGGGGTGCAGGTGCCCCTTTGGATCACTACATTTATATCTTTGACGTAAATACCCAGTGGTGCAATTGCTGGGTCATAGGGTAGCTCTATTTTTAACTTTTTGAGGAATCTCCATACTGTTTTCCAGAGTGGCTGTACCAGCTTGCATTCCCACCAACAGTGTAAGAGGGTTCTGTTCCATTGATATTTGTGTCTGTTTTTGTGCCAGTTGGAAAAATAATTTTAAGTTGAGTATCATCAAATCGTATTGTATTATGCTCAAATTTATGATTTGAAATTTGTTCTACCTGCTCTTCATGCTTTTCTAAGCTCATGTATGTCAGTAGTAGCAAAAAAAATGTAATTGTCAGACTAATTTAATGTTCAATCACAATTTCAGAGGTGAAAATAGATGCTTGTGTTAGAGGTGAGAAACCAGAAGTCCAGAGAAGTTAGGATTTTATAGATAATGATAAATCTGACTGTAATGGATCCTTTGGCTTTTATTACAACATTACTTAAGTTGTATCCCACCTCATGCAGGCCAGATTGTAATCTTTAAAAAAAATAACCTTATGAAATTCTCGATTATTTCTTATTAAGAAGTCTTATATCAAACATGAATTTCCTGTGGTATAGCTTTAATCTACATCTTTTACTCCTGCTTTTGACTTTCTCAAGCAATTAACTTCACAGCTTTTCTTTTCCCGGGCCATAGTTCCTTTGATCCTAAGAGAAGTTGCATTTTCTTTACTTTTAAAACTAACTTTTTTTATGAATTGATAACCAAATATTCTTCCTACCCCCACTGTGGGAAGTGGGGGAATGTATTTCTTCATTACTCTTTAATCGTAGAACTCAAAACAGCAAGGATATTATCTTCTACATCTTAGGCATTGCACTATGTCAGAACACTTATGGTTGCAAATGACAGCAACTGAATTCCCCGAAAGATTTATTAGCTCATGTAATTGGGAGGTCCAAGGGTAGATCTTAAGACTGCATCCAGAGGCTCAAAGACCACCATCAGGACTTTCTCCACTGTTGGTTTGCATTGATTTATTCTTCAAATAGATTCCCTCCTGGTGGCAGACAAATGCTTTCAAAGACTTCACACTCACATCCTCCCAGTTAAGCAATTGCAGTGGAAGAAATAAATCACTCTCCCAGTGTCCATATCTCAATTTCAGGTCCTGTGTGCCTACCCCTATCATCAGCAGCTCCAACACTAACATAGAATTGAAGAGGAGTTTCCTAAAGGAATCTGAAGAAAGAAGGTAGGAAAATTATCTGGGCAGACAAAAAGAACAATTCCCATAGTTTACTATACCCACTTTATAGTGAAGCCACTTTAAAAAATTCTAAACATCAACGTTCCTGTTCAACTCCATTAAAATGGTTTAAATCATTTCACTTACTGCATATTTGTTGCCTTTTAGTTGCCCAACATTTGAATCCTTTTCTTTTGTTTGCCTTTGTGGCAGCCTTAGTGGGAAAGCAGGGTCCCACCGGGAAAGTTGAAAAATACTGATGGTTATTTTAAACTCTTATAATTAAGGTTTTGGCAGGCAGTGTAAGTTTGGCCATCTTCCTGGGGCTTTCAATGTAATCATGGGAAGTAAAGAAGCAGGAATAGTTAAAATTCGTCCTGCTTGCAGCAGGAACATCCAGGGCTCAGTAGCACCCATGTAGCAACAAGGCAGGGGTGCCCTAATTAAATTATTCCTGTGTCATGACATTGCCTATGATTGTGACCACTGAGCTTTCCATGGAGCTCATTCTAAGAGCCTGGTTTTCCAGCCTTCTTTTTGTGTGAGCTAGTCACATTGATAAATACTGTTAACTAATCTACAGACCTTAACAGATTTCACCAGTTTTCCTACTTATGTCCTTTTTCTGGTCCAAGATCCAATCCAGAATCCCATATGTTACACCAGTTGTTATGACTCCTTAGTTTTCTTCAATCTATTATAGCTCTTCAGTTTTCATTATTGAATGCCCTTGACCCTTTTGAAGAGTTATTGGCCAGTTACATGTAGAATGCCCCTTAGTTTGGGTCTTTCTAATATTTTTTCATGATCACTTTATGTATTTTTGGCAAGAATACCGCAGAACTATCAGTATGTCATATCAGGGTATCGATATATTTTATTATTGGTGATGTTAACTTTGACCACTTAAAGTGGTGTTTACCAGGTTTTTCCACTGTCAAGTTACTATTTTTCTATTTGTAGTTAAAACATATTTTGGGAAAATTCCTAGAGGCCATTCTAATATCCTGGTTATACTGCCATCTATTAATTTTAGTATTCATAGATGATTACCTGTGGTATTTTGCCGCAGTCATCAGTATTCTTTACATGTTCCAATGTATTTTTTCCCCATACCCCCAAGCAATTCTCCAATTCTTAGTAGATTGACTAGGTGTATACAAATTTAACTTAATTCTGACACTATCTATCTGGAGATAGCATCAGACCCCACATGTTGAGAGTTCAGTCTCACAAGACTGGCTTTCAGACACCACCCGCAAGTTCAGGTTGTTACCTGTGCCTCTGATTGGCTATAAATTGGAGGTTTCCACAACCCTCTCCTCAGATTAGATTAATTTGCTAGGTTGGCTCACAGAACTCAGAGATAACATTTACTTATGTATACCAGTTTATTCTAAAAGATATAAAGGATAGAGATGAAGAAGAGGTACATAGAGCGAGGTCCAAAAGGGTCCCTAGTGCAGGAGCTTCTGTCCCTATGAAACTGGGGTATGCCAACCATCCTGCCATGTGGACTGTGTAAAAACCTGGAAGCTCATTATGAAGAGTTGTTGCAGATCTTTAATCTCCAGCTTCAACCCCACTTTCCCTTCCCAGAGGTCATGAGTGGGGCTGAAAGTTCTAACCCACTAATTACTGGGTCTTTCTGGTGACCAGTTCCATACTGATGCTATCTAGGAGCCCCACCCTTTGTCACCTCATTAGCATAAACTCAGGTATGCTTTAAAGGGACTCCTAATGAATGACAAAAGATACTCATCACAGAAAATTCCAAGGGTTTTAGGAGCTTTGTGTCAGCAACCAGGGATAAAAACTGAATAGATTTCTTCTTTTACCACACAGTCTTTTGAATGCAGGAGAAAATTCTGTACCCTGATTAGTAACAAAGATTTGTAAATGTGAATCTGATTAGAAATTCTTTTCATCAGTAAGTTAAAGAAATGGCAGAGATGTTTGTGAATGTTACAGGAAAAACTGGATATAAATGTTAAATTATTCACACCTGCAGAGAAGAGCACAGATGTATAATCTAGTTATCTCTATTTATATGTGAGGTCAGTATGATTCTTGGTGGGAGCAAGGAACTTCTATGTTGACTCTTAGTTTTAACCCCACTTTTCTGTTTGTGCAGAATAAACCTGGGTCCATAGCAAAGGATGGGGAAAGCTATGTAAACAATAAAGAGCTAGAACTCCCTAAATCCCCAGCCATCTCATACTTGACAGGAAGGTAATAAGCTCCTTCATTTTCTCAATGCAGAAACCTTCCAGGTTGTGATTGCCATAAGTACAAAGGATCAGTTACTATGGATATATCACACTTGATTACATTATCTGATTATATAGAGCACAAACGCTCTCAAACTTAACATCTCCAGACATTTTCCCAAGATAGAGCTAGCCAGACCGTAAGTTACTTTGCCTATAATTCTCATGTATTCATGTGCATGAGTTTGGTTGGTTTTGTTTTCATTATAATATCACTTTCATATGGTGGGGCTCCCATTGCCAGGACAACCAAAAGTAGTCATGAGGCTTTACCAAAACCTTAATCCTTAGTAAGTGGAATATTAGCTTTCTTATTGCTTGGGTTGAAAAAATGCAAAACATTCTTTGCTTCTGTTGGGTTTCCCATTTTGTCTAACTTTTCTCAAAGTGTCTATGTATACACTTCTTGAATTTACTAATCAAACTCATTTTATTTCTACTAACATTGATAAAAACCAATCTTTAATACACTAGGTTCCCTTTAGATTAATATAGCTTTACTTAGCATTTTAGACACTAAACTCATACATGAATTACTTTTGAGTGTTTAGGAAAGACATGAAAATTTTCATGTAAGAACTTCTAGATTAAGATAGGTGAATGAATCACTGTCCCCGATTTCTAACAAAATAACTAACAACTACAACAACAGAAACAATAAAAATAATCACCATCAACAACCACGGAGAAGGACCTAACCATAAACTTTAAATACTAGCTGACAATAAAGGAAACAGAAAAATTTGGAGCATGGTGTAGGGCTATAGTTAATATGATTTAATAATGAGGAAAAGAATTCTTTAGGCTTTCAGTCCAAAATAGTAAATTACCTACAATCGAGGGGAAAAAAATCCACAGTAGGGTTGGGGGTGGAGTAGGATTGGGAGCTAAATGAACTGGATGCACAATACTGTAGATTGCTGTGCTGCACAATAGGTTTGGTGCTTAGTCAAGCACGGTTTTGAAGAGAGTTTTTTCAACCAGGAAAACTGATTTGTGCAAATCATCCACAAAATTCTTGGCCCAGATCACAAATGAAGATTGGTTTAAGGACAACCTTTTGGGCTGGTATTATATCTCAGTGCTCTGAAAATTCCTCTGGAAAGACATTCACTAGTAGTTACACAGACATATGGCTTACTTTACTCAATCCTAGAGAAATTTTATCTTTGCAAGTTTGACAAGGAGTAGTCTGGCCCCCTTACCTAGGCTGAAATTAATTTCCAGAAAAACAAGTGATGGCCTGTATGACACTTATAAATATATGGAGTTAAAGACTAGATTTCAATGTTTACATGATTTCAAACTTTATGAACTAATTGTGCACTTAGTTTTTTTAATACTGATAATAAGAATGAATAGTTATTTTTTAATTAATTTTTTATTTAAATTCAATGAACATATATTATTAGTTTCAGAGGTAGGGTTCAGTGATTCTTCAGTCTTATATAACACCCAGTGCTCATTATATCCCGTGCCCTCCTTAATGTCCATCACCCAGTTACCCCATTCCCCCACCTACCTCCCCTCTAGCAACCCTCAGTTTGTTTCCTATGATTAAGAGTCTTTTATGGTTTGTCTCCCTCTCTGATTTTGTCTTGTTTTATTTTTTCATCTCTTCCCCTATGATCCTCTGTTATGTTTCTTAAATTCCACATATGAGTAAGATCATATGATAATTGTCTTTCTCTGATTGACTTATTTCACTTAGCATAATACCCTCTAGTTCCATCCACATCGTTGCAAATGGCAAGATTTCGGTTTTTTTGATGGCTGAGTAATACTCCATTGTAAATATATATATCACATCTTCTTTATCCATTTATCTGTCCACAATAGCCAAACTATGGAAAGAACCCCAGGTGTCCATCAAGAGAATGAATAGTTATAAATGGAATTAGTGAATTGAAAATTAAATAAAGTGACATTGGAATACCAGAATTCTATAGACATTGCAGGACTAATACGTAAAAACTACTGTGAAAGATTTTATCCATAGTTAAAGTTCTTGTATTTGTGAACATTTTTTTTTTTGGCCATGAGACTAATTTAAAAATATGGCTCCTAGAACTAAAGTCTATAATTCATGCTGCAATCACAACTCCAACCTCACATTAACATCTTGCTGTAGAAAAAAAAGGTGTCAGGTGTCAGTTCCAAACCAGATGAGTAATGAATTATAAAAGACTGGCATTGGTGAAGCATTATGAATTTGCAACAATCTTAGGCCTGAAGTGTAAATGGAAGGAGTTTGCTAGAATCCAGAGAGTTTTAGGAGAGCCTAAGAGGAGCTGGGGCCCTTGTAAAGGAATACAGTTACTACTAAAGCCTAAATTTTATTCTTCTCCCTCTCTTTGATAGACTGCCAGTGTCTTCCATTGGCTAAACCCAACTGCCAGATAGAGAGACAAAGAACCCTGGTTGATGTTGTCCATGAGTCATTCTCTAGAGGCACAAAGCAGGAAAAAGGTGGAGAGTAGATCTGGAAAGGCAAATAGAAACTAACACATTTTATTTCAGTAAAAGTGCAGTTGATTCTGGCTGTTAATTTTTCTTTTATTTAGTCTCCTTCATTTAGGTGGCAGGTCCCTGAAGTGTTCTAAGTTTGTAATTCCTCGGGGATATAATTTCATAGCTTGTGGGGTTGGCTCTGATACTGTTTTCTTTGTTATACTGATATCGAAGATTTGATAATGTTCTATAATTGAGTTTTTTATCTCCCAGATGGTGAGGTATACTTCGTTTATAAGTGTAAAAGAACAATAAGGGTATAATGTCATGAAATAGAAGCAATCTACTATGTGGGAGGACAGCTCTTTGATTCATGTCGTTCTTTTTGTTACTTGTGTATCCTCTATTCTCTGCCAAAACATTCATGTGCTTACCTCTTTAATATATATGCCATTTAGGGGTGCCTGTGTGGCTCAGTTGGTTAACATCTGCCTTTGGCTCTAGTCATGATCTTGGGGTTTGGGGATTGAGTCCCATGTCGAGCTTCCTGCTCAGTGGAGAGTCTGCTTCTCCCTCTACCTCTACCCACTCCCCACTTGTGTGCACGTGCTCTCTCTTTCTCAGATAAATGAATAAAACTCTTTAAAAAATAATAATGTATAGGCCAGCTAGCTGTGGTAAGCTTGATCACACATACAGATGAAAAAGTGATATATATCAAAGGAATAGTATCAATTTTTAAAAAACTTATAAGTCCATAACTTTTAAATTTTTTTATAATCTTATAACTTTTAAATTTTTTTTATAGTCTTATACCATCAGTTAAATTAGGGCATACATTTTAGAATTTTTTAAAAAATCGTTTCTGTTCTTTTCCCTCCAAATATCATGGAAAGACTCATTATAAACTTAATAAATAAAATTATAAAATTCAGTGGGAAACAAGACAGTATAAATAACTGATCTCAAGGTAAAATAACTTAAATGTTTAAGATCCAGTAAGGGAGGTAAACTTATTTATAACCAAATATGAATAAAATTACTTTAGATACCAATATTCTGCTTTATTTTCACTTGATTTTCCTCATCGAGGCTCATAGTAGTATTCTTTTTTGATCTTTTGTATATAATTGAAAGTGATCAAAAAATATGCAGGATCTAATATTAGAATCAACTATTTACTTTTTGAGTTACAAGAGAAAACTGGTTTCCAAAAAAACTATTTTTTTTTCATTTTTTGTTTCCCCCATGAAAATAAAGCTCTTTAAAAATTAAGTTTGGCCTTTATTATCCTTAATAACTGTTTTTGATTATTTCTTTTCTAAATATTGAAGTTAACTGAAATATTCATGTTGTAAATACATATTTCTCCTCTTATTCTCTTAGAATGCACTGAAAAAAACCCTGGAGTTAGCATTATGTTGAAACAGTTCTGTGATACTAGGAAATCTTCACTGTTGCTGAAGTCTGTTGTAGCTGTTGTTTAAATCCTTGATAATGTCAATATTTGTCAGTTAATACTAAGTCTAAAGAGAATAAATATTTAAAGCATTTAATAACAGAAAAAAGGATGACGATTATGTGTCTAACATTCTCATTCTCTTTGAAAGTTAATAGCCCAACCTGTTAACATTAATAAATGTTTGGACTTTAGTCTTACTCAGTTTCTATTTATAGACGTTTTAGATGTGTTTCCATAGATATACCTTCATTTAAAACATTACAGGACACATTTTATATACTTTCTTCAGCTATATTTCTGTAAAATTATAAATCATGTACAACTATAATGCTGAGGCACTATAAATCATGGAAAATAAAATTTTATTTATTCTAGTTACTAAAGCAGGGAAGTGTATCATTTTTTTTTTCCTTCAGGGAAGTGTATCATTGCATTCAATAAAAGTTTTCCCAAAATGTGAAAAAAATCTCTTCTGATTGACTGCCATCTAATTAAAAAAAAAATTAAGCCATTCAGTTGTTCCACAGTATTCTATGAGTTACATGTGTTATTTTAGATTAGTTTTCTTTTTTAAGTTTTTATAATTGTACACTTGCATCTTTGCCATTGACTCTAAGTTAGTCTTTTTTGTTTTTGAAGAATGGGAAGTTTGACATATATAGTGTACTAATTTCTGTAGACTATAATATTAAATTGTTATAATTATATGAGACCTATGTGTTGTATTTTTACTTGCATGCATATATGTATATGGAATGTAGTATGAAATTCACAGATGTACACTATGTTGTTGCTTAAAAACTCCAAAGGTGGCAATTTAAAGACTATTTTGTTGCTAATAATGGCTTAATACCTAAAACTGAACAGAGTCCTTCACAAGGTCAATTAACCAGGGAAATATGCCAATTTTGACTTCATTTCCATCCTATTGAATGATTGCATTCATTCTCTTTAGATTTAAAGCTCTTCATTCTACTGTTCCTCAACACTCTATAGAATTCCAGCTTGCTTTTCACCTTTTAACAGTTTAACATAGATGGCTGGATCAAGTCCATTGTTCCAATTGTATGTAGCTTAAAAAGCTCTGCAGTATTTTACTCTTTCCATTGTATCTGGCTTCTCTGAGTGCTCTGCTCACTGCATTTTACTTCCTACTCTCTCTGCTTTCTAAACCCATTTATGCCTATTCTTTCTCAAAACACTTGTTCATCTGGGAGCTCAAATTGACTTCTCCCTATTCTATTTCCTTAACTAAAAATGCACCATTAAGGTTGATTGAACTCTTTTAAAGCACTTCATAAAAAAGTGAAAGAACGTAAGAAACTAGGCTACCGGTGTTTGTAAATACCCGTTTTCAGCCAAATTGATGGGAAGAAATAAGAAGTAATTGGAAACTTAAAAATGTTATTGATATATTTTTTACAGATTAGCCTCTTTTGGTTGTTCTTTGAGAAACATACTTGCAAAACATTTTGGGGAGGGAAGAGTTGGGAGAGGGGGCATTATGTTATAATTAAAGATGGAACAAATAGTAGAGTCAAACAGCTAAAATTATCTAAAACATTTTCTAGAAAAAAATGTTTTACAGTAAGCAAGATGTAAAACATGCAGGTCCATGATTAAAATCTACAGCTTTTAAACCACCTGATCTAATTTTTTTCTATTTAAAATTCAGATATTTTTATTTAAAAATAAATGTAACCAAAAATGGTTTACAAAAATAGTAAGTAACCTTTTTTCCCCTCTTTGTAATGTTTAACAAATGTAACTCTTCTGGTCTGAAATATATTTAAACATTTAGAATTTTATTCAGAGTCTATGGAAATACTCTTATTTTTAATGATACAAATACAAAAAAACTATTCTAATTTTAAACTTAGCATTTCAGAATCACATGCATTTTATATGGAAAATGATAATGATGAATTGGCTTTTGATATCCTTAAGAGACCATATAGTTAAGGAAAAGCCTAATAAGTAAAACGTAAATGATCAATAATTTGATTTCAGATAATCACCACTTTCAAAGCTACTTCACTTCTGAGTTCCTTTGAATATTCTATTTTCAGGTTACAGCATTTTGTGTTTTGGCTATAAAATCATTCATTTTATCTTAGTTGTAAGAAAAATCCTCACCAAAACAAAATTTTAAGATAAAAAAATGCACAAATTTGGTTTGAGAAATATCTTTTCAGTAGTTTGCAAACCTTTTTTTTTTTTAAAGAGGAAGGGAGAAGGAGGGCAGAGGGAGAAGAGGAGGGAGAACGTTAAGCAGGTTCCACGCCCAGCACAGAGGCTGACGCAGGCTTGATCTCACAACCCTGAGATCATGACCTGAGCCAAAATCAAGAGTCAGATGCTTAACCAACTGAGCCACCCAAGTGCCCAGCTTATAAAACATTTTTATTCATCAATGAAAGAAAAAGAGTAATAAAGAATATTATAATTTGTATTTTTATGAATATAAAATATAAATGGATATAAAAGTGAAAACTTCTAGAAGTAAAATATTACTAAAAAATAACTGTATTCTTGCTAAATAACTAGTTCTTAAAGGCAACTGTGAACTAAAATTGTAATTTGTATGAGTTTTTCTTTAAAAATATTTCAATAGGGGCACCTGGTTGGCTTAGTTGGTAGAGCATGCGACTCTTGATCTTGGGGTTGTAAGTTCAAGCCCCACGTTGGGTGTAGAGATTACTTAAAAAAATAATAAAAATCTTAAAAAATATTTCAATAATGAAGGCAAGTGCAGAGAGATGAATAAGAAAAGCAGGTAGCTTGGAAGTCATCCAGAAACTCATATTATAGCAGAGGAATCTAAAAAACCAGCCAGTTTCTATGTCATAAAAAGGATTGATTTGATCAGATTCATTGAATGACCGACAGAACTTGGCCTTAAGTGCTTGTTTCTACTCTTATAGAACTATAAATAATTTACTTCAATTTATGTAAGTAACATTTAATTGAAGCTAAGAGCCTAAAGCATGTCTAACAATAAGATCTAATGTTTTAAAACAAACACTTCTCATAATGTATGAAAGATATGAATAAATAGTGAGATGCCATGTTACTTAAATATAAGGATTATTTTAAAACTGGCCATGAGTGCCTGCAAACATACACACACAGTACACACTATTTATTCTAGGCAAAAATATGTTCACAACCATAGTTAATTTTGTGCCATTAATCAGAGAAGTGTAGAACTATAAAAATAGAAGTAAATAATAAACTTCTTATTGAATAATTACTTTATTATAGTCATTCATATATAGATATCGGAAGATCACTTTGATATCATCTATATTCAGTTCAGCATTGTAGGCTCCTAATCTATAAAGTGCTCTAATTTTTAACTTTCCAGGTTGTTTGTGGAATTGTTTTTCATTTAAAACAAGTCATATATTCATGCATATGACTGCATATAAAATTAATTTGTCAAGACCTTTGCTAGGAGCAAAGAACTAATTTTACTGTAGAAATTATGCATTTTCCCTAAGCTAAATACACTGGAAGAGAATGAATAAATACTTTACAGTTTTTACATACATTTGGGCTCTACAACAGTTGATTACATAGCACATTAGTAATAATCAAATGTTGATTCACTTGTAGAAATTGAAAAAGTAATGAATTCAGAGTTGAAAAAAAACAGGATTTGGTATATCTTTTCCTTAAGGCAGTTTCTTTATCTATAAATGGAGACCATATATGTCATATCTACTTCATAGAGTGGGTTATTAAGATAAACCATGTAAAACATGGGCTAGTGGTTTGTAAATTTAAAGTACTACTTGCCTGTTTTGTCACAGTCGTGAAGCATGTTACAAATAATTTGTAACCATAAAATTCCTCGGTTTGTGAATCGTTTCCTCGAATAATTTAGGGCAGATCTAAAGTCACTCCTATAAAAACATCCCTCATGTCCAATTACATGTTCAATTCAATCCTTTTAAACAGAGGATCTTATTTTCACCTAAGAGTAATAGTCGTTTTGTTGAACAGGAAAGGAATGAAGTTATAGCTATTGCTTTATAAACTGCACATAACTGATAGCTTAACCCATCTAGGCATTCTCAGGGGAGTATGTTGTCTATCATTACAGTGATACTTGCTCTCATGGCAGAAAAAAATTCAGAACTGTGTAAATTATATTAGTAATCATCCCCCTCATTGCTTTATATGAAATTATTTATTACGTATTTATATTAAAATGTTCTAAAGATTGGATCTATGTCTATTTTCCGTATAGCACCTAGCAATGTCTAGATACAAATTCATATTATTTTTAGTGCTGCTATCAAATTACATATTACTGGGGCACCTGGGTGGCTCAGTCAGTTAAGTGTCTGACTCTTGATTTTGGCTCAAGTCATGATCTCAGGGTTTTGAGATTGAGCCCCCACATCGGGTTCCATGCTGAGCATGAAGCCTGCTTAAGGTTCTCTTTCTGCCCCTCCACCCCTTTCCCCTCTATAAAAATAAAAAAAATTATGTATTATAAATTTACTTTCAAGAAGAAATTCAGATGTAATTAAAAATATATCATAGAAAAAAATATAGAAATAGTAAGCTATCTCAGCATTTAACAATGTGTAGTACAAAAATCAAATGATAGATCTCAAATATATAACAAATACATAGGAAAAATGGCTGCAAGAAAATATGCTGAATGTTAAGTGGATGCTGAATAATGACTTAATGATTTTCCTGCTTTATACTTTTCTAATTCTTGAAAATTCCTTTTCTCTAGTGAAAGCCAATTACACTTATTTACCATCCAGTTTATTATTTTAAAAGACAATTGTTATTACAAAAGCAACATATATTCAGTGTTTCATTTACACAAAATCATCTAAGAAAAGAAGCCAATGATACCAAGTTAGTAACAGAGAAGAGCAGACACTCATCAGAGAGCTGAGAGGAAAGCAGTTGTCAAAACTAAAGGGCAACAAAGACATCTTCTGGACATCTTAAGAACTGCATAGTTGTTTTTTAAACAAAGGATCTTATTTTCACCTAAGAGTAATAGTTGTTTAAAAACCACACATTAAGAAGTATAAAATCAATCTGTATTAGGTTTGAAATTTTAAATACTACATGATTACATCACAAACATACAGCATTTAAAGAAGAAAAGATACAAGTTGTTGCATACACATTGGAATTAGTTTCCAAAATATCTTTAAGCCTATTTCCAGATAGATTATAAAATACAAATATTTTAGTAAAAACTTATTTTCACGTAAGGAACATCTAAAATAATATGAAAACTACATGTAGTGTTGAAGCAATACTTGGAAAATGGGCTCATGAATCATAGAGCCCACTTATATTAAAATATGGTTGGCAAGTTAGTCATTAAAGTACTGTATTTAATAAAACAATGAAATTCAAAACCATATTTGTTTTGTGATCTGTCCTAGTACTATACAGCATAATATTTGAGAAAAGTTATTTCCAGTGAAATATAATTAAGGGTTTCAAATTTAAACGTGTCCACTCAATTTGAACATGTGTTCTTTTTAGCCTAAAACTGTTTGTAAAATTACTATGGGTAGGGTTAACAAATTTTGTATTTGAAATAGTACTTTTTTATTCTTTGAGCTTGAATGCCTGGTTGCACTGACAGTTAGCCACCTTTAGGAAGTACTAGTGATGCCCATAATTTGCATCGCTAAACAATTCTTAGGGCAGATCTTGTTTAAGTCCAATTATATCCCTAAAAAACTAATTTGTAGTTCAATGAACAAAGCTCAACTTGATTTAGTAATAGTTGTGTTTGATAAGAAATGTATGCTTTAGTTTTAGGTAACTCCAAATAAATAAATACTCAACAAATAAGATGTGCTTATTTACTAGAATTACCTTTTCTTAGTATCTTCACATGACAGGCCATAATTAGATTTTGTAACTAAATGCTTCCAGTACCAGAACTAAATATTTGATTCTCTGGACTTTGTTTTATGTCACTTCTATCTTTTCAAATTGTATGATGTAATGGTTCATGATTTTTTTAACATAGAAATTCAAATGAATAATTAAGATAACCATAACGGAAGTTTAAGAGAGGTGATATTAAATAAAATTCAACCAGGGTGGTAGAGATTATCTTCATACGGAACTGAAGTGCTTCAGTAAAATAAGTAACATGATTATCTTAGATATTTTTTTCACTGACACTGTCTGCTAGTTTTTGTACAACTACTAAACAGAAATAGGTTTCTTGGTGTGTATATTCATTTCTCTACGCAGTTACATTCGATTTGATCTTGGAAAGTGGCTGCCAGGAATTGTCAGAAATAAAATAAATTTGACTCATAAGTCAAATAAAATATTTGACTCATAAGTCAAATAAAAAATTTGACTCATAAGAGTCAAATAATTATGACTTATTTTCTTAATGGATCAGCTAATTTAAGGTAATTCTGCAGTAAATAATTTCTGTATTTTATATGTGTTCAATTAAAAAAAGACAGTACAACAGAGAAAATGACCCTATTCATGGACATCTAAAAATCAGGTTATCATGAGGACTCAGCAGGGAAGTCAGTATAGCAAGAATCAGGCCTACACTAGATCTGCTGCTGAGGTCATTAATTAGATGAATTGAGCTTGGCTACAAAGAAGCCAGGAGACAGGTAAGAACTGGAAATCTAAGTGGACAGGTGTTGAGCAACAGAGTGGATTCTCAATGAGAAGTAACAGGTTCTTAGGCACTGAGCTGGCCTCCAGGGCTCGGGTCCAGACCAGAGGAGAGGCTCCAAGAATTTACAAAATTCTTGGTCTTTGTGATTTCAGAATTGAATTTATCTGTTGTTCAAAATGTAAGTGAACTGCTTTGCATATTTAATGAGAAGTGACTTGGGAGAGTGCAATTATAAGTGCTTATTTCAGTGTTCCCTCATATAAGTATTAGGTGAGCACTATTCTACCTTGACAGCCATTTCTAAGCCTATTTGATCTATGGTATAAATACACAGAACTTTGGGAAAGTTTGGTGAATGTGGGAGAAGAAGCCTTATGCTTTCTGACAGTTTTTTCCAGCTCTCGGTAAATAAATAATAGTATATAACAATATTTCCTATTTTTATACATGACTAGAAAATTTGGGGAGTTTCTTTTAATGATGAGAAATGATATTAAAACACAGAATAGTTTTACCTTCCCTCATCTGGGTTGCTCTGGTACATTTGTGCAGTTGGAGATGCCATACTCTGATGTGATAAAAGAGATGGAGAGAGATTTATCCCTCTGAGTTGCCGGAAAGCTATTTCTGCATGGATGCTCCGAGGATTATTTGTCAGAATGCCTGCATTCTTGTTTTTTTTGTCTGAAATTAGGAATTGTGAAACAATGAGAAGCACTAATAAAATTAATTAAGTAATATATCTTGGTTGCCTTTCAACTGAATGTGTGCTGTACATATTTCATAACATGAATTAAAACACTTTAAGTAAAAATATAAAATGGAATAGATTTCTAGCACTTAATGCTGCTTAAATTTCTCTAAGTTAGTGACTCTATTGGATTGCTTCTTGGTAATTTTAAAAATATAAATACCTAAAGCTGTGTGCTAAAATAAATGTAGAGATAAGATGACCATAATTTTCAAAACAAAAATTGCAGCAACATAGTCCGAAAATAGGAGAGAAATTATAGGACTTTTCAATAAAAACCTAAAAAATAGTCACACAACAAATCCTGAAGACAGATATCTGAGAAGGACATGATGGAGATGAATCCAAGGTTGAACTACTGCCAAAAAAAAAGAGAAGATATTGATGACATTCCTGAAGATAACATTGTACTGTTAAGGAGGCTAATAATTTGGGATGTCCAATTTTACTGCCAGTTATATCTACTGGACAAAAGCATAAAAATTCTCACCATGCCTAGAATCTTAAAGCCATACGTATGTAGAAGTATGAAAAATAAGTTAAACAAAAAAACCACATCTTAACAAAGTAAGTTATTTTGGGTTTCTTTTAATTTAGTTTCCTTTAAAAATAATCACACAGAGCAATCTACTATTCTTAGTAGGCTCTTAGATCATTTTATAATTACTGTAATGTTCAATTGTATTGTCCAACAGTGGTCCCATGCAAAGTGGGATGTTATAAGGAATGGAAGATGTGAGCCCTCAGAGGAGTAGCTATCCCCAGTTTTACCAAAAAGATAGCCAGTGAAGATCTGGAATATGGGAAAAGGTTTAATCTAAGTCTGAATTAAAATGTATATAATAGAAGGAATCATTTCCATGCCCTGTCTTTTTAATATACTCGCTGCTATAGAGCTCTACCTCTTGAAATTCTTCTCTAGTATTAGTTTCATGGTTTATTTGTGGTTTCAAGGATGAAGTCTGATCTTCTCTTTGTACCCCAAGAATCTGTTGTCACAGATATTTTTAAACCTTTGACTTTCTACTTTTAGCAGGACATACTAATGAATTGGTTTCATATGCTACGAAATACATAAAGTCAAACAGAAGCTTTGAAAATAAATAATTCAAGAAATAATTGTGCAAGTATCACAAAGTTTACATTATGAGCAAATGTTTACTTACAATATATCAGTGGTTCAGCAAAACCCCAAAATACTATAGACTCTAAAGTCAGAATGACCACATGAAACTTGAACAAACCTCACAGATGACAGCTTTGTTCTCGTAATTTTTTGATGAAGGGTAACTACTTGTTCAGAATCAATAAATGCCCCCAGGCTTCGATTATAGATACGACTTCACAAATATACTAAGATACGTCACTTACTAGGGATTCTTACCTACATATAGCATTTCAAACGTATGGCAGTTATTTGTGACTCTCAGTCATGATGAAGGAGTCTTTAGCTCAAGACAGAGTTGTCTGGTTCATGGTAGTCGTCTAAATAGGACCATGACTGATGGATTTTTTGTTAATGAGTCCTTCTGAGAACTTCAGCGGTGCCCCCAAACCACGTCCATGTGTCCCCTAGTGGACATTGATTTGGTTTGTGGGCGGTCATCAAATAAAGCCCATCACTGGGTTTTAGTCACATTGATTTTGAAACTCTGAAAAGCCTAATGTCTGCATCCCCTTCCTGAGACCATGCTTCTTCTATCAGGTTACCTGAATGAGTCTTTTCAACTGTATTAGCTGTTTGGGCACATGCTTCTGAGTTTCTGTTTCTTTGAGGCAGTCACCATAATTTTATTGAATATAAGTGGTAGTTACTAATGGACTAATTTCTTTGATTTCTTTCTTTTGATTTCTCCCCCTTTTCTTTTTAGCCTACTGTGTTAGCATTATTCTTGGGACTTTTACCATTTGTAGTCTGATTTTATCTTTATTACAGTTTTTGTTTTTATTGTTACTTTTCAATTAGGAATTCTAGAACTTCTATTTGATAACGCTTCTTTGTTTTTTATGTCCCTTCTGTTCTCAGGATGAAGAGAACACAGAAAGCTACTAGCCATGTCAGGCTTTCTTCTATTTATATCTTATTACAATAGAATTACTGGCATTTTATTCACAAATATTCATAAGCCTATTAATTATTTGTTGTCTTCCTGTAGTTTAATCAACAAGTTATTTTTGACTTGATTGTCCGACGTGAAAAGCTTTTGCCCTAATGTATTGCATAGCCTTTAAATGAATAGAAAAGGACTAAAACTCAATTTAGATAATTTTTGCAGTATTTTTCTCAGCAAATCTGATTTATTCTAAAATTAAATCCAGACTTTTTCTAATGTGCTATTACATGGAAAGGAAAAAGTGAATATTTTGAATTTTCAGTTTTCATTTTCAAAAATTATTTACCAAAACTAATGGAGAAAAACATTTAAAAGCATATTTCATATCTATGGATTTTGCATTTTAAAGTAGCAGTTATATATTGTAAGGTTATTTTTAATTGCCCTCAGTCCACCCCCCCATGTGTATTTTAGATTAATTTCTTACAAGCTTTTTTCTCATATTATAGATTAGGCAGAGGGGATGAGAAGGTCACTCGGTACCACACATTAGCTACATAAACATAATGTGTTTGGGTTTTCCATTGTTAACCCCAAACCATGAGATTTGGTACACTTATGTTTTTCTTTAGTGAAAGTATATGGCTAGAAAATTAACATTTTCATTTCAGTAAATTTTTAGAATATCAAAATCTTTTCTGAGCACCAAATGGCTAGGTTGTGAAAGTTTTGTAATAATTTGCAGCTGGAATACATGATATATTTTAATCCATTAAACACTAGTGGGAATGTATCAGCCAGAGTAGCAAGTAATTTTTGTTTTAAAAATCAGAGTACTGGGGTGCCTGAGTGGCTCAGTGGGTTAAAGCCTCTGCCTTCGGCTCAGGTCATGATCTCAGGGTGCTGGACTCAAGCCCCGCATCGGGCTCTCTGCTTGGCTGGGAGCCTGCTTCCTTCTGTCTCTCTGCCTGCCTCTCTGCCTACTTGTGATCTCTCCCTTTCTGTCAAATAAATAAATAAAACCTTTAAAAAAAAAAATCAGAGTACCTGTCACCTTGTAGTATTACCAATGCTGTTGAAAATTGAATTTAAAGTGGTATTTAAAAAAAACATGCCTCCTGTTAAATAATTTTTATCTGTTTGTATATCTTACTATAGATTATGTACAAGTAACATCTAAATAAAATTATACTTTTAACTCTAAAAAAAAGAAACTTGAACAAGCAAGCAATTTTAGGAAATGTAAATTTTAAAATGCAATTTTAAGTAATATTAGAAGTCAGAGTGAGATTTTGGTTTCAAATGAAGTGTTTTGTTTGTTTGCTTTTACATTTACTTTGAAACTCTGTCAAAATACCTTCAACTTCAGGAGTTAAAGTGAAGTCAGATCCCAGATAATGGCTAAATGCACCAGGTAGAATTACGTTTGTTATCTTTATGGGAGGAGCTTTCACTTGGCCAAATGATCCACCATCCATTGGAGAATTGGTAACAGGAATACACTACATAATAAAAGAAAAACAGTTAAGAACACCTCACCTCCAAAACTCCGATCAATAGATTTAGTTCTTACCACAAGCCCCATTTGATAATCAATTTAAAATTCTTTAGGTCAGGGGTTATATGCTAAACTGTAAAAGTCTTTTGAACCCTTAACCTCCCTCAGAATCTTATGTTTTGTCTTTTCAGACTGCATCATACTCATCAATAGTGTAATGGCACCTCTCCCTTTTCAAAGGATCTTAACAAGGTAAGTGCAGAAAATGAGAATTAAGCTTTTCCCCCTTTGTTTCTTTTTTACTGAGCAGGAGTTTCTAGATGGTAAGAGTTATACCTTCCACATCTTTATATTCCTCATATTACTTCATCAAGTGCCTTGCAGTTAATTAGTTTTTCAAAAACAAATAAATGGGGACTAAGGGAAGCATCTTATAACAATCACTTTTAATGAATGTGCTAACTCTCTAAATAGTGTTTACATTTTAAGTTAGTTGAGGATTAAGTGGCTTTTAAAAGAATTCCAGGAATCAGCAAACAGAGGAGAGAAGTATTTTAGGTTGGAGACTCTTGGTTTCCCTAGAATTTTATGCATGCTGTCTTCATTAAGACCGACCTTGTTTATACTTTTAAAAATATGAATATACTGAATTCAGAATATATGATTCAATTTATTTAGAGATATGGGCTTTTGCCATTTGTGTAAAGTGACCGATTTCCCTGTTTCAGTAAGTGTTAACAAGAATGTAGCTTTGTAAGGAGCACTAAAGTATCGGGCCTTTTACTAAAGCTAGTCAGTCCCAAATTCCCTAACTAATTCCTTTGTAGGAGTTTCTTCCCATTACTAATCTAGAATGTTGTCCAATTTTCTTCTGAAACCAAAAGCACGAAAATGTTCCAGTTTAAAGAACAACTTTAGAGTTCATTTATTCCCTCTTTACTTGCTGTTAAGAAAGTACAGCAGTAATTGAAAGAAAAATAAATTAGACTGAACTGATAAACTTGAAAAAGATTCTGTTTTTGTTTCTCCTGAATAGTTAAAAGAAATAATGGCTCAGTTTTGTTCCAGCCATGAAAATAAGCATTATTATTGGATCTTAAAACAGATTTCTCTAAAATAAAGACTTCAAAATATCCCCTTTATTTTATTAACCCTGTATAGATGAATTAAAAAATAACTTTTAATAAAATGCTTACATATAGAATAAGTAGAAAAATAATTAAAATAAAAAATAATTAAAATAAATAAATATAAATAAATGTAAATAAATAAAATATAAATAAATATAAATAAATAAAATATAAATAAATAAATAAAAATAAAAATACATAAATAAATAAATAAAAATAAAATAAAAAAATAATTAAGTTCTTACATAAGGCACTGATTCAAAAGGCAAGAATAGGTGTCTAGATTCACAAGTCATACAAAATCATAGTATAGTAATGGGAAAAATCACAAGTCATACAAAATCATAGTATAGTAATGGGAAAAATCCGAATTTACTGTATGAAAAATAGAAAAGAATAGCCAAGAAGCAAACCCTTTAGTGAAATACTCATCAGTTAAAATTTGAGTATATATTGTATCAAACGTCCAGTGTACTCTGGGAATCAGTTTGTTTTACAGAAGGGATGGAGAGTGTTGGGTAATCCACAAGTGAAAGCATCTACAGTAGTAGTCTTACCTATTTTCTCTTCAATAAGCATTTTAAAAGTAATCTTTGTTCACTGACTGATGTCCTTGCTCTCTGGCTTTCACTTACATTAGAGATTCACTTACCTTCTTACTGCCCCACCCTAGTTTAGGTCTTCATAATCTCCTCTTGGGTTATTCAAAAAGTCTCTTAACGGTTTCCCTGCTTTCAGCCTCTTCTTTCTCAAACCTTGCAAAGGCACAGCTCTAATAAGGTTACTTCTTTGTTCAAAAAACCATAGTTTTTCTGTGTTTAGTCTTTGTGGAGGATGGTCATGAAGAATCCTTGTGGTCAAGGACAGAATTTCCTAATGATATGCTTTCGTGGCTTCTGTCTCTAATCTCTTTCATGTCATGGTCAGATACCTTTTTAGAGTTTGTAGGTAAAAGGTGCAATTTTTCTGGCCAACAAGAAAAGAAACTCACATCTCCCTTGTTAGATGGACTACATAGTTTGGAGAGTTGAGGTCAGAATTCCTTCCTTCCCTTCCTATTTGCTAAACTGAAAGAGTTTGTTAGTTAGAAAGGTTTATGGAAGTGATATGTTATAGATTCTTACTCTCTAGCATATCTCACATATTGAGCAAGAGGCACACAGATTTTTTTTTTTTTTTTGAGGCACACAGATTTTAAATATTTTTCTTTATGCCAAATTACATTACTGGAAAAAGGAGCTTCCCCGGAATTTGTGTCTGTAGATGTGCTCTATTCACCAGATCAAGGTGCTTTTGATAGTAATCACTAAAATAGATACTAAAATAATCTACAAAAACATCATAGCCCAGATTTACCTGGCAAATTGGTTTTAATTTACTAATAACTATGTGTTTTATTTTTTTAATTTATTTTTATTTTTTTATTTAAATTTTTTTTAAATTTTTTTTTTAAGATTTTATTTATTTATTTGACAGAGAGGAGAGAGATCACAAGTAGGCAGAGAGGCAGGCAGAGAGAGAGGGGGAAGCAGGCTCGAGCAGAGAGCCCAATGTGGGGCTCGATCCCAGGACCCTGGGATCATGACCTGAGCCGAAGGCAGAGGCTTTAACCCACTGAGCCACCCAGGCGCCCCTATTTTTAAAAATTTTTTTAAAGATTTTTATTTATTTATTTGACAGAGAGAGAGATCACAAGTAGGCAGAAAAGCAGGCAGAGAGAGAGGGGGAAGCAGGCTCCACCACTGAGCAGAGAGCCCGATGCGGGGCTTGATCCCAGGACCCTGAGATCATGACCTGAGCCAAAGGCAGAGGCTTTAACCCACTGAGCCACCCAGGCGCCCCAATAACTATGTATTTGAAAAGGAGAAGTATAAATAATAGAAGTATTACCGAAGTTTTCTTTGCTTGGAGTTCAGAGAAGTGAAATTCAGCTTTAGCTCTATCATCTGAATTCACAGGAATTCCATCTAACATCTGTAAGTTAGGCAGCCGAAATATGAGCACATGGCGATGTAATGTTTTTCTGCAAATCTGAATAAAGTTATAAGCAACAGTTTATTACTTTAAAAAACTTTTATTTCAAAGACTAACTTTTATTAAAAAGAAAAGATAACTTTTATAGAGAAGGAAATTTAACACAGGTGGTAAAAATGACAGATAATACCTAATTTGTTACAATAGACAATACAAATATGAGCTCCCTTTTTGAAAGTTTTCTCAATTCCCTATTATACTAAATGAAGATTCAAACTTTTTAAATTTAGTTTTTTTAATTATTACTATTTTTAATTTAAATTCAATTAGCCAACATATAGTATATCATTAATTACAGAGGTAGGGTTCAGTAATTCATCAGTTGCATGTATACCCAGTGCTCATCATATCATGTGCCTTCCTTAATACCCGTCACCCAGTTACCCCCCACCCACCTCCCCTCCAGCAACCCTCAGTTTCTTTCCCATAGTTAAGAGTGTTTCATGGTGGGGCACTTGGGTGGCTCAGATGGTTAAGCATCTGCCTTCACCTCAGGTCATGATCTCCAGGTCCTGGGATCGAGCCCCACATTGAGCCCCACATCAGGCTCCCAGCTCAGCAGGGAGTCTGCTTCTCCCTCTTCCTCTGCCTCTCCCCCTGCTTGTGCTCTCTCTATCTCTGTCTCTGTATCTCTCTCAAATGAATTAAAAAAAAAAAGCCAAAAAAAAAAAAAATAGAGTGGATTTATAGAATTCATATTCCTTAAAAAAAAAAAAAAAGTCATGGTTTGTCTCCCTCTCTGATTTCTTTCCATTCGGTTTTCCCTCCCTTCCCCTATGGTCCTCTGCACTGTTTCTTATATTCCCCATATGAGTGAAACCATAAGATAATTGATTCTCTCTGATAGACTTATCTCACTCAGCATAATACCCTCCAGTTCCATCCTTGTTGATGTAAGTGGTAAGATTTCATCCTTTGTGATGGATGAGTAATATTCCATTGTGTATATATACACATATACACACACATATGTACACACACACTACCTCTTCTTTTTCCATTCATCTGGCAATGGACATCTCAGCTCTTTCCACACTTTGGGTATTGTGGACATTGCTGCTATAAACATTGGGGTGCAGGTGCCCCTTCAGATCACTACATTTGTATCTTTGGGGTAAATATCTAGTAGTACAATTGCCAGTTCAGGGTAGCTCTATTATTTATTTATTTATTTATATATTTTATATATATATATTTTTTATTAACACATAATGTATTATTTGCCCCAGGGTACATGTCTGTGAATCATCGGGCTTACACATTTCGCAGCACTTACCATAGCACATACCCTCCCCAGCTCTATTTTTAACATCTTGAGGAACTTCCATACTATTTTCCAGAGTGACTGCACCAGCTTGCATTCCCACCAACAGTGTAAAAGTGTTCCCCCTTCTCCACATCCTCGCCAACGTTTTTTGTTTCCCGTCTTGTTAATTTTAGCCATTCTGAGCGGTGTGAGGTGATTACCTCATTGTGGTTTTGATTTGTATTTCCCTGATGCCAAGCGATGTGCATTTTTTCATGTATCTGCTGGCCATTTGTATGTCTTCTTTGAAGAAATGTCTGTTCATGTTTTCTGCCCTTTTCTTGACTGGATTCTTTGTTTTTTTTGGTGTTGAGTTTGGTAAGTTTTTTATGGTTTTTGGATACTAGCCCCTTATCTGATATGTCATTTATAAGTGTCTTTTCCAATTCTGTAGGTAAAAAGCAGCAGCTTTTTATCTTGTTGAAGTCCCAATAGTTCATTTTTGTTTTTGTTTCCTTTGCCTTTGGGGACATGTCTAGCAAGAAGTTGGTGTGGCTGAGGTCACAGAGGTTGCTGTCTGTGTTCTCCTCTAGGATTTTGATGGATTCCTACCTCACATTGAGGTCTTTCATCCATTTTGAGTTTATATTTGCGTATGATGTAAGAAAATGGTCCAGTTTCATTCTTCTACACGTGACTATCCTATTTTCCCAGTGCCATTCGTTGAAGAAACTGTCCTTTTTCCATTGGATATTCTTTCCTGCTTTATCAAAGATTAGTTGACCATAGGTTTGAGGGTCCATTTCTGGGTTCTCTATTCTGTTTCGTTGATCTGTGTGTCTTATTTTGTGCCAGTACCATACTGTCTTGATGATTACAGCTTTGCAATAGAGCTTAAAGTCTGGCATTGTGATGCCACCAGGTTTGGTTTTCTTTTTCAACATTCCTTTGGCTATTTGGGGTCTTTTCTGGTTCCATACAAATTTTAGGATTATTTGTTCCAGCTCTGTGAAAAATGTTCATGGTATTTTGATAGGGATTGCTTTGAATGTATAGATTGCTCTAGGTAGCATAGGCATTTTAACAATGTTTATTCTTCCAATCCATGAGCATGGAGTTTTCCTCAGTTTCTTTCATAAGTGTTCTATAATTTTTAGAGTACAGATCCTTTACCTCTTTGGTTAGGTTTATTCCTAGGTATCTTATGGTTTTTCGTACAATTGTAAATGGGATCGATTCCTTAATTGCTCTTTCTTCTATCTCATTATTAGTGTATAGAAATGTAACTGATTTCTGTGCATTGATTTTATATCCTGCCACTTTGCTGAATTCCTGTGTGAATTCTAGCAAATTTTGGGGTGGAGTCTTTTGAGTGTTCCACATAAAGTATCATGTAATCTGTGAAGACGTAGAGATTGACTTCTTTGCCAATTTGAGTGCCTTTTATTTCTTTTTGTTGTCTGAATGCTGAGGCTAGGGCTTCTAGTACTATGTTGAACAACAGTAGTGAGACTGGGCATGCCCGTTGTGTTCCTTACCTTAGGGGAAAAGCTCTCAGTTTCTCCCCATTGAGAATGATATTCGCTGTGGGCTTTTCGTAGATGGCTTTTATGATTTGAGGTATGTTCACTTTACCCCTACACTGTGGAGAGTTTTAATCAAGAAAGGATGCTGTATTTTGTCAAATGCTTTTTCTGTATCAATTGAGAGGATTGTATGGTTCTTGTCCTTTCTTTTATAAATGTGATGTATCACATTGATTTGTGAATGTTGAGCCACCCTTGCAGCCCAGGAATAAATCCCACTTGGTTGTGAATAGTTCTTTTAAAGTACTGTGGATCCTATTGGTAGTATCTTTGTGAGAATTTTGGCATCCATGCTCATCAGGGATATTGGTCTGTAATTCTCCTTTTTGGTGGGTTTTGTCTGGTTTTGGGATCAAGGTAATGCTGGCTTCACAGAACAAGTTTGGAAGTTTTCCTTCCATTTCTATTTTTTTGAAACAGCTTCAGAAGAATAGGTATTAATTCTTTAAATGTTTGGTAGAATTCCCCTGGGAAGCCATCTGGCCCTGGACTTATTTGTTGGGAGATTTTTGATGATTGCTTCAATTTCCTTGTTAGTTATGGGTCTGTTCAGATTTTCTATTTCTTCCTGTTTCAGTTTTATACATCTCTAGGAATGCATCCATTTCTTCCAGATTACCTAATTTGTTGGTATATAGTTGCTCATAATATGTTCTTATAATTGTTTGTATTTCTTCATCGTTGGTTGTGATCTCTCCTCTTTCATTCATAATTTTATTAATTTGGGTCCTTTCCCTTTTCTTTTCGATAAATCTAGATAGGGGTTTATCGATCTTAATTCTTTCAAAGAACCAGGTTCTAGTTTCATGCATCTGTTCTTTTGGTTTCTATTTCATTGATTTCTGCTCTAATCTTTGTTATTATTATTTCTCGTCTCCTGCTTGGTTTAGGTTGTATTTGCTATTCTTTTCCCAGCTACTTTAGGTGTATGGTTAGGTTGTATATTTGAGACTTTTCTTGCTTCTTGAGAAAGTCTTGTATTGCTATCTACTTCCCTCTTAAGACCACCTTTGCTGCATCCCAAAGGTTTTGAACAGTTGTCTTCATTTTCATTTGTTTCCATGATTCTTAAAAATTCTTCTTAATTTCCTGGTTGACCCATTCATTATTTAGTAGGATGCCCTTTAACCTCTTAAGTATTTGAGTTCCTTCCAAATTTCCTCTTGTGATTGAGTTCCAGTTTCAAAGCCTTGTGGTCCAAAAATATGCAGGGAATGATCCCAATCTTTTGGTATTGGTTGAGACCTGATTTGTACCGAGTATGTGAACTATTCTAGAGAATGTTCCAAGTGCATTCGAGAAGATGGTGTATTCTATAGCTTTAGGATGGAATGGCCTGTATATATCTGTGAAATTCATCTGGTCCAGTGTGTCATTCAAAGCCATTGTTATCTTATTGATTTTCTGCTTAGATGATCTGCCCATTGATGTAAGTGGGGTGTTAAAGTCCCCTACTATTATTGTGTTATTATCAATTAGTTCCTTTATGTTTGTTTTTAATTGTTTTAGGTACTTGGGTCTTCCTATGTTGGACGTGTAAATATCTACAATTGTTATATCTTCTTGTTGGATTGTCCCCTTTATTATTACATAGTGCCCTTCTTTGTCTCTTAAAATGTCTATAGTACCCAAAGCAACATATACATTTAATGCAATCCCTATAAAAATAACAAGAGCATTTTTCACAGAGATAGAACAAACAATCCTAAAATTTGTGTGGAACCACAAAAGACCCTGAATAGCCAAACTAATCTTGAAAAAGAAAAGCAAAGCTGGAAGCATCACAATTCTGGACTTTAAGTTATATTATAAAGCTGTAGTCATCAAAACAGTATAGTATTGGCACAAAAAAAGACACATAGATCAATGGAACAGAATAGAAAACCCAGAAATGAACCCACAATTATATGGTCAGTTCATCTTCAATAAAGCAGGAAAGAATACCCAATGGGAAAAAGACAGTCTCTTCAACAAATGGTGTTGGGAAAACTGGACAGCTACATTCAAAAGAATGAAAACCACTTTCTTACATAATATACAAAAATAAATTCAAAATGGATTAAAGACCTAAACATGAGAGCTGAAACAATAAAGATCCTAGAAGAGAATACAGGGCAGTAACTTCTTTGACATCAGCCATAGCAACTTCTTTATAGATAGGTTTCCTGAGGCAAGGGAAAAAAAAGAAAAATAAACTATTGGGACTACATTAAAATGAAAAGCTTCTGCACAGCCAAAGGAAGAACCAACAAAACTAAAAGACAGGGGCGCCTGGGTGGCTCAGTGTGTTAAAGCCTCTGCCTTCAGCTTGGGTCATGATCTAGGGTCCTGGGATTGAGCCCTGCATCAGGCTCTCTGCTCAGCAGGGAGCCTGCTTCCCCCCCCCCCCCCCGCCTACTTGTGATCTCTCTCCTTTCTGTCAAATAAATAAATAAAATCTTAAAAAACAAAACAAAACCCGAAAAGACAATCTACTGAATGGGAGAAGATATTTGCAAATGATATATCTGATAAAGGATTAGTATACAAAATTTATAAATAATTTATAAAACTCAATATCCCAAAAATGAATAATCTAATTAAAAGAGGGCAAAAGACACAAATAGACATTTTTCCAAAGAAGACATATAGACAGCCAACAGATACATGAAAAGATGCTCAAAATGACTTATTATCAGGGAAATGCAAATCAAAACCACAATGAGCTATCACCTCACACCTGTCAGAATGGTTAAAATCAACAACACAAGAAACAAGTGTTGGTGAGGATGGGGAGAAAAGGGAGTCCTCTTGCACTATGGGTGGGAATGCAAACTGGTGCAGCCACTCTAGAAAACAGTAGTATGGAGGTTCCTCAAAAAGTTAAAAATAGAACTACCCTACGATACAGCAATCACACTACTAGGTATTTACCTAAAGAATACAAAAGCAATAATTCAAAGGCATACATGCACCCGAATGTTTATAGAAGCATTATATACAATAGTCAAATTATGGAAATAGCCCAAGTGTCCACTGATTGATGAGTGGATAAAGAAGATATGTATATTTATACATATGTATATATACATGTATATACACAATGGAATATTAGTCATTAAAAAGAAAGAAATCTTGCCATTTGCAATGACATGGATGGAGCTAGACAGATTCATGCAAAGTGAAATAAGTCAGTCAAAGAAAGACAAATACCATATGATTTTACTCATATGTGGAATTTAAGAAACAAAACAAACGAGCAAGGGAAAAACAAGGGAGAGAGAGAGAAGCAAAGCAAGAAACAGATTCTTAACTATAGAGAACAAACTGATGGTTCTTACAAGAAGGGAAGTGGGTGGGGGGATAGGTTAAATAGGCAATGAGGATGAAGGAGTACACTTGTGATGAGCCCCACACGACACATGGAAGTGTTGAATCACTATATTGTATACCTGAAACTAATATTATACTGTATGTTAATGAAGTAGAATTTAAATAAAAACTTAAATAAATAAAAGTTAGACCACAGAATCAGTATTATGCTAAAAATAGTTTAATAAATAATGTTAAAAATGTCAAAAAAGTAAATTCCAAGAAACTGAAAGAAGGAAATAATAAAGGGTAGAAATTATTGAAAAAGAAACCAAGTAAATTAACCACTTGATAAAACCAAAATATGGTTCTTTGAAGAGATTAATACAATAGACAAACCTTTAGCAAGACTTATCAAACATAAAAGGGAAAAAGCAAAAATCAACAAATCTAGGTATAAAAAAGATGACAAAACACAAATACAGTGGAGATTTAAAAAAATTCATGAGTGTATTATAGTAATACACACATATAAATACATCTGTATTTATATACAGGTAGTATACATACATATAAATTTTAAATTTATATAAAAATTTATATAAAAATTTATATAAAAAGACAAATTTATAGAAAATGTAACCTCTCAATACTGACTTTTGAAGAAATAGAAAACATGATTAGATTTATAGCCATCAAATAATTTGAATAAGTAGTTTAAAATCTAATTTCAAAAAATATTGAGCCCAGATTTGTATTTAGAGATAATGCCACCATTATCCGGGCGCCTGAGTGCCTCAGTGGGTTAAGTGTCTGCCTCCCGCTCAGGTCATGATCCCAGGGTCCTGGGATCAAGTCCTGCATTGGGCTGTCTGCTCAGTGGGGAGTCTGCTTCTCCCTCTACCTCTCCCCCCTGCTTGTGCATGCTCTCTCTCTCTCTCTTTCAAATAAATTTTTAAAAAAATCTTTAAAAAAAAGATCTAATTATCCTTCAAGGAACACATGAGTTTTTTCCTATATAAGCTAATGCATAGACTCGCAAGAGAGAGCTCCCAATTAATTTTATGAGGCAAGAACAGCCTTGATGAACTTAAAAGAATAGCATAAGAAGATAATTATAGGGTGATTTTACTTATTTCCATAAATACAGATATACTACATGAAACCTTAGCAAATTGAATTCAGCAAAGTATAAAACATGACTAAACAGTATTCAACCCAGGATTAATGATGGTTTAACACGAGAGCAGGTTAAAGAGAAAACTACATTGCCAATTAGTCAAAATCCAATGAGTTATTCATGATAAAAACAGGTAGTAAACTGAATTAGAAAGGAACTTCCTTAAAATGTTGAAGATTATCTACCCATAACCTATAGCAAACTCATATTTAATAGTGACAATTTAGAAGCGTTTTTTGAAGTTAGTTACCTACTATCAGTGCTTCTATTCAACACTTTAGTAGAGGTCCTAGTGAACACACTAAGAGAAGTACAGGAAATAAAAAACATAAGGATTGGAAAGAAATGAGTCATTATCGCAGATAATATGATAGTCTACAGAGAAAATCCAACAAGATTTACAATCCATTAGAACTAAAAAGAGAGTTCAGCAAAGTTCCTGGAGAAAGAGTAATATGCAAAAATCAGAATTGCTATACTTTAGCAACAAACAATTAGAAACATGTAAACAGATATTGTTCAAAATAGCTATTAAAACAATGGAATAAATCAAACCAAAGATTATTAAAACCTTTAGGAGAAAACTATAAATTTTATTGAAGAACACAGAATAAATGTAGGGGTGGATATTCATGCTTATGAATGGGAAACCTCAATACTACAAATATTAGGGGAGACTGCTTATTGTTATGTCTTGGTTTGAATAGCTCTCTGATGTGCCACTACTGGGCTCTCTCAGCCCCTCTACTCCTCTACTAGGAGCAGAGTGACTTAATTGATAAACTCAGAAAGATTAAACTGAGCATGTTTAACTCCTGGCTTTCCTGTCTTGGGAAGGAATCTATTGCTACAGAGTGCTCTCTCTTTCTCCAGCAGAAGCTCTCCTATGTGGAAAGAATTCAGTTAAGTATTTCCTGTTACTGGGTGATCATGATTGCCTATTTCTGGGATCCATTAGCAGGCCTGTTTGGCTTTCTCATGAAGCTAAGCAAAATATTTTCACCTCAGGGCGCCTGGGTGGCTCAGTGGGTTAAAGCCTCTGCCTTCGGCTCGGGTCATTATCTCAGGGTCCTGGGATCGAGCCCTGCATCGGGTTCTCTGCTCAGCGGGGAGCCTGCTTCTCCCTCTCTCTCTGCCTGCCTCTCTGCCTACTTGTGATCTCTCTATCTGTCAAATAAATAAATAAAATCTTAAAAAACTATATATATTTTCACCTCTCCATCTGCCACTGTCATATCTGTCAACTCGTTCAGATGTTAGGTGAATAAAGGTGCTGCTTATTTGATCCCTCCAAAGCCTCCAACAGGAAAAATAGCAGATTTCTCCCAAAATTAATTTATATATTCCATGAAATTCCAAATAAAATGTCAGCAAGGCTGTCACATAACTTCAAAAGCTATTTCCTAAAACTCATAGCAATTGTAAACGGCCAAGAACAGCTGAGACAGTGAAGAGAGAAAAAGAGGAGGAGGAAGGGAAGGAAAATTGGAGGTGCTTTCTCTACCAGGCACCAAGACTTAATATAAAACTTTAATTAACCAGTATAATATTGGTACAGGTATTGACAATAGTCCAATGAATACAATGTAGAACTCTGAAACAAATCCTCTTATATATTTTCATCAGTTGGAAGAGGACAGTAGTCAATAAATGTGCTTGGATAACTGTCTACAAATATGGAAACAGATAAATTCCCACATATAAAAATAGATTATATACAACTATAACTAAATTAACTGATAAATTATGAAAGTAACATACTCACTGGATTGCCATAAACTGTAAGCTCTCTGAGAGAAGAGATACCATCAAGTTTTTCCAGTTCTGCCATATCCTATTCAAAAGTTAATCAATAAATTAATATTTGGTTAGATCCAATTTTTTTAAATATACACTGTTTTGAAGTAATCATATGTAAGTGTTGGATTACAGCTGGCTCATGATTGAATTCTCCAAAGTGAGCTTGAGTGACAAATTCTGTATTTTTGATTAAGGACAAATCTATATACTATTAATTCCAAATGCATAATTGGTAAAGATGATAATCTAACAGGGAAATAGGCCATATAGCAGCACTTGCAAGAAAAGACCAAATTTCTTCTCAGAAAAGTTATGGTCTAGGACTGAGATTATATTTGGTTAATTCTCCAGAGGATTGACCCAGAAGTGTGGAAAAGATCGTAAATCCAGTCTAAATAATTTTATTTTATTTTTTTAAAGATTTTATTTATTTATTTATTTGTTTGTTTATTTTTAAAGATTTTATTTATTTATTTCACAGAGAGAGAGACAGCGAGAGAGGGAACACAAGCGGGGGAGTGGCAGAGGGAGAGGGAGAAGCAGGCCTCCCGCTGAGCAGGGAGCCCGATGCGGGGCTCAATCCCAGGACCCTGAGATCATGACCTGAGCCGAAGGCAGACCCTTAACGACTAAGCCACCCAGGTACCCCAAAGATTTTATTTATTTATTTGACAGGGAGAGACACAGTGAGAGAGGGAACGCAAGCAGGGGGAATGGGAGAGGGAGAAGCAGGCTTCCTGCTGAGTAGGGAGCCTGATGCAGGCCCAGGACCCTGGGATCATGACCTGAGCCCAAGGCAGATGCTTAATGACTGAGCCACCCACACATCCCTAGTCTAAATAATTTTAACACAACCTTAACCATAAAGGAATATGAGATATTGAGTGGACTATATCCTGATATATTTTCTGGGAGTATATATAGTTGAAAAACTATTTCTCTAGTTGAATGACTTGTCTTCACTACTGGATGGGTTATTTGTTATTACTTATTTAATATGAAAGAAAGTTTGCAAATACATTTTAATTTTTGCAAAATTCTTTTTAAAAATGCTATTCCTGACAAAATTTAGGTGACAAGCCGAACTTCAGTTTGCTGCTAGTTTATAGTAATAAAATAAAGTTATTGATATGCTCCTATTCTTATTTGGAATGACAAGTAGATGTAGCCAATTCAGCTAGCAACTACAAAAAAATGTAGACCTATTTGAGACCATTTGGAAGTGGAATTTGATTAAAATGGCTGATCTTTACAATTTTGATCTTAGAAGTGTCATAAAGGAGGACTTTGGAAAAGCTCTGACAGTCAGTTATCTGTCTTATCTTTATGCATTTGACCCCCAGGTAGTTCCTGTCTGTGGAATCAAAGCCTGATTGGAAAGCATAAATATGTGAAAAGTCTTTTCTCAATTATTTCCTTAAATTAAACACAGTTTAGCAGCATTCACTAGTATTTCTAATTAAAATGTTTGTTTCTCATGGAAGATGTTAATATGAGGAACAGGGTGTTAAATTTGTAGAGGATAATCTAGTATAAAGACACATGAAGAAAACGAATATGTTCATAATTGGGGAAGAGGGCTGATGACTTCCCTTTTTTTTCACAATGGTATTTCTTTCACAATGGAGTGTTGGACTTACTCTGTACCGGCTAAATTTGGCAAATTTTCAGGAATTTTGTTAGATGGTGTTTTAGCTTGAAATTGGCTATGGTGGAAGAAATTATACCATGGAAATTGGCAAATGCTATTGATTAGGACTTTTTTTTTCCCTGCAGAGCAAGCCATTAAATATTAACCAGCATACCAATGGTTGTTACCTTTTGAGTACATTTTCAGGATAAGCACTTATGGCAGTCATGGTAATAGTTAGGCATGGATTGGGGCCTTTCATTTAGAGCAAGAAATTGCAATGGAGTATTTCCTGGAGTCATTTCCAGCCTCAGGTGATTACTGAGATGTTTGAAAGTAGACACAGTTGTTCGATGCCAGATAGAGGAATCATTTAGACACAGGAATCAAATAGGACTGTAGGTCTGAATTAAATAACTCACCTTTCAGTTGTGTTTCTGGGATTCTATCTGCAAAGGAAGGACTATAGGCAACAATTTTCCAAATCTACATTATGGGTCATGATGGCTAAGTGGAAAGCTTCACACTGGAATCTGTTATCAAGGATATGTAGTTTATGAAAGATTTTAAAGTAGGTTAATGCAGGGCTGCATATATCTTCATTTGAAGTGTCATCTTCCTAATTTTTCTTTTCCCTCCTATGAGGTCTTTATCAACCCAAGGGTTATAATCTGATTGCCCATTTGTGGAAATTAATACTGGTGCCAGCCTACCCATGTTGATATGAAGAGAAAAAATCTCTCCCAAAAAGAAAATCTGAATAGAGAGTTAAGAATTTTGAAGAACATATTATTTTCAGTAGAATTAAACGAATCTCCAACTCAACTTCTTACTCCTCTCAGTTAATGATTCCCTCAGTTAATGATTAATGATTCTCAGTTAATAATAGATAATATTAATCTAATTAATATTAGATTATATAATCTAATAATAGGTTAAAGTACTATAATATTGTTTGAAATAAGTTTGATGGTATAATGATCAATCTAAATTCAAGGAAAAATACTATTTCAAGGATAAAAATATACCATGGAGGGCTGATCATTAAACAGTCAATACCCCTTCATTCCATGATGTATGTATAATTTCTCATGATTTATCATATAGGTTGTCTATTAGCTGTATTAAATTTTTATAAAAAATAACCTCAACTAGGCATTATCCTGCTTAAGTTACTGGGGAGGAAGTTGTTACAATAGTGAATTTGCCATTTATTCTCTTCCTTTAGTGGGTTAGAAGGGTGGGGAGGTGTGGCAGGGACACTCCTGGGGAAAAGCCAGTTACCTGGTCTAATCTCTTTGTAATTATGCTGGCAAATAGCTGTGCCGTCAGAATAGACCAATGATACTCACTAGGAAAAAGGTTCTTATATATGAAATATTCTTAGCAGGATCTCCCTGATTAAGTAACTAAACCTACAACTTACAGTAGGTTATAGTAAATAAACCTACAACTATAGAATTATCAGGCATGGCTCCCTATAAAATATCACATAACCTCAAGTATAAAATGGGAGGCATTTCATAAATGAAACACTTACTTCTTATATGAGACCAATCACACAAAACCTAACTTGGAGATCTTATATTTTAATCTAAACTAGGAGTATATAGAAAGAAAGGACCTGAAAAGCCACAGGAATGTCCCAGATACTGGGTATCCCTGAAATTATAGTAAAGCTTGATACTGGGTAAGATTTCCTATGCATGTTAAGTCTGATATGATGATCCTTTGTGTCAGCTTAGTTGCTATCACTGGAAAGATTTTCCATAGGATTGCAATATTCTCAGTTTAGATTTCCTCTGGATGAAGCTTTGTAAGAATCATTGCCAGTTTGGAAGGCCTTTCTCAGATGAAAGTTGTTTGAATCTTAATAAATTAGTTGTATGTCATTTTTCTCTGTATGTCTATTTCCTAGTTGCTGTGTAGGATAGTGCTCATGATGTCCTTCTAGCCTTTTATATCACTCCAGAAAGAGCTTCCGGAACTCTAGCAAGTAGAGCCACAAATATTGATTGCATAGTTACTATGTACCAGGCATAGTTATATTCTGATACAAATGTGGGCAAGATATAATTGGTTCCTGCTCTTGGGTGGAAGTCCACATTTCATTTTGTCTTTGAGATTTTCTTAGAGATGTGGGGAGAAGTAGTGAAATTGGTAAGCGGAGGGCTAAAAGATCATCAGCAAAACACTGAGAGAAATGTTAGGGCTGTGTAGGGTTATATATACCTTCAACCCTCTTATCTGAAGACTGTATCAGGAGAGAGTCTGGGCAGGCTCAGATGGGACAGTGCCTAATGGAAATAGGTTGAATTCTGAGCAGGTAAAACTAAAGCAGGAGCTTATATAAGGGAAGACCTGAGTGGGTAGAGATGGAATATTAAAGCCAAGCCAAGGTCCATTATCAGGAACTGATTCAAATGTCAGGTAGACCAAGGACAAATGCCAAGTTTAAAGGGCCAGAGAATATCTGGGAATGAGATACAGAAATATCTTGGACCAAGAGCAGTCCAGAATAAGAGAGATCTCTTAGAGAGGACGGCTGAGAAGAGTTTAGAACATTTAGCGCTAACTTTTTTTTAGCAGGTGGATGCATGTGGGTTCGTTGGGTTAAGTAAGTCTAGAAGCACAGTGGACATCTTTGCATCGCAGACTATTTATATGCCTCTGCTTCGTTTACCTGGCATATAAATAAGTTAACATGTGAGCAAAGTTTTCATTGGTGTGTTTGGAATCTTTATGTTCAGAGGATTTAAGTCTTGTAAATCTCGTAACAAACAAAATAATATTACCTGGATTTTATTATATCCTAGGAAGAGTTTCTCTAGTTTTACCAAAGGTTGTAATTTGCTCAGCTCTCGCAGTCTGTTTTCCTCCAGGTGAAGTGCCAACAGAGAGCTTGGTTTGGCAAAGGCACTATCATTAAATGCTCTGATGCGGTTATGGTCCACTACCAATTCCTGAAGGACTACTAAATTGTCAAGCCCTTCAATTTGACTGATTTCATTCCCTGGAGAAACACAAGTCATGATAGGTCAGATGAGCCCAAACTTTCTGAATAAAAGTTTACCTAACTTACTTAAATATTTTTTATAAAATGATTTTTTAAATAGTAAAATATTAAAAAGAACATATTTTCAAGGAGAAATAGAAATTATTTATAGGAAAGTACCCTCATCATCAAATAATATTTGGTGAAATTTCTCCTTTATGTTTGAAAGACCAAGATGTGATATATACAATGTATGTAATGGACCCAGTCTATCAGTTCAGTTAATGGAGTGCTAAAATAGTTGGTATTGACAAAAGTAGATGTATAAAAGTGCTGCAGAAGATATACTTCCTGAGTATATTTGATTATTTTAATAGGTATTTAAATAGGTATATTTAAATATTTATTAATATAAATGAATTGTGTTGTAAGTTTGAAGAATATACTTTAATTATGCTGTTATTTCTTTCTCAACATATTTTTGCACAATCACATTAAAAAATTAAAAATTAATTAAGCATTCATTACATTCTTTGAAATCTCATCCTTTCTTTATAACCTATGATTTCTCTACTGTAGCAATCAATAGCTTTATAAGTATTAATGATAATGATAACTAATGAGAAGAGGACCCTTGAGTTGGCAAAATGCTTTTATATGTGTTTTCTACTAGAGTCTCAAGATAGGACAGGGAAAATATCATTTTTAATAATCAGAAAACTGAGGTAACTTAAGTTACTTGCACAAAGATATAAAAGTGGCAACACCAGGCCTAACCTAGACCTTTACATTTTAAGCTTAGTATTGCTTCTACTATACCATACTGTATTTCATTGACTATTCAACCTTCTTGTTTGTTATGGGCTGAATTGTGACTGCCTCCTCCCACCAAATTCATATGTTGAAGTCTTAACCCCTAGTACCTAGAATGTGGCTATATTTGGGGACAGGGTCTTTAAAGAGAGGTAACTATGGTTAATTGAGGTCTTTGGGTAAGCTCTAATCCAGTATGACTGGTGTCCTTATAAGAAGATATTAGGACACAGATAACATGTAGAGGGAAGATCATCTGAAGACACAGAAGCCATCTAATAAACCAAAAAGAGAGGGCCTAAGAATCAACCCTGCTGACATCTTGCTCTTGGCCTTCTAGTCTCTAGAACTGTAAGGAAATAAATACGTTTGAGCCATCCAGCTGGTGGTACTTTGTTATGGCAGCCCTAGCAAACTAATATATGACTGAATGTCTGATCCTGTGATCTTGAAATTCGTCTCCTTGAAATGTAACATATTTCATCGAATTTAAGACTACAACAATTGTTAAGCTATGTCAGTATTTTATGTATACTAAGAAAGATAAGCAATTGGTTAGGTAACTATGATATGCTATCAATTAATACATAGCCAGATTTCAGGTATGTTAAAAAAAAATTAGCAAATATCTCAAAACTAGTGAACTGTAGTAAATTTACCTTATTTTGTTCTATTCTTATGGAGAAGTTTAAACATCACAACCTTCAATAAAGCTGCTCACAGAAATAAATTACAGACTTTGAAACTTTACCAGTGCCTTGCTTGTAAATGAAAAAAGTTTTTTCAAGTCACACTGAGAAAAGTTATGTTAATATATTACTTTCATGAAACTATGTATTTAGACTATCACTTTTAGTATTTTAAAGCCAGTGATATAAAAATCATACATAATAGTTTCAAGTGCTGAATATTGTCTGCCATAGCATATTTTTGGCCACTACTCATTTAAAAATGTTCATTAAACATATTTAAGAAAGAAAACTCCAAAACAACTATGCTGAATGTGATTTCGGGACTCTAACATTTCTTTCTTCCTTCCTTCCTTCCTTTCTTCCTTCCTTCCTTTCTTCCTTCCTTTTCTTTCTTTTCTTTCTTTCTTTCTCTCTCTCTCTCTTTCTTCTTTCTCTTTCTTTCTTTCTTTCTTTCTTTCTTTCTTTCTTTCTTTCTTTCTTTCCGATTTATTTATTTGACAGAGAGAGAAAGAGAGAGCACACTAGCAGGGGGAGCAGGAGAGGGAGAAGCAGACTCCCCATTGGGCAGGGAGCCCCATATGGGGCTTGATCCCGGGACCCTGGGATCATGACCTAAGGCCAAGGCAGATGCTTAACTGACTGAGCCAACCAGTCACCCCTACATTTCTTTAACTAGGAGCGTTTACCATTGTTTGAAAAATTCTCACTTACTTAACTAAATATTTAAATTTTAGATAAATTTGACCCCTAATCCTTAAGATTCTAACTTGTTCCCTGCAGCCTCACTCTGCCCTTCCCTAGATTCCACTTTTCCCATCTTCTTGCTAACGTAACACAGCAGGTGAAATAAGCTCTCTCACCTGGACCCTGGCATGGCCTCATCACTGCTTATATTTGTGTACTTTCCTACAGCTTTTGCCTTCTTGCCCCTTTAGATTGATCTCAGAATTGTTTCTTCCTGTTTAGTGTTTAACCTAATTCACCTCTTTATAAACCTCCAAATATGTTCATAACCTCACTAGCCACCTTCTGACTTCTTACCTTCTTTTTTAGGGACAAGGTCCTTGAGTGTGCAACCTCTATCTATTGCCTTTACTGCCTATCCAACCACTTCCCTCTACATTTTTTTCACTTTGAGTTTTTCTCTTCCTGCATGTCCAAATCTGATCCTCTGACAGTTACCAGTGGTCTTCTTTTTGTTGAATCCAGTTTTTTTGAAAAAAATCCAACATTTTTTTAAAGGTCTCATTTTTCCCATCATTTAACTTTGAGGCCATTCAGCCTTTCTTTTTCTGACATTTAGAGTTTGCATTTCTTGGTCTTCTTTTAAAATTTCTAGTATGACTGCTTTACTAGTTCTTTTTCTCTAGCCTTCTTAATGCTGGGTCAGGGGCATAGTGGGATATGTATATGGGGATGTATCTCCATACCTCTTTTGGCCTTTCATGGTTTCTTTACGCTTATTTCCTGAGTAAGCACTTATGACTTCACCTGTCACCTCCTTTGGTATAATTCCAAAATTATACCAAATACCTTATTATACCATACACATTTCTAGTCCTAACCTGTGGTCTAGTTCTACTGCTTGAAAAAGTTTCCATTTTTTTTTTAAGTTTCCATTTTAATTTCTCAAAATTGTCACAACACAAACTGATTGTTCTCTACTGCAAATTAGCAATGACTTTATCCAGCTTTAGTACCTCCTTTTGCCCAATCTCCTAATGAAATAATGAAAACATCTTAAACTAATTTTCCTCTCCTTATATGTCTAATTAGTCACTAAGTCCTAATATTTCCTTCTTTTAAAATGCATTTTGGGGTGCTCCTGGGTGGCTCCATCGGTTAACCGTCTTCCTCGGCTTAGGTAATGATCCCTGGGTCCCTGCCCAATGGTCTCCCTGCTTAGTGGGGAGCCTGCTTCTCCCTCTCCCTCTGCTGTTCCCCCAACCCCGCTTGTGCTCCCTCTCTCTCCCCCTCTGTCAAATAAATAAATAAAATCTTTAAGGAAAAAATAAAATGCAGTTTGGAATTGCCTTTTACTCACCCTTCCCACTGATACCACTCTAGCCCAGACCCTTTCTGTCATTTGTGTTGTATAGAAAATGCATGTGCTTTGAAGTCACACAGAGCTGTGTTTGACTGCACCACACCATTCACTGGTGCAAACTTAGGCAAATTATTTAACCCTACTGAGATTTAATTTCTTTTTTTGTAAAATGCATGTAAAATTATTTAACATGAGTTGCTGTGAAGGTTGAATGAGATAATCCTTGTAGACAAATAATTTACCTAATGACTCAGTAAATGATAGCTATAATTGTCAGAGTCAACTGCCTCATTCCCTGCATGAGACTACTCCATTCTGATTTGCCCGCTAGCCACGGCAAGGGAACACACTCCCCTTTTACATTATTATATTTAAATAGACTTTCCAGGGTTAGGTTGTCTGCTTTTTTTGTGTGTCACCATATCTTTTAAAAGATCTGCAATCGTGCTTAATTTCTTGTTCTTTTAAGGCTTAATCTCTTGTGTTTTTGAGGCAATTTACAGCACCTTTGATAGGCAAAAAGATGCATTAAATTTTTTAAAATATGATCTAGAAAAGCCTGTCTTTCAGAAAAAAGTTACCATACTCACATCAACTATACAGATATCTCCCCATATGTCTCAGTGATGGATCTTCCAACCTTTCTTCTTTGTCATTAAATAATTATTGTTAGACTAACGTTCCAAACTGTTTTTTCACCTTCCACTTTTCTAAAGATTTACAACTCCTACCCATTTTCAACTGCGAAATGAGCATTCTACATCAAACTGATCATGTTTAGAGGCTCTATAACTCTCTCAGAGAACTGCATATCTGTTTTTATCAGGTTGGTCCCTTTTCAAATGTTGGCCAACAGAAACCAGTCATGCTCTTGTGATTCTTCTCCCCACTACTTGCAAAACTCTTGGTCATGCTCACCCTCAATCTAAATTTTATCAATCATTCAAAAAGTCCTCTAGTGTTTCAATTTCTCTTTTCTCTAAACTTCTATTGCACTTAAGTTAGTAACACATAGTAACTCAGTACTAATTCATCTTTCTTTCAGTATTCTCTTCACAGGTGGATCTTAAACTACTTTAGAGCAAGGATCTCAACTATATGTAATTACAATAATATAGTGTTTCTGTATATTTCTTAGTACTTAGCCCAATTCTGGGTTTCATAAGTACTTGTGAATTACTGACTTGTTACCTTCTATTGGCTTTTTAATTGAACATAATGGAAAAGTAAATTATGATATAATACCATATATAACCCCAGAACACTGCATTTTCTAGGGCTAGAAATACAATATTCTGTAGCCCTAGAATATTGCATTTACATTATTTATGTAAATAACCCAAGAAAAACCCATTTGTGATTACTAAAATATTTTTATCAATCTGTTTTAAATAAACGTTGATGCTGATATTTGCTTATTTAAAATAGTATTATCAAATCAACCTTTAATAATAAACACTTACACATTGACAGTGTTGCTACTCACCCTGTAGAAAGAGGAATTTTAAATTTCTTAGTCTGTTAAGCTGTAGCTGAATTAAATTACAAATTCCATTGTAGCCCAAATGAAGCACTTCTAAACTGTGCATTATTGGAGGCAAATTTTCACTGCTCATTGTATCTCTGAAATACACACAGAAGTTTGAGCCTATAAATTTAATTTCAAATGAGCTGTATCATAAAAAATCTGATATTTACTTACTATAAGTTGAAGTTTAAAAAAGTAATTTATTAGTAAATCAGAATTTAACTACAATATTATCTTTTTGTATTTTATATAATAATCACTTTTTAGTCTTTAAAAACATTTTTATGTGGTGGTAAAGAATAAAGTACAGAGTTATTTGAAATGAAAGGCAAGTGCTAGCACAGTCTAGAAAAAGAAAAAAAGATGCATCCAGATTGGAAAAGAATAGGTAAAATGGTCTTTATTCTCAGATGACATTATTTTGTATTTAAAAAAATCCTAAGGAATTCACCAAAAAACTATTACTTCACTAATAAATGAGTTCAGCAAGATTAATATATAAAAATTAATTGAATGTCTCCACATCATCAATAAACTGAGAATGAAATTAAGAAATCTACTCAATAGTATAAAAAAAACAAAATGCTTCAGAAAAAATTTAACAAAAGTAGTGTAAGATATATACACAGAAAACTATAAAACACTGCTGAGATAAATTAATGATTATATAAGTGGAGAAATGATTATGTAAGTTCATGGGTTAGAAGACTCAGTATTACTAAAATAGCAGTTCTCCCTAAATTGATGAATTGATTCAATGCAATCTCCATCAAAAGTCCAGCAGGATTCCCCCCACACCCAAAAAAAAGGAAATGTAAAGAACTCAGAATATTCAAAACAATCTTTAAAAAGAAAAAAGGTTGGGAGGATTTATAATCTCTGATTTCAAAATTTTTAAGCTGCAGTAATCAAACTAACTGGTACTGGCAAAAGGGTAGACAGATCAATAGAATATAATTAAGAGTCCAGGAATAAACTTTTACATTTGTGATCAATTGATTTTCTTTTTTTTTTAAAGATTTTATTTATTTATTTGACAGACAGAGATCACAAGTAGGCAGAGAGGCAGGCAGAGAGAGAGAGGGGGAAGCAGGCTCCTCGCTGAGCAGAGAGCCTGATGTGGGGCTCGATCCCAGGACTCTGAGATCATGACCCAAGCCGAAGGCAGAGGCTTTAACCCACTGAGCCACCCAGGTGCCCCCAATTGATTTTCAATAAAGGTACCAAAGCAATTCACTGGGGGAAAGGGAAAGGATGCTGGGACAAATAGATATCCACATGCAAAAAGATGAATTTAGAACTAACATTTTACCTAATAATATACATAGAAATTAACTCGGAATGGATCTTAAGCCAAATGTAAGAGAAAAAACACAAAACTTTTTAAATAAAACATGAGAAAATCTTTGTGACGTTAGGTTAGGCAAAGAGTTGTTAGGTAGAACACCAAAATCACAATCTGTAAGAGAAAAAGTTGATAAATTGAACTTAATAAAAATTAAAATTCCTTTAAATGATACCATTTAAGAAAATGAAAAGATAAGTCATTGAGAGAAAATGCTTATAAATCCATGAGATACCACTTCAAATCCACTAGAATGGCTGTAATAAAAAATATAAACAATAAGTATTGGTGAGGATGGGGAGAAATTAGAATCCTCATGAACTCTTACTAGTAATGTAGAATGGTACAACCACTTTGGAAAACAGTTTGGCAGTTTCTTAAAAAGTTAAACATGAAAATACCATATGACCCAGAATTTCACTCCTAGGTTTCTACCCAAGAGAAATGAAACATAAGTGCTTGCAAATACATCTACACAAATGTTTATAGCAGCATTAATAATTCTAGCCCCAAGGTGGAAGCCATCCAAATGTCCATCAGCTGGTGAATGGATAAATGTGAATGTGGCATATCCATCCAACAGAATACCTAACATATTCAGCAATAGAAAGGAATGAACTACTAACAGATGCTATAACATGGATGAACCTCAGAAACATTATGCCAAATGTAAGAAGTCAGATACAGAAACCACATATTATATGATTCTGTTTATAGGAAATGTCTAGAAAACACAATTGTATGGAAATGGGATTAGTGGTTTCTTGGAGCTAGAACTGGGAAAGGGAACTGACCACAAATGGATATGACAGATCTTTTTGGTGTGTGGTAGAAATGTTCTAAAAGTGTATTGTGGTAATAGTTGTACAACTATAAATTTGGGGAAAATTATATACCTAAAATGAGTAAATACGGTATATAAACTATACTTCAGTAAAGCTGTTGAAAATTATGAATAATCCCAATATAAAGGATATGTATAAATTAAATATTCATAGCAGCTTTAATCAAACTAGCCTCAAACTGGAAACAACCCAAATGCTCATCAATAAGTGGATAAACAATTTGTCACATAATCTATAATGGTATACTACTCAGCAGTAAAATGAAATATATTACTGACACTTGCAACAACATAGATGAATCTCAAAAGGATTATGCTGAATGAAAGAAGCCAGACACAAAAGACTCCTTACTATCTGATTGCAATCATAAGAAATTCTAGAACAAGACAAAATGACAGTAATAGAAGGTAGATCAGTGGTTGCTTCTAGGGGCCAAGGTATGGAGGAGGGGATTACAAAAGATGTAAGGTAGGTTTTTGGGATGGGAATAGTCTGTACCTTGATTGTAGTAATGGTTATAGGACTGAATACCTTTGTCAAAATTCATTAAACTGTACACTTAAATTGGTGAGTTTTATTATACATAAATTATACTTCAGTGAAGGTGGATGAAAACACAACTCTTCACTGGGATAACTGGAATGAAAATATTCCGTGTTGGAGATCCATATATCTCTTTGTGCTTTACCAAAAATGTATTGGAAGGTGGGAGGTATGTCCTCATCTTCTTTATAAAGTATCTTTTCCATTTGTGCTGGGGCATTAAATGACCAGATAAATAATTTAGAAACACAAACAAAATAAATGTTAAAAGAAACCTAAATCCATGCTACTGGGTAAGGAGTTCTTTTGTGGGGTGATGAAACACTTTAGAATTAGATGGTCATAGTGGTTGGATAACTTTGTGTATATACTAAAATAATCACTGAATCATACATACAGGGTGAGGTTATTGTATGTGAATTGCATCTTAATTAAAAAAAACATTAAACATGCAAGATCTCATTTTCTTTTTTTCTTTTTTTACAATATGGGTATGAAATGGAGGAAGCAGGGAAAAAGCAATGACAAAGGACTATGTTGAGTATCTTTTCATTTGTGACATTTATTATTGGCATGTAGCTATTAAATAAGTATGAAAGTAAGAGAAATGTATGTTACTGTTATCACTAATGCAACTAACTGCTTTTTAAACTCCCAACCAAATTTTTTTGTAATTGTGAAAGAAAAGAATAGTAACCTGTTTATTTTTGAAGTTCCTTGTTGTCCGTAGCCACTTGAAGGCACTTTCTGGTAGAGTACCTGTCTGTTGGTCAAGTGAGTCTGAGGTTTTACTCTGGGCATGATGGATTCAATATGATTATAATTGAGGCATAACACCTATAGAAAGAACACCTTATTAATCAGACACTTAAATATGAAAACTGCTGTATATATATTTTTGGTTTGAGATTATCAACATCCTAAAAACTATTAAGATGGTATAGATAAAACTTGATCTATACAACATAATTTAATAATATATCAGTGTTAAAATGACATAAATTTTTATATCCCAAATGGCCTGGACTTGGCTTTGAATGTGTTTTTTATAATCTGACTTGTTGGGAAATGACAAGATTTCAAACAAAATAATGGAGACCCTAGAAAGCTGCTCAGCATTCTCAATCTACTTTCCTGACTTCTTCAAGCCTGATATGAATGAAATAATTGTTTAGTTGGAGAGATCACCATTCGCCTATGTTTAAAAGGCCTTTGAAGATAGCTCAGCCAAAGGTTTATGACAGGAGGCATAAAGGCTGCTTTGAGAACCTCAGTATCCTCTAATTTCATTCCATACCCACCTCACTATAGAGGCACACTTCCATCCCATCTCCTACTGCAGAGTAAGAGTTACTGCTTACAAGACAATCATATAAAACTGAGTAATCCAAAAAATAATTTTGGAAAGTAATACTTTTTCTTGCTTGGTGAAAAAAAAAACCTTTAGGAAGGTTTTAAAAATCTGTTTAAACCTCATTGATTTTTTTTTAAAGATTTTATTTATTTATTTGACAGAGAGAGTGATCACAAGTAGGCAGAGAGGCAGGCAGAGAGAGAGGGGGAAGCAGGCTCCCTGCTGAGCAGAGAGCCCAATGTGGGGCTCCATCCCAGGACCCTGAGACCATGACCCGAGCCGAAGGCAGAGGCTTTAACCCACTGAGCCATCCAGGTGTCCCCAAATCTCATTTTGATTTATGTTTCTTTTCTTTAGTAACATAAAAATACATTTTAATCCAAAGTAAAGAAGATTACAACTTGCATTAAGAACCTTGAAAAAAAAATCTGTGAATGACTCACCTTCACATTAGGCAGATAGATTAATCCACTGAATGAGGTAAGATTATTGTTTTGTAGATTCACATTACATACATTTCTAAATTGGTCAACTGGAATCAAATCCACAGTTCTGAATTTAGATAAATACAGTCATAATTTTAATAGGAAAATTATGTAGATGAATCATTCATATACAAACCCAAAAACATTTTAAAAATAACTCATCTGACAAATGCTATGAAAAAGAATTGCC